>VZTZ01012181.1:0-28982 GCA_013400955.1 Drymodes brunneopygia
GGCGGGGCCAATCAGAGGGGGCGCGCTGCGCACGCGCGGCTGTTCCCGCCACTCAAGGGCGCTAGGTTCCTGCGCGTGGTCCGGCTATGGCCGGAGCCGGACACACGGACCAGACACAGGGTCCGGTCCGTCCGGCCCCACCCCGGCCGTGACACCGACACCTCCCGCCACACCGGCCTGCCCAGAACCCCGTCCAGCCTGGCCTCGAACGCTTCCGGGGATGGAGCACCCACAGCTTCCCTGGGCAACCTGTGCTGGGCCTCACCACACTCACAGGGATGAATTTCTTCCTCATATCGCATCTAACCCTGCTCTCTGTTGGTCTAAAACAGTCACCCTGATGCCTGGAGAAGGCTGCCTAAAACAGAAGCTAGACAGAGTTAAAAGAGTAAAGTAGGTATTTATGGAAAGGCCTTCACAGGGTACACCTCGGGCCATGCAAGAGTCTCGGACAGATAAAAGCTCGGTCCATCTGCATATCCGAAGCTAATTGTCCTGTTACAGCTTCAGGTAGCTCCCTCCCTCTCCTCACTGCTGTTCTTGGATGTTTACATTTTTGGGGCTTGGAAAAACAGGGTGTCCTTGAAGTCCAGGCCTAGAGAGAAGTTTTGTCTGAATAAGGTGGGACAGCAGCTGACAGGCTGTGGAGTTTGAGTTATACATTAAAGCAATACTGATCTGGAAAATATAAAAGCTAAAACTTAAGGCATCAACACCTCATCCAGTCACTTTATATCAGTGTCAGAAGTCCCTCTCCAGTGCTCCTGTAACCCCTTGAAGGCATGGAAATCCTGGAGCCTTTTCCAGGCTGAACAATCCCAGCTCTCTCAGCCTGTCTCCATAGCAGAGGTGCTCCATCCATCTGATCATCTTGGTGGCCTCCTCTGTGCTGGCTCCAGCAGGTCCCTGTCCTTCCTGTGCAGGGACCCCAGCTCTGGATGCAGAACTCCAGGTGGGTCTCAGCAGCGCAGAGCAGAGGGCCAGAATCCCCTCCCTGCCCTGCTGCCCACGGGGCTCTGGATGCAGCCCAGGATATGCCGAGGTGTTTTTCTGAAGGAACTGCAGGACAAAGCCCACCCTAAGCCCCTCTCTGTCCTTCCAGTGTTTAGAGGAGGCTGCAGCAGCTCTTGCCTTGCACTCCTCCAGAGTTCTGTCACACCCTCTCCCCTCTCCCCCCACTCCTTTGCCTTGCAGCTCCTGAGCACCCCTTCCCTCTTGTGGGAGGCACAGCTTACCAAAGGCTCGGGTAATGTGGTCAGAGGGCCTTCCTCATCCAAAAAAAGCTCCACCAGACACTGGGCAAGGACAGGTGCTCCTTCACCCCTGAGGGTGAGAGGCCTGGAGCTCCAGTGTTGGCACAGGCCCTCAGGGACACAGGGGACACACTGGTGTGGGTCTGTACCCTGCTGCTGTCTCTGGCTAGTGCAGCATTGTAAAAATCAGACCTCAGAGCCACATGCTTCAGACAAAACCACTTCTCTGGGCTCCAAACCACACTAACTAGGAAAAAGCTGGTACACGAAGCACAGACAGGACAGACCACCAGCTCCCTGCAGCCTGAGTGCAGAGCTAGCCCTGGACAGGGCACAGAGGATGAAGGTATCTCTGCCCTTGTCAGATGTGTGATCTCCCACACATCCAGGGCAGAGCCCATGGGCTCTCAGTAGCTGGAGGCAGTGTCAAGGTCATGACTGCAACATTTCACTCTGGAAAAAGAGCATGGAAAAACCCAAAGCTAAACAGAGCTGAGTTTTTTATTAGAAAAGGAGATCTATTCTGTTCCAGTCCTTTGGGAATCCAGCTTCATCACAGAGTAATTCTAAATCTTGAAGGAATCCTTAAAGGCCTTGTGCCAGCCAATTGCAGGGAGACCTCAGCAGGTGGGTATGGGGGGCATGACCAGGTCAGCTTGAGGTGTCGTGGGCTGCTGCCCCGAGGTAATCCTGTATGCTTCTGGCAAGAGATTCACTGTGAGGGAACATGGCCTGCTCCAGACACGAAACCAGGTACAAAGGGAGGGGCCTGAAAGAGAAGGGAACATGGCAGCAGCAATGACTGCAGCATTCCTTTGCCATGACCTAAGGCATTTGTTCTGCACTTCCCCCTGCTCTACCTGCAGCCTCTGCCCTCCCCATTTGGCTCCATGTCAGCTCTTCTGTGCCCCAGGGAGTCCCAGCAGAGCCACAGCCTGTGGCCCATCAGAGCAGCCATCAGGAAAGCTCTTCAGACACCCAAACTGCCCTCATAGCCTGACAGACAGTTTGCACTGCTGAACCTGAGATCTCACCCATCCTTCTACACACCTTTCCTGCCCTTGCTGCTGCCCATCCTCTCCAGGGGAGCTCTGGGAGCACTTCTGCCACCGAGCAGCCGCCTCCTGCTTTCGGTTCAGCTTCCACAAGGCCTGCACCAGGTAGGAGGCAGCAGCTGGGTCACCTGCAAGACAGGAAGCAATATCAGCCCTTAGCAGAGGAGGAGCAGGTCCTGAGCACTGCTGTGAGTTACAGGGCATTACAAAAGAAGCTTAGAAGCCAGACAAGGGCAATGACTGTGAGAAGAGGTGGTAATGGGGAGGAGGCTGTCCTGGCTGTGTCACAGGCACTAATCAACCCCAGGGCTGGCAGCCAAGGCAGATGGCATCAGCCCTGCAGCACAGCCTGCCACACCTCTCTTTGGACACAGACTGAGGTTTTCCTTGCAGGCATGGCCACACCCCCAAAGGGAGGCAGCCACGGGCAGGACTGGGACCAGCAGGTCTGACAGATCCTGGTGAAGCTCACACCTTTCCAGCATGTCAGCACAGTCAGAGCACTGAACAGGAGAGAGCAGCGCTATGAGCAGCACCAGCCATGCCTTGGCTGAGCTTAAGACATGAATGCTCCCTTTGCAGGCCTCTGTACTGCCAGGCTTCCTCAGATGAAGCACAACTCACTCCTGTGTTCTGGGAAAGCAGACCTGCCTGGGAGAAAGTTGGCTGTACCAGGCTGAGGCAGGAAATTCCCAAGCTATCTGAGGGCACAAGTTGTTGTCAGGGTTCTGATACACTCCTCTGACAATAGTTTTGGTCTGTTTCTCCATGGCAGTGAGCTGACTAGGCCCCGCAGAAGCATCTCTAGTATGTAACATTTCCAGTGGCCCTACTGTCGTCCTTGACACCTGAATAAATGTGGTATAAAGCATAAGAACTTCCTGCTGAAGACAGCAAAGCAGCCCGGGATAAATTTGTGGAAATCCCTTATGTTTCTCACCAAAATGAGCCTCTTACCTGGTGAGATCTGCAAACTGTACTGGAAATCCAGCAGGGCTTCTTTGTGCCTCCCCAGCTCCAGGAACTGCGTACCTCGCCCGATGAGAGAGAGCAACCTGATCTTCTGGAGCACCTCCACTTCTGGCTGGAGATTTTCTGTCACAGGAAGATACGCACACCTCAAGATAGCATCCTCCAGATGTTCTCTCCCTTGTTTCCAGCAGGCTGAGCCAGGTTAGCAGTCAGGACAGGCCAAACATTCACTTGGACTGCTCATCTTCCAGCTCCACGGACAGATGGCAAAGCTCAGTCCCTCTGCCAGCCTGGAAGAGGTTGGGAGGCAGCAGAGGAGGAGAATGAAGAATGTCAAGAGCCCAGAATGTTACATGGCTGTGGTAAACAGTGACCTCAGCAGCAGCTTGGTCTTTGGCTGCACCTCTGGCATGTATCTTTTACCCAAAAGCTGGATTGGAGAAGCTTTCCAGTTCACAGTCCATTTAACTGCTACCTAGACAGTGAAGAAGGAGGCAGAGCCAAGGCCAAACTCTGCTCCAAAAAAACCAGCCGGTCTCTTCAGAGGCTTCAGTATGGCCCAGAGCTTTGCACCCTGGGACAACTGCCTCTTGCCAGAGTGATGCTGGGCCCACCACCTTGTCCCTGGTACCTGGTGCTGTCAAGCACACAGATCCTGACCCAGCCAAGGCCTCACACAGTCCCACCTGTACAGTGTCCTTCCTACCTGTCAGTTTGATGCCAGACCCATGAAGCTGGACACGCAGGAGGTCACTGAGGCACCTGTGGGTGGGAGGCCAGAGGAGCTTTGGAGCCACTCCTGGGCTGTCAGGAGTGTCCAGCTGTCAGGGCAGCCCCAGTGCCATGCCATGTCCTGCCCTGGCCCCACCACCTACTGCTGCCTGCTGGGGAGGCCCCCTTCTCCCAGCAAGGCCTCATCACCTGCTGAACTGTGTTACAGCTTCCTTGCTCTCGCCTAGCTTGGCCCACGCCCAGCCCTGGTGCAGGTATCCAGCTGCTCTCCAGGTAAGGCAGCACAGGCTCTCCTTCTTCTGGGACAGGAGTCCACCTGCCAGTTCTGCCCCTGGCGATGAGCACTCTGGCTGCTCCAGTCTCTCCTCCACTCGTAACACCTGTGGAATGAGGTCAGTCGTCCGGCTGATGACCTCCTCACACACGGTTATGGCATCCTGGTGCCTCCCAGCCTGCTCCAAGGCAGACGCTGCTTCCAGGAACACCTCTGGGATGCTGGGCACAGCTGAGCTATCATCCAGGGGCACCTGGGGAGCAAAAGTGACATCAGTGCTGCAGAACTGCGGAGTTCTCAGCCAAGCAGAATGACTCTGTGCATACTGGGAACCTGGAGCTGCTGCCCAGCAAAGCTCAAGCCCTCTCCCACAGTCATTGGAGCCTGGTGGAGCAGGCAGATGTGAAATGCTCACAGCTCAGCAGAGTAAAGGCATCAAATCCCTACTCTGAAAGTGGAGGACATTCAAAATCAGGCTGACAGCTGCTCCCCACAGGGAAAAGGGAAGCTGTCTCCCAAAATAATAGCAGCAAGTGCTCTCTGGTGTGAATCCAAAGACAGACATGCCACAGGTCAGGGGTGCCAGCCCCCACCTCATTTCCTTCACATCTCAAACTAGACCCTGAAGCCTAGAGTCCAGGGCTGATGCCTGGGCTCAGCCCTTGGGACTGGGTTTGGATCCCTCCAGCCCTCATCCTCCAAGTCACCAAGGGAGCTCTTTACCGGGACACCTACCTGCTGCTGCAGCCCCTCCTGAAGGAGAGACAGAAAATCCAGGTAATGTTCCACTGCATCAGCCACCCTGCAACAGGAACAGGACATGTGGTGTAAGGAGCAGAAGTGCCACCAGCCAGGTGATACCTGGACTGCCAGCCCGCAGTCCCTCCCCCTGTTCACAATCTCCATGCTTGGAGCAGACCTATGACAGCAGTTCTGAACTGGGCCATTTCCAGGAGCACAAGGAAAACTGCAGAGCCTAAACAAGCAGCATGTTGCAAGCAGACCAGAGGCACTGTTACCTCCCATCCTGGAGACATCGCTGTGCCAGAAGGTACTTCACTTCAGAGGGGTGCTGATGGCGAAGGAGAGAAGTGAGTACTGGTGTGTGGACAAGCAGCTCTGTTCGCATTAGGAAATAGGGACTAGAGGAAGCAGCTGCTGGAGGTTTTTTTCCCAGAGCCTGTGAAACAGGAACAGAAAATATTACCAACACTACTTTGGTCAAGTCTAGGGCAGCTGCAGTCTTTTGTCACTTCTGATATCTGGAGATGCACCCAGGCAAGTAGAGTGCTGCACTTCACAAGCACAGCTACATTGTTGTCACAGCCACTTCCAGCAAGAGCCATGAGGATCGCACAGGGGCAGGCAGACTTCTGATCTCCACATGGCACCAGGAGATTTGCAAGATCGCCCAGATCACCTCAGGTTTTTAGTTCAAGGTGCTTTGAGCTGCCTGGAACACCACCTCCCATTGCAGCCACAGACCTAGTTAGACCATTTGTAAGGAGAGAGTTCCCTCTCCTTTCTGTATGTAGCTGACGGTTTTCAAACAGCTGAAGACATAATTCAGGGTCTACTGCTGTGACCTACTCTCCCAGGCAGATTCACACAGCTAATGCCCACTGCCTCACAGCAGCCAAAATCTGCCCTTAAAGGCCTCTTTACCATTACATACTTTATTAAAAGATTGATATTTTCTGACCCGAAAGTATAACTTCCCAAGCCACCAAGAATATGAACTAGGACCCAAGGTCTTGCCACATCCAAATGTGGTGCTGCGCAGGAATTTCAGATCTTGCTGGACTCCTTCCTGCTCACTTGCTGAAGGCAGCACCATGCTACACCATTTTGGGGACCCCTTCAGGGTCAAAGAGCCCCCCAGAAGGAAGAAGCCTGCTTGAAGCTCTGTGAAGGCTCTGCTGGGCAAAACTCATCCCAGAACTACAGGAACCAAACAAACCTCATAGAGCAGGGTCAGGGCCTGCAGCTCTGCATCGGTCTCTCCCAGCTCATGGTACACTGCTGCTGCGTTGGACAGGGCAGGAAGGCACTGGAAATCTACCTGGAGGGCCCGTTTCAGGTGCTGAAGGGCTGTCTGAGGCTTGCCCTAGGTGGATGGGAAGACATGAATGTTGAAAGGACATCTTGCTGATGTCTTTACTGTTTGGTGGGATCCAGATTCTCGCTCTGCTTCCCCAAGAGATCCCCACTAAGCAGGGCAGCACTTTGGCCAAAGGCAGTCCTCCTCAGGTTGGTTTTTGAGCTTCTCTCTCTCCAGCAACACTTAGAAATCAGCCAAAGTCTTTGCATGGATTTTGCAGCCTGTCCAAGGAGGCTGGGGCCACAAGGGCAATTTCTGCTCAAGGCCTTCCCTCCCTGCAGAGGCCTTGGACCACACAGAGGCAGTGTGGACATCAGCCTGAGCCTCCCCACCCCACAGCTCCAAGCTGCCTTTCCCCTCTCTGCTATCATTACCATTTCCTGAGTGCAGCAGCCAAGGCAGGTGTAGATCTGTGCCAGGATCTTCTTGGAGCAGAATCCTCCTGCAGCTTCCTGAAGGAGGGAAAGGGCGGTGGGGAAGTTCCCAGCCTCCAACTCCTGCAGCCCTAGGACAGACCCAACATCTTGGCTCTGTGGCTCACCTTCCTGCCCCACCTGGCCCCAAAGAAGTGTGGTGCCCTTCTCTTCCCAGTGCCATAGGGACCTTCCAAACCCAGTGATGCACAGCAGGATAGTGCCAAGCTGCCATCTTTGCTTCAATGGTTTTGCAAGAGAACAAGCCACTCAATGGAAATGTCCAGCAGAAATAACAGCAGCTTCCAAGCCCAAGATGCCTCCTTTGGCCCAGAGCAAGGACAGAGTATGTGCTGGGCAGGTTCACCTCCACATTCATCCAGAGTGACAACAGTGCAGATAGGGAAGCACACATAGAACATCAAAATTTTTCCAGCACATCTGGGTCATTTCCCAGTGGGATGCTTTGGGATATCAATTCATTAATATTTATCACAGCTGGTTATTTGCTTTTCCTCCAGTCTTCTTTTCAGGCTTCCCTCTGAGGCTGCTCTCACATCCCAGTGTCACGCTCATATCTGCCACCTCCCTGCTGGAAGTGCTGGTGTCACCCTTGAGTATTTTGGCTCCAGCTCTATGGGCCAGGGCTCCTGCCCTGCCTTCAGGCAGGAAGACCCTGTATGAGCCCAAGTACAGCGAGGCAGCGCTGGCTGTCCCTGGAGCTGCTGGGGTTGTCAAAACAGTAAAGGAGACAAAACAGGCAGGATGGAACACAGCAGCCATACAAGATCCATTGCCTGCGGTCACACCAGGCTACAAAGCCTCACAACAGCTTTGTGTGGCTCTCGCAGCACCATAACCTGGCAGGAACAACATGCTTGCAACAAGGCAGTTTCCAAAAGACAGACAGAAGAAAGGAAAATCTTTATAAATCCCCTGCCAGCCTTCTGCTTTGAGGTCACTGCAGTGCCCAGACACCTCCCTGAAGTCACAGACAGGCAGAGGAGCCCTGTGATAGTGCAGAGAAAGGATGAGCTGGGGAAAAAGCAGGGAAGCTTTTTGAATATGGAATGTAAAGGTTGAGACTCAGAGATTCAGCCCAGGCCCTCTTCCAAAGGAACAGCCCAAAAAACCCTAAAGGCCAGTTCACTTGGGAAGAGAAACCAGGATAAGGGCAGGGAAAGTGGTCCTGGGACAGAGCAGCAGGAGACTGTGCTGGCAGGAGTACGTGCCCCCCACAAACCTTGCTGGAAGGCTGCTGTGGTGCAGAGGATTTCCTTCAAGTCCTTGGTGCTTTGTACAAGGGGCAGGGAGGCCCCCTCAGGAGGGACCTGCCATGCCCTGATCATGGAGAGCAGTTTGTTCTGCCCCTCACTGCAGTGAGGTCTTCCTGGGTCCTGTGAAGGCACAGAGAATAGAGAGCAGGGAATGCTGAAGGGAAGCAGGGAACGCTGAAGGGAAACAGGAAACACTGGTCGAAGGGCACAGAGAAATAGGTCCCACCAAACCACTAAACACTGCTCCCTGCAGTGGGAGCAGACTGGGGAGCATTGTCACTTCAGGTACAACCCCCTTTCTGCAGTGATTCCTGCCTGGGGCACCACCTCCCCCCTCAGAATGGCGTCCACCTCCAGGGCCTCCAGGCATGGCAGATCCAACAGATGGCTGTTGTAGCTCATTCAGAAAGATGGGACCCATCAGCAGCCTTTCAATCAGCAGGGAAGGTTCTGCACCCCACTGCTGTTCCCTACAGAGTCTGCAAGTCCATCTGCAGGCCTCTTCCAACCCACTCAAGCCTCCTGTCTGACACGCAGAGGTCCAGGGCCCCAACAGGCAGAATATTCCGGGATCCATTAACACTCTCAGGGCCATTAGGCTATGCTGGGATGTCAGGGGGAGGATTAGTCATGCTGACTGGGCAGCACTGATGGGTTCAGCTGTCCATGTGCCACAACAACATTTTGCAGAGTGAGTTTTATGACAAGCACGGCATTTATGCCAGCTCTGCCTGTGCCCAGTTACCTCAGCAGTGCTCAGGAGATGGAAGAGGCCTGCAACACTTCCCAGCTGGCCAGCTGCCAGCCACCAGGCTGCTTGCAGGGCCCCCAGACGGTGCAGAGGTGCCTGCAGCTCCTCCACGGTTACCTCCTGCAGCACCTTTTGCCACAGCTCCTCTGTGCCAAGATCCTGTCCGCAGGCTCCACAAGCCTCCAGAACTGAAAAAAAAAAAAGACCAAGTGAAAAGACCTAGAGTTGTGAGACAATGGGTTGGTGCCCTGTAACAGACACCCTGGACACAAGAGGAGAGAAAGCCTCAAGCAAGCACAGGCTCCTCATAATGATGGAAGGAATGGGGTTGCAGGGATGGCCTGGCCTCAGCGGAATGGAAAACAAGCTCTAGAAGAGTGAAGCTGACAGCAGCACACTCAGGAGACAACACACAGCACAACTCAGAGCCAGACTGCAGCTCTGCTGAGCCCTTCTGAAGTCATTTGCCCTCAGGTGAGCATGTGCCAACACTGCAGATCCGTCTCTGAACTGCAGCCTGTTTCAATGAGTTTTCTTTGAAGTCAGCACACCATAATTAAAGAAAACATTAATTTTCTACTGTCACTAAAACTTTGCTAGAGACTTGGCACCTTACATGTTAAAAACCCTTGTTTCCCTTGAAACTTCCAGCCCATCTCTGCAGGCAGCAGCAGGCAGGCAGCTGCACATTGTCCTTGGCCACAAGCCACTGCACCTCTAGGCCTTACAGGCAGAGCCAGGCATGTCTGCTCACAGTTCCCCCCCATCTCCAGCCTTTCCAAGCACAGCCAGGCGTGCCTGCCCACAGTTTCCAGGTGGAGCCAGGCATGTCTGCTCAGAGTTTCCCCCATTTCTGGCTTTCCCTGGGAGAGCCAGGAGTGTCTGCTCACAGCTCCCACACCTCCAGACATTCACCAAGTATCTCCAGAGCACAGAAAACACTCTCCTCTTCTCAAGAACTCTCCATACAAAGAACAACATCCTTACCCCTGAGGAGCCCCTGGCATATTCCTTCTGCTTCTCCTTTGATGACAGAGTCAGATGCTCCCACAGTGAAAAGCAGGGAGTTGTAGAGGACAGTGAGTTCCAGAGGCAGGGCAGGGAGGGCAGCCGGCAGCCCTGTGGGCACAGCCACAACAAGAAATTTAGCTGGCTAAGAATAAACAGCCATCCATGCCCAGGTGGCAACACCTGGCTTGGTGGCTTGGCAAGAAGTTTTTAGTGATTGTGGTGTGATTTAGCCACTTGGGAACTGTAGTGCCCAGACAGACAGCATGTGTCAGCACTCTAGGTGCCAGCACTGCTTTAGACATCCATTCCCCAGCTATCCAAATGCTGCAGTCCTCCAGGAGTTAGGCCTTTCAGCTCTCCCAGAAGAGCATCAACAGCTCACTGTTCTAGTACACATCCATCCTTTGACACACTGTGTCTCTCTCCTTATCACAGAATGGGTCAGGCTGGAAGGGACCCGAGTGGCTCATCTGGTTCAACCTCCCTACTCAAGCAGGGCCATCTTAGAGCACATGGCACAGGATTGCATCCAGATGGTTTTTGAGTTTCTCCAGTGAGGGAGACTCCACAACCTCTCTGGGAAATTTGTTTCAGTGTCCAGTCATCAGAGTAAAGTTATTCTTCGTGTTCAGGTGGACTTCCTGTGCATCAGTTCCTGCCCACTGTCTCATGTCCCAGTGCTGGGCACTACCGAGCAGAGCCTGGCCCATCCTCTGACCCCTCCCTGCAGACACTGACAGACATTGATGAGGTTCCCTCTCAGTCACCTCTGCTCCAGACTGAACATGGCCAGCTCGCTCGGGGTTTCCTTGTAACAAAGATGTTCCAGTCCCCTAATTATCCTCATTTCCCTCTGCTGGACCCTCTCCAGGAGCTCCGTGTCTCTCTTGCACTGAGGAGCTGAGAAAACTGGTAATAAAGGCTGCCTCGCATCAGGCTTTCTCTGCACCACACCTGTGTCAGGGAGCCTCTTCCCTGACTTCCCACGGAAAAAGGCTGCCTCACTTTTTTATTTTACAGAAACACCAAAGTTCTGCCCAGCAAGTTAAGGTGGAGTCTGGGACTGGACAGTAACCCTTTTGCTGGCCCAGGTCAGCACAGTGCCACAGGGATCATTTCACCCTGGCTTGTTTGCAGCACTGGCATACTGGAGCTGCAACTGTAGTAGCAATGTTCATAAACTAAAACACAAGAAGCTCCACCTCAACTTGAGGAAGAACTTCTTTATGCTGAGGGTGGCAGAGCCCCGGAACAGCTGTCCAGGGAGGCCCTGGAGTCTCCCTCTCCGGAGACATCCAAACACCACCTGGATGTGTTCCTGTGTCACCTGCTCCAGGTGACCCTGCCTTGGCAGTGGGGGTTGGGCTGGATGATTTGATCTTCAGAGGTGCCTTCCAACCCTGATGATTCAGTGGTTAACTCCTCTGCAGCCCCGTTCAGCAGTGGGGACCCCCTTCACGGGTTTGTTCCCAGCACCGAGACAGCGGAGTTGCATCCCGCTAAACAGAGGTGTTCGGGACCCGGTGCTTCCACGCCCACACGCTTCAGGCCCGGGACAGCAGCGGAAGGTGAAGGCGGGGCACGGCGNCACCACGGCAACAGAGAAGCGGGCGGCCGAGCGCCCGAAAGGGGAAGGCCGCGGAGGGACAAATCTCGACGCAAGGCGAAGCCGCCAGTCACAGACACAATCCTCGAGCTGGAAGGGACCCGTCAGGTCACCGAGCCCGACCCCTGGCTCCGTGCAGGACCCTGCAAGAATCACACCACGTGCGCTGTCCAAATGTTTCTTGGACTCCGGCAGTCTTGTAGCTGTGACCCGTCCCTGGGGGAGCCTGTTCCAGTGCCTAACCACTTTCCTGGGAGAAGAGCCTTTTCCTAAACCTCGAGTCCTGGATCCCAGTTGAAACGAAATCTCCCCTGAAAAATGGTCAGGCCATTCCCTTGAGTCCTGTTGCTGGTTTCTGCATAGAAAAGATCAGTGCCTAACCCTCCATTTCCCCTCAGGATGAAACTGTAAATGAGGGTCCCCATGGAGGAGACCCCAGATGGGTTGGGGAGAGGGACTGAAGGAGCCAACACAGCTCTCCTTGGCTGTCACCGTTTTATTTGCAGACATCATTTTCANGGCACGCACTTACCGCCGGCCCGGCTGGGAACCACGGCCAGCGGCGGCCCCGCGGCTCGGGGAAGGAGGGCGGGAGAAGGAAGGGGACGTGCCGCACCGTCCATCGCCCGACCAGCGCCCGGCAGTGGGCGGCCCAGGCCCGCAGGCAGCCCCGCTCTCGGTCCGGGTCCGGGTCCGGGTCCNGCTGGTTTCTGCATAGAAAAGATCAGTGCCTAACCCTCCATTTCCCCTCAGGATGAAACTGTAAATGAGGGTCCCCATGGAGGAGACCCCAGATGGGTTGGGGAGAGGGACTGAAGGAGACAACACAGCTCTCCTTGGCTGTCACCGTTTTATTTGCAGACATCATTTTCACAGCTGTCCAGAGCCCCATGACACCCTCGGACAGCAAATCACACACACCTCCCCCCACTCCAGATTAATTAATTAATTAATTATGCAATTTAACAACGGAGCCACCCCTCCCTGGCCGCCTTACGGGGTCGGTCGTTCCATACCCAGGCTGCCAGATGAACCAGCACAGCCAACTTGCCTGTTTTGGAGGGGTTTTTTGGAAAAAAAAGGCTCTGCTACCCAGCAGAGACTTGAGCATCACTTCCACCTTCCAGGTGTAGCTGCTGGATGTGAATGAAAGCACTGACAGACAGATATGTAGATACCCAAGAAAGTGTAGCACCACGCTGCATGCAGAGCTCCCAGGTTGCTTTCCACAACTGGGTCCATCCCCTTTTTTTTCTTTTTCCCCAAATGAGGGACTGAGGTACACAGAGGTTAATAAAAAATAAAACAACAATCTTGCTCCAAGACACGTGGTGCACTCAGCCAGGGTTTGGACAAGAGAGCATCGCTCCCCAGCCCTGCTCCCCACACACTGGCACTGCTGCTTCCCAAGGGGAAGAGGGGACATGCACACCAGCACTGGGACTGTGCCTTGGCATAAAAAAGCAGCCTGAAGAGTTGAGGGAAAACCAGAGAGATATGGGACAGTGGAATGGCTGTGGGAACAGGGCTGGAGAGAGTCCTGAGCTCCCCAAAACAGTGCCATCCCTTGGGATCCATGTTGGCCCCATGGAACAGAGTTGCAGGTGCTCCCAACGCTCGCAACTCTTCACAGTGGCTGCAGCTTTTGGTCACTATTTTCTAGGCAGCAAAGAAGAGACAGAATTGAATTTTTGTTCTGTGCCACACCATGGGCCTGAGCCAGGGAAGTTTCCCAATGGCTCTCCCCTGCCAAGAAACACATGCACAACACTTGCAAAGCCCAAAGTGCAGAAATATTGTGGAGTTCAGGATGAAAACTGATCAGCTGTGCACTCTGTCCCGTCACACTTAGCCCAGGGACACAGGGACCAGAAATAAACCGCCTGGAATAACTCCTCTAGGAGAGCCAAGCAGGGTCCTATGACAACCTCTTTGGAGGGATGTGGGGCAAAACCTACTCCCCAGTGCACCAGATTTCCCAAAGAGCCTTGGTTTGGACCAGGAGGCAATCCCCTCTTGGGGTTTTAAATCATCAAACACAGCTCTAGCATCAGCAGCATGATCTGCTTCCAAGGTTGGCAAGCCCTGGACTGGCATTAACTCTGTAATCCCCAGCACGCTCAGGAGAATGGCAGCCAAACAATCAGCTTGAGAGCAGCTGAGAAAGGCTGACAAAGACTGAAACAGTCAATGAAAGGAAGCAAGAGCATCTCCAGCCCTTGGAAAACTCATCTTCCTGGATCTGGAATCTTTGGTGTAGCAGCCAGTCTGCCGTGTCTGAGCAGCCAGCACTCCGTGGCATCTCTGCAGTGACAAGGATGTACTTGCAGCTCTTGTACTGCAAGTTTTGTTCAGTCTCTGGCAAGATAAGTGTGTGTCGTTTGATGACTCTACAGCTCTGCTGTTCCTTCTCTCCCGGGACCATGAGCCCACACATGACAGAGGGGTGAGGAGAGAATGCCCAAGCCCTGTGTGAGTGCTTCAACCATGAACAGTGGGCACGGGAAGGCTCAGCTGCACTGGAGTGACCAGTGAAAGAGGAACCAGTCCCAGAGATGAAAGCCAAGGGGCCTGGGTGGCAGCTGTGGGGATGTCAGGGGCCAGTCCTACACTATCAGTGGCCACAGGGACTTCTGCCAGCACAAACAGAGTCAGGCAGAAAGCTCCTGGCCAGGTTATGAGGTGACAACAAGACCAACTGGAGCTTCAGCCTTGGGGGTTTAGCAACATGTGCTATGCAGATTAACCTCACATGAAATGAAAATTTACTGGGTAACTGCTACCTCCACCCCCTCCCTCCTCCCCTATCATTCCTTCAGAAGCATATGGCCACCAGGGAGTCAGCTTTCAGCAAATAACCTGTTTTTAAGGGTGTGACTGCCCATTTTAATTGTGGGCTGATGCATTCCTGTAGCTTCCAGCTTTCCCCCACTGCTTGCCACTACCCCTCCCTTGTCCCAGCACTGGTGTTGTACATCCAGGCAGTGAGGCAGGCCACAGTGTGACACCAGCTACAAACCAGTCCCTGGCTGTGTCAGGTGAAACTGAGCAGGACTGCAGAGCAGAGGAGATGAGAGGCTGAGGTAGCACAGCACAGCCAGCAGACCAGGAGCAGGCCAGGCAATGGAAACCTAGTATTAGAACAGTTTAAGTCTCCCTGGAATTGCATCCGAACACCTAAGCAGGCATTTTGCAGCAGTAAAATACAAAATTCCACCTGCCGCAAGAGCCACAGCAACTGGGCACTTGGGAAAAATGGCAAGAAATGAATTAATGAGAGAGGTGACAAGACATTTTCCCTGCGACTCTGCAGGGCAGAGGAGCGGAAGAGCCTGGAGTTATGCTAACAGTCTGCAGTAAGGAACTCAAACAGCGGCAGTCATGGTGCATGTTAAAAATTAATGGGATCAGGCAAATATCATTGCAGAAATCCCAGGCAAGCAGTCCTTGGGTCTTTCCAAGAGAGGAAAGAGACAAAAGGTTTCATAGCACCAAGTAATGCCACATGGTGGTTCAGGGCAGTAAGGAATCCCAGCTCCAGTGGAAACTGCAGAAGGAACTCAGCTGGGATGTGGCCAGGCACCATGGTCACCACCCTCTGCCTTTGCCCATAAAGAAACACCATGCTACTGACTGTGAACAGTCAAGGGCATGTTTGGCATAGCTCACTTGTGGCATAAAGTCTCACAGAGAACGCCAAGGCCAAGAGGGAGACAAGCACCAAATATGGGATCATGGATATGATTGACTGCATCTGGTCCATGGCACTCAGCCATCAGTGAGTTAAACCACTCTCCAAAAGAATTGGTGCCTGCTCAGGGCTTTCAAGTAGCTGTTCCCAGGCTCTGGAGCTCACACCAAGGCTACTCCTGCAGCTGGGACAGCTACTCTAGGTTCCCCTTTCCTGCTGGCCAGGCCCAGTACAGGTGTGAGCCCATATTCTGTCACTACATCCTTCTGCATCCTAACTGTTCACATTCAACAGCCAGCAGCACACACTCAGGAAGAGATCAAGAGCCTTGGCTGCTACCACGCAGCCCACAGGGACCCTGACAGACTGAGAACAGAAGTGGAGAGTTTCCTGGTCATGCACACAGCTGTCCCTGCTACCACTGGCCCAAGCTAAGCCTACTGTACAAGGCAGCCCAGAGTGCTCCCCACTGCACTTCACAGGGCTGAGGGGAACCAGGAAAATGGGACTGAGTGTAGGGCAACAGGGGCCTCACTACAGAGGAGCAGCTGCCACCGAGACTCCAGGAACCATCTGCAGGAATCCATGTGCAGTGTGATTCCAGCATGAAAACTGAGCACGTGTGTCCTAGCATGACTTTATGATGTTTGTATCCCCAATCATCTGTTCTGCTTATGCTGGATATTAAATTTCCTCCTAAAATTTGCCCTAAACCATGACAATGTGAAAACAAGTAGTGGCTGTGGGATATTCCCTCCCCTTCCAACCTCCTCTCCCCTCCTCAGCAGGCTCCATCCTGTGAGTCTTTGCACAGTAAAGGTGACACCTTGCTGGCCACTGAAGCCTACCAGCTGCACATTGCACAGGTGTCAGGAAAGTAGCAGCAAGACCCCCATTGGTGTTTCTCCAGAGGAGCACTCCAGGAGTCTAGCTTCTTGGGCTCCTGCAGCAGAGGCCTAGCGAGAGCTCTGATCTCCCCTGCTGAGAAACACCATCCCTGTGAGCTAGAACAGTTGGCTCCAGTCCTTTTGTTCAGCACAGAGGCAGGGAGCTGGGGATCATCCCTGACTGCTGTCGGCAGGCACTCATTTGCTGGCGGCTCGTGTATCCCTCCCAGCCCAAGGGAGGCAAGGATTCAAGCATAGCCTTGGCCAACGCACAGGTCAGGATCCCCACATCTCCAAGGCCAACAAGCAGGTCAGGCTCCCCATGTCTCCAAGGCTACCTCAGCCGAAGCTGGCTGAACCAGGTGCTGACGGCACAGTCCACACGCATCACCAGCGAGATCCCCAGCAAGAGACTGATGCTGCTCACCACAAAGCCCAGCGACTCAAAGAGGAACCTGCAGGCACAACAGATGCAGTTAAGGATACAACAGCCAGCATGACTACAGAGACAGGCTGCTGCCCTCCAGCTGACTGCGTTTCCTGACAATGAGAGGCTGGTAGCATCCTACATCCTAAAACCTGAATTACATTCACTCCCCAGCAGTTGTTGCCTGAAACTTGTAAGCCAAGCACTCGTCTGGCTTAAAGGCCACTCAGGACATGTTGACTCACATGGGATTGTGGATCCCTCAGAGGCCAAGGCCACCCCTCACACTGACTAGATGAAAGGTTTGCTGGGTCAGCATTTCTGGCTTTATACTTCTGGTCTGGTACCCTTACCTTTGGCTCTCTGACTACAAGTCTACCTTCTGAATTTCAGGCAGGAATTAGTTAGGGACATTCTGACAACCACTACTAGGTAATGAGTCAGAAGATCAATCACAGGGTCTCTTCCAACGTTACCATCTGTGAACTCTAGTCAAGATGTCAGGGATATGAGTCTTAACCCAGCATCAGAGCAACTCCTGGGACTTACTTTGGGGCAAAGACCTTCCAAACCATGAGGTGTCTCCTGAGGATCATAGCTGCACAAACACAGGCCAGAAGCTGTGGGGAAGATCAGGAAAAACAAGTTACAGGTGACTCTGGAGAGACCTCCTGGGCACTAGGTTCACATCTGAAGGTGGTATTAAAGTGCACATTCCTGAGAGGCTGGCATAGCACACATCAGGAATGAGCACCCTAAAGAGGACTCCCTTCCATGATGTCCTCAAGTCAGGAAACACAAGCAACTTGGGGTAAATGCAGGCCCTTGTGGGGCAGGCTGGGGCAGCACAGGAGAAGGCTCACACCGTGGCTAACCTGACCTACTATTTCACTGAGAGGGGTGCTCCTGCTCTCCTGCTGCAGGGCTTACCCCCTCCTTTGCACTGACTCCGATCTGACAACACAGGAGAATGACTTGAACAGATAAATTCCAGAAAACTATTCACTTCTTTCACAGAATTAAAATTTCTGGTGTTTAGCTCCCTATATCATCCCAGCATATACGAAAACCAGAGCTGGTTTCAGATAGGAATGGTAAGGAAGACAGGGAGTAGGATTACAACCCTGAAGCTCCTTAACAGACATTCCCATTCTGGGCATAGGGGTATGAAAGGCATCCTAATCTGTATGGCAGCTTCCATGCTGGAGCCCTTTCCAAAGCACAGAGCAAATGGCATGGCTGAGAAGGGACCTGCTCTTCCACCTGCAACCAGACACACCCCTGGGCCTGTCTGGGTCCTGGCTGACCTCTTTCTCTCATCAGAGTGCCCTACAGTTATCACAGCACACCAATTTCCTCCCAGACAGCCTTTCCCACAGCCACCCTGCCTCTGCCCATACCTGTGCCCCAAGGACAAAGAGGTATTTCAATCCCAGCCGCAACAAAGCAGTGGAGAACTCCTTTGGAGACTCCCGCAGCCTCATCTCCATCATGTGCTCCTCCAACTCCTGCAGCTCCTCCCGGGACTCCTTCTTGGGCTTCTTCCTCTGTGAGCTGGACACCTCACACACAAAGGGCCACAGCAGGAGCAGCGGACAGCCAACTACCTCAAGGACAAAGGCACATGAAGTTACAGGAGCCCAGAAGGTGAGGAGCAGTCTAGGCCCTGCCATCCTGCCCTGGATGTGCAGGAAGCACATACCCCAGCTCCAGGCCAGGCTGCTGTGGCCCACAAGGGGAACAGCGAGGATGCTGTTGCTCAGCTGGTGCTGGAGCCTTCATTGCTTCCTGCTGAACCTGCAGAGCCCCAGGCAAGGCACTGCAGTGAGCTGTGTCTGCTCGGGCTCCGCAGCCCAGGTAGAAATTGATTTACCTGCAAAGAGGATATGGGAGGCAAAGGTGTTGGCGCCCACCAGGACAGCAGGCAGGAGGTTTGTGTTGTGGTCAAGGTGGAAGCCAACAAAGGCTGCATTCCAGTGGATAGCTGGGAAGATAGGCTGGTGGCCTGTGGAATAGAAGAACTGTGAAGCAGCAAGGAGCCAGGAGATGACTGCATACCACGGCACTGAAAACAGCTCTGAGAGAATAAAAGACAAAAACAGAGGCAAAGGATGGGGATATCAGCATCAAGGAACAAGACAGCTCCATTGTCAAAAAAAAGCCTAGTGACCTTTTCTCCAGCTTCCTTTTCCACGTTGGCTCTTTTAAGAGACAGAACATAGTCCAGCTCCCCCCACAGATACAGCAAGGGGCCAGCATTCCCTCTGCTGGTACCAGTAGCCTTCCTACTGGACTCTGTCAGCACCAGTGGGGTTTGGTTACTGTTCACACCCCAGACAGAAGAGAGCTCCTTTCCCTGACCCAAGACACTCCTCCTACCACATTCACATCCCTGCTGCATGCGTCTTTCTTCTACTAGAGAATTTAAGCAGCTCTAAAAAAGCTAAGAGTATCCTAAGGATCAGTGCACCACTGTTTCCCAAGACTAGAAACTAGACCCTGCATCTCCCACTGGAATTAAGGCAAAGTCACTGCAGGTGAGGCCCAGGTTGCACATCCAGACTCACCAGCATCTCCAGCAAGGCCCCTGGCACAGGTGTGGATGTGCAGCAGCACAAAGGCCTCCACGAAGAGGAGCAGGAAGGCAAAGCTCAGCCGCTCGCTGTGCAGAAGCATCAAGAGGAAGCCCAGGAGAGTGAGAGCTATCACCAGGGCTGCTGAGTACACACTGCCCAGCCCGTACGCTGCGACAGTGGCCCTGCAGCTGCCCCGCTCCAGCCGGCTCCTCTGAGACTCCTGCATTCTCTTGTAGATCTGAGGGATGACGTGGAGGAAGTCAACTTCGGAGCTGGGAACCCCCAGGTAGGGAGTGACGATGGATCCTGCTGACTCCCGGGTGTCCTTTGCAAACACCGTCATGGGATTGCATAGCAGGAGCAGTAGTCCCATGGACGCTAGTCCATAGACAGCCCTGGGAAAGACAACAACTGCCACCTGCACCAGCTCCTGCAGCTTGCCAAGAGAGTCATCAGCACTGGAGGCAACAGCCCAGTAGCAGGCAATGCAGAGGACCACCAGTGGGAAACCCCAGCGCACGAAGAGCACGAGGGGGTCCGAGCTGTTCAGGTTGCCGTAGTGCCTTAGCCAGCTCTGCACTGCATACACCAGCCCAGCCAGCAAGGCCACGCACAGGAGGTAGAAGAGGTTCTTGGCCTGCGTGTTTCTCAGGCTGGCAAGTGGGGAGAGGAAAAGAGAGGGCCGGCACTGAGGGATTTCTTCGCGGCACTGGTGGAAGAAACTGGAAAGGCGCACGCAGACCAGGAGCATGGCCACGAGGCACAGCAGGTACCAGATCTCTCTCCGGTAAGAAGAAAAGCCAAGGAGCTGCTGCTTGGGACCTTCTGGCACAGTCAGACGACCATCCCAGTGGAGCTTCCCTACTAGCAACATCACCAGCGAGGCCAGCAGGAACGGGGCCACCCGTGCCTCGGCCACAACAAAGCTGTCGGAGAACATAGCTCCACAGCGGAAGAACAGAATGCCCATGGGGAAGGCCAGCCCCAGCCATGCTTGCAGCCTCTGCCTCAGGCCACCACTGGCCAAGGGTGGCTGACTGCCTGTTAAACGGGCTCTCTTGAGATGCTGGCCCCACCAGTGCCAGAAAAAACCCAGCTGAGAAGCAGTGGCCGCCCATGACGACACCAGGAGTAGATCCAGCCCTTCCTGGGTGAAAACGTGGGCCAGCCATTGCAGAGCAGCCCCCACAGGGCCCCAGAACAGAGGATACAGGAGGCATCTGCGACACAAACAGTGCGAGGACACAGCCAGCTCTGAGGCCATGTAGCAGAGCAAGCAGGAGGAAGCAATAAGGATGCAGCCCCCCGCCATACGCAGGGGGTGGAAGCGGGCCCAGGACTGGGTGCACACAGCCCGTGCCTCCCGCAAATAGCGCTGAAAGCGCCCAATGAGGCTTCCCAGCCTGGGCTTGAGCTCCGGAGGCACCGTTGTCCCCTGCACCTGGGTCAGGAGCTGCGTGTGTTCCTCCACAGCACTGGAGAAGAGCTCCTGCAGGTGCTGGAGCTGCTCTGCTGGCAGGTCCTGAGCCACCAGCGAGTACGAGTGCAGGAAGCGATCCACCTACAGGAGAGGAGACACAGGATCAGACAGCAGCATTGGGAACACTGGGAATGGGATTCACTGCTTCTCACCACCCCCTCATAATGGAAACAACCCCAATTTACCAAACCCTGCCAGGGCAGACCTGTCCCCAGCCACAACACCTAGGGCTGGTCACACAAATCCAGGATGTCACCACCAGGAAACTCAATCTCTCTGCCAAACTGACATCTCTCTCAAGTGATGCATCCATACCGATATTTCCTGGTTGCCTTGGGACACTGCTGTTTCTTCCCCCCCACCACTGCCACTGCCAGCTCTTGAGGAAATTGATGCAGGTTTTAAGCAAAGCAAATATCTTAACAATGACCTCCTGCAGCTACACCTCTGCTAATGCTGTCCATCACTATGGGCTTTTATAGAGTCTTTGGCAGCAACAAGGTAAATGTCCCCCAGAAGGTCAAGTCATTACTATTAATGACTTGTTAATCTGCACCCCATGTTGAGTTTTATAGTTTTGTCTGAAGAACACCACCACCACATTAAAAAGCTTATAATGGATGAAACCAAACTGCTTCCCTTTCTTCAATACTAGCACATTAATACACTGCACCATACCTGAAGGAAACCTCTTTGTATTTTGATTTTGACTTCAAGAGAACATGAACAGAGGCAGCTATGATCCCAAAGTCATAAAAGAAGTCTTACATGGGCATTAGCAGGGCAGAGCACCTGCACATACATCCATTTGCTAAGCAGTGTAGATCTGCTCCAGTCCTGAAATGCACCCACAACTTCACACACCTTCCATTTGCCTCAGAGCACAGCCAGAATCAGTCTGCCCCTGCCCACGGATGGCAGACACATGCACTGGCTCTCTCACAGGCCTCTTGGGAATGCCACAGTTTCTTCAACACCACCGTTATCGAGCCACAAACCTCCTCAAACAATGAGTGCCAATACTTACACAGGCACGACTTGATAATGCTAATTCCTAACAGATGATGACTGATACCCTCAGTGACTAATGGACACTGACATACAGTATAATCTTTAAATGTCAGAGCACTCTGCTGCTCTATAAATACAGAGCTGAATATTTCTGTCTTCCCATCAGCAATCATTCTCTCCAGCTCCTCACTGGCTTGCACCAGTGGTGTCTAGCTGGCACTCCAAGGAACTGGTTGGGCACTGGAGGAGTTATTTCTGTGCTCCCAGCAACCCAGAGCCCATCAAAGGCAGACAGGACCTTAGCAGAGATACATGCCTTGCAATGCCTGTGGCAAATCTGGCTCTGTAATATGACCAGAGCCACAACAGATGGCCCTCAAATCACCCACAGAGGCTCTCACTTAGTCTGCTCCACTGCCTAGGCTTCTTTTATACCTGGTGTAGAGACTCTCATTCAAATTTTGTCAATCTGCTCCTGGGGTTCTGTATTTTGCTGCACTTTGTGTAAATTGCTCCTTCAGTATCCTACTTTAGTATTACCTGTTACATGGTTATCTTTTTAATTTGGCCTTTTATTACTGTTTTCCTTCTTTCACTAATCTAGAATAGATTTTTGTTAAAACTGTTTGTCCTTCAAAACTGAAGCAGCATCAAAACCTCCACTTTTACTCTCAAATCTCCAATCATGAGACTTGCCTCTGGTCATCTTCAGACTTGAGGAATCAGTGTCCCCTATTACCTAATTCACTTCTGACTGTCTGGGTCCAACCCTCCTCCACCTTCCCAGACAGTATTTTCCACACCACAGCACTAAACAGGTGGCTCTCATTTCTCTTTAGGGAAAATGGGGCTGTCTTTTACTGCAAGGATATAATGCTTCAAAGTAAGTATCCCATGAAGATAACAGCACATCAACATCTCACCTCCACCTAACAGAAGAGGTTTATGCTTAAAAACCCTTTCCTTCTCCCCTCTAGTTCAATGGGAGGCCGTACCTGCTTGGCATTGATGTGATAGACTGAGAGCTGCTGCAAGGCTGCAGACACAGCATCACCGTCCCCAGCGAACAGCTCAGCCATCACCTCCCCAATATTACTGTAGGGGATGGGCACACCCAGTAGCAGGGCCACAGTGGGCACCAAGTTCACTTGGGGAATGGTCTCAGGCTCCTGGAGAGACAGGGGAGGAATCAGAAATTCAGACAGAACACAGCAATGCAGCTTTTCACTCCTGCGAGAGGACAGTGGGGAAGACATCCCTGTTCAAAGGTGAATCCAGGTAGAGGCACAGCCCTGCTCTCCCCAAGGGTCTGTGGTGAGAAGCATGCCTGCTGGGAGCTGCAGGTTGATGGGGAAGGCACTGGCTGCCCACACGAGATCCCTCACAGCTGTAGTGGCCTGACCATGCGTTTGAAACACTTCAGTCCTCTGCATCCTTTGTCAGCCACTGTTCTCTCGAGACAAGGTGATGGACACCCCACTCCTCTCAATCAAGGTGAAAAAGCTAGAAAACAGCACCATGGAAAGGGACGTGGAGGTCCTGGTCGATGGCAAGGTGGATGTGATTCTGCAGTGCCCTGACAGCCAGGAGGGCCAACCCTGTCCTGAGGAGCATCAGGCACAGCACCACCAGCCAGGTAAGGGAGGGAACTGACCCCATCTTCTCTGCACTGGGGTGGCCTCAAGTGCTGGGGGCAGTTTTAGGCACCAACATATAAGAAAGACATTAAGCTATTAGGAAGCATCCAAATGACAGCCAGGAGGTTGATGAAGGGTCTGGAGGGGAAGGTGTGTGAGGAGTGGCTGAGGTAATTTCATCTGTTCAGCTGGGAGAAGAGGAGATTGAGGGGAGACCTCATAGTGGTCTTTAACATCCTAAAAAGGGAAAGAAGAGGGGTGGCGAGTGACAGGACCTGAGGGGTCTCTGTGGTGATGAATGACAGGTCCTAAGGGGATGGCCTGAAGTTGTGTCAGGAGAGATTTAGGTTGGGTAATAGGAAAAGGTTCTTCACCCAGAGGGTGGTTGGGCACTGGAACAGGCTCCCCAGGGAAGAGGTCACAGCACCAAGCCTGACAAAGTTCAAGACATATTTGGACAATGTTCTCAGAAACATGGTGTGACCCTTAGGGTGTCCTGTGCAGGGCCAGGATTTAGACTTGATGATCCTGATGGGTTCTTTCCAACTCAGCTTATTCCATGATTCTATGACAGACTCCCCATCCCTCTCAGTCTAAAAAATCCTGAACTGTTACTCTCTGTAATCCCAGAATGCAGTTTTCAGGCACCAACTCGGGCAGGGATAGCTAAGAATCATTTTCTCACCTCTGGAGGGCCACTGCCAAACAGGGGTGTCCTGCTGTACACAAACAGTGCTGCGTTGACTTCTTTCTCGCTGTCACCACCATGGTCTCCAGTTTCTGTCATGCCGTGGTCCCCAGCCACCAGAAGAAGAGTGTCATTCCCCAGGTGATCCACCAAGGACCTGTCACCGACATAAGGAGGGTCAACTCCTCCCCGGGCAAGGGCCTGCCTAGTCTAGGTGGGAGAGGACATCTCCCCAGCAAGCCTGCCTGCACCACAGAGGTGAAGCCCACAGAAGGGTATGAGCAAAACTAAATGCTGATGCAGAGCTGCAACAAGCCAGGGACCAGGGTGTTTTAAAGCAGTGCTTTAAAGTCAAACTGAAAATTCACAGCCCTAAGACAGACGGGACCGATCTTGCTTGGGTCCCCAGCGAACAGTGCCTTCAGGGATCTTGACAAAATGCAATTCAGAAGAAAGGTTCCTGACAAAACCAAAATTTTAGGCTGCCTCTCTTTAGGCCATATATCATGTTATGTAAGCCATCTCCCACTTCAAAGTAAAAAAGAAGGGATTAGTCCCTGACAGATGCAGTAGGTATGACACAATATATGCTGTGCTCTGAGATACACCAGGGCAAATTACCAACTCCTCCTAACAGCAAAACTTAAAGCAGTCCTAAGAATCAAAAGCTGCAGCATTTTGGGCTGAGACATCTGCATGACTGAAATTTCTGGATCCCATCCTGCCCTCTGACTCAAAGGTGCAGCTCATGGGTCTGTGTGGTAAATGCAGCAGCATTAATCCCCGAGCCAGGGTCTTCCATCTGCTTCTCAAATTTTAGCCAGATCTCAGTGGGATAATCTCCATCTTAAAGATGGAAAGAGCGAGGGTCAATTGCACTCCAGCTGCACTATCATCTCATGGTTTGGTAAAAGAACCTGAAGACAGCTTTACTTCTGAAACCAAACTTCTCAACACTCATCTATGCAAGCAACACTGCCCATAGCTGGGGTTCCAGCTGCTGCTGGCCAAAGCTGTATTCCATGTTAATAGGCTCAGTAAGCATTCCCTGTTGTCCTCTGCATCTATCAATTCCATGGGAAGGTCCCACCAGTCTGCTAAAGGACAGCCAGCTAGCAACCCCTCAGTGCCAAACAGTGGTGATCACCTGAGCATCTCATTCATCTGGGTGAGCTTCTTTGCCATCTCGGGGTGGTCGGGTCCATGTTTGTGTCCACAGTGGTCCACGCCAAGGAAGTGAGCTATCAGCACATCCCATTCACCACTGTCCACTATGGAACAAAAGGAAACTTATCACGCACCAGCCTGGAATTCTAAGCCTGGATCCTCCTGCCAGAATTTCCTGGTTGCCTCTGGACACTGCTGTTTCTTCCCCTCCAGCCACCGTCACTGCCAGCTCTCAAGGAAATTGATGCAGGTTTTAAGTGAGGCACAGTCTTGGCCAGAAGTTCCTAGGTGCAATGGCACAGGGACCTCAAAGCCTGGCAAACATCCCAGGATCCCTGTTCTTTTTCTCACCATCCCTCAGGAGGGAAACGGTACAATGTCATCCAAGTCATCTTGAACTTACCTCAAACAGCCACAAACTGAGCCAAAACAAAGGTAGGCTCAGAAAAAGGAGAACCCAGAACTCCCATACTTCCCTGGAGATATTTTAGGTTGGACCCATCAATGTGCCCCTCTGCATCCCATCCCGGACATGGGCGTGACACACCAACACAGCCCCTAGTTAGAAAGTTCCCCTGGCTTCTCCCTTCTGCTTCAGGGCCTTGACACATGAAAACAAACATATTTGAAATTAAATTATTAACTGCAGCTCTCACACAGACCTTGTGAAAGGCCACTGCACCCCTGATTTGCTTAGATTCATACACAGAAAAATGAAAGAGCATTTCCCTTGGTCCAGGATCTCAGGGAGGTGGAAATGACCGAAAATACACAAACCAATCTCATGTTTCATCTTCTTCCCATGACTAGGAAGCACCAATGCTTTGCTGAGAGCAATGCTGTGTCTCAGCCTCCTAACCTATGTTTTCCCTAGGGCACTGTGTGCTGGCCTAGGCAGCCATGTATCAAAGTCAAGCTGCTCCTCTGTCTACATCCCACCAGTGTGCTTTGTAAGACAGAGGCAGAAGTCTAACCTCATCCCAACAAGCTGAATTCTGTCCCAGACAGAGGGACGGCATCTATAGACATGGTCTGCAGGCTCCAAGAACTGGCTTATCTGTGGAAATCCAGCTACAGCACTGTCATCCTTGGGCAGCAGTGTATAACTGCCCAGTGCTGCTCTGTGACAGAAAAAAACCTTCAGCCCTACCTCGAATTTGCAGACGGACTCCCACATTAGGCCAAGGTTTATCCATGTCCTGGTGAAAGAGCTCCTTACCAGTAGGATAGAGATGCTGCAGGATCCCATCATCCACAGTGTGAAGATCCTTCACGTTAAAAGAAGGGAAGAAATACGAGCGGAAAAACTTCTTTGGGAAGAGTCCTTCCCACGTATCATCACCCATGAAGACCACTCTCCTTCCTGAGCCAGAGAGAAAGGAAATAATGAGAGACGGAAGCCTCCTGAGTCATGCTCTTAGCACAACAATCCAAAGAGCCTGGGCAGACGCAGGTCAGGGTCTGGAGCAATGGCTCCTCTCCAACCCAAACTCAAAACTAAAATTAAAGTGACCATCTGTCTGTAAATGACTTTGAATACAGGGAGGAACCAGCCCATGAGTATCTCTAAGCCCACAAGTGCCCCCCCCCACCAAATCCACTGCATAATCTCAGGATTTGTTGCTGACCTGACATGCCAGCCTTGCAGAAATTCTTGGGCCACTATAACACAGGTGGGTGCACAGAGTGCAACATGAAGCAGACAAACCCCCACCCGAGGCCTGTGACTCCACAGTAAAATGCAAGGCAGCAGGTGATAGAGTAGATGTGAGCCTTTTTTTTAAACACAATGGTGATGGTATTCTGGACATGGAAAAGAGAAGGCAAAAGCATGCTTCCCTCTGCCCTTGCTCTGCTTGCCCTGCCTGCCATCAACCAGCTGTACTTTCACAGAATCTCTTCAGCCTGGGAACAGGAACCCTTTTCTCTGAGACTGCTACTCTGCCACAGGATCTACTGGTGCATTTCGCCCTGGATGATTTACTGCATTTGCCCATCTTGCTCACATGAAGTCATGTTGCTTTAGCCCACTCTGAGCCTTGGGAGGAAGTCTCTCTGAGTAACAAACAACTATGGCCTGTTCTCTTCCCTCTACTCCATTATCCCACCAAAACAAGCCCTTTACAGCTGCACTAAGCACCCCACAGCAGCACCAAACCACAATGAAAATGGGATGAGGTTGCTGCCTCATGGCTGCAGGCAGCTGTCCAGGAAGGCTGGCTGCCTGAGGGACACCCCCACAGCACACCTGGCACCACCTGGCACACCTGGCTCCTCCCCCGTCACGTGCCTTGCGCGACATGACCGACTGCCCTTGGCTTCCTACAGGCATTCCTGGGGGTGACCTCGGGACAAATACCGTCAGTGCAGCCACTTTCACCTGCTTTCTTGTCATCTTTGAAGATGATGAAGGTGAAGCCATGGTCACAGCTACTTCTCACTCCCAACAGAAGTCGGAGATGCCCGGCCTGCACAACAACCCTGCCTTAGGTAACTGTCATTAAACAGGGCAAAAGAATTAGCTTACAGGGTGGAGCTGCTGTAAGCAGCGCCCTTGCCAGGGAGGAGCAATCGAGGTTTTCAATGCAGGTTAAACTGAGCAGAGGTCTGCACGTGCCCTGCCCCAGTGCACTGATGCCCTGCCCACACAGAGTCATAGAATCATAGAATGTTAAGAGGTTGGAAGAGACCTTACAGATCATCTAGTTCCAAGCCCCATCCCATGAGCAGGGACACTTCCCACTAGATCAGGTTGCCCAAGGCTTTATTCAACCTGGCCTTAAACACTATCAGCGATGGGGCATCCACAATCTTCCTGGGGATCCTGTTCCAGTGCCTCACCACCCTCACATTAAGATTTTCTTTTAAATATCTAACTTAAACTTCTCCTCAATCAATTTGTACCCATTGCTGCTCATTCTATCACTACAGTTCCTCGGGCTTCTCTGTAGGCCCCTGTCAGGTACTGGAAGGCTGCTACAAGATCTCTATATAACCTTCTCCAGACTGAACAACCCCAGTCACAGAATCATCAAGGCTGAAAGAGACCTTAGAAATTATCCAATCCAATCACCCCGCTACCACCATAAGCCCTAAACCACACCACCCAGCATGACACTTGGAAGCCTCCTAACCACCTCCAGGGATGGTGACTCCACCATGTCCTTGGGCAACATATTCCTATGCCCATGAAAAGACAGTTTTATATATCTAGGCTGGAAAGGTCAGGAACCCACCGTTCTGCACCAGCTGTGCCAGCAGGTTGTCCTCCTGGATGGCGTAGGAGGCAAAGTTGCTGCCCACGTCAATGAAGGTGGGCAGTGAGCCGGTGGTGAGGCCCTTGATGCGCTGCATGGTGGCTGTGGGGGGGTCGGCTCGGAAGCGGTACAGTCGGGCATGGCGGGGCTGGGAGGTGGCCAGCTGGTGCAGGACACCCAGCTTGTTCTCGTAGGGCAGCGGGCTGGCCTTGGCGGGGTCAAAGCGGGCAAACTCAAAATGGAGGGCGTCGATGATGATGAGCACGGCCTTGGAAAAGCGCTGGGGAGCCCAGCAGGAGCCTGGTGGGAGGCTCTGCCTCTCCCAAGGTGGAGGCACGAGTGGGTCTGAGCAGGAACTGCTGCTGGCAAGCTCGATGCGGGTGAGCAGGAAGCCGCTCATGAAGAGCCCGATACCAGCAAAAAAGAGAAAGCAAACCCAGGCNGGTAGAGGCACACTAAACAGCGGTGTTGTTTTAATTAATCGATTAATTAATTAATCGACAGAGACCCTCCCCGCCCTGTGGTGGGCGCTGTGAGGAGTTCGGTGTAGAGAACACACGGTCACAGACTGTAGGGGTAGCTTCTGGGAGATGACAGAGGAGGGGATGATGAGAGCAGCTCACATTCCGAGGGAGGTGACGCTCTGGGAGAGGCACCCTTCATAGGAGTAGGGTCACAAAATTCACAGAATCATAGAATGGTTTGGGTTGGAAAGG
>VZTZ01012181.1:37055-74095 GCA_013400955.1 Drymodes brunneopygia
CCCCCGTCCTCGCCCCTCCCCACACTGAGTCCCCCGCGGTGGGGTGGGAGCGGATGGGGTCGGCCTGTGCCCCTGTTGTTCACTCTGACGGACGGGTTGAGGATCCCCACAGCCTGGGCTGGCAGGGGGAGCCTTGCTGAGACCTCAGAGAGCAGAGGGGTGATACACACGGGGAATGTGCAAGCTTGTCTACCCTCGGCCCTGCCCCTCTGACCGTCCCACTCTGGATTCCCCCAGTCCTGCTCCTGATGATCCAGCCCAGCTCCCAGAGACAGATGTCCTCTGTTGCTTCCCTGCTTCCCAAGGACTGAGCTGGGGCTCCTGACCATCCTCCAGCCCCTCATCACGCTGCCGGCAGGCCCCTGCCTAAAGCTGCCTCTTGCATGGAATTCACCCCACACCCGCAGACAGTGCAAGGTTCCTTTTTTTTTTTTTTTGCAATCGTCTCAGATCCACAGCACACGTGCTCTGGAGGCTCTTGCCCAGAGGGCTATCCCCATAATCCTGCAAAGAGCCCCAGGTCCCCATCCACGTGACAGCTGTGTCTCTTACCTTCAGGAACCTGGCAGCAGCCAATTCCTTGAGAGCCATAGGCCCTTGGGGTCTGGCTTGCCCTAAAAGACTCAGAAGAAAAGCGCAGGCCTCTCTGAGCTGCTTGGAGTTGTGCTGGCCCTACAAAGCTGGGCTTTGTAGCAAGGCTCAGCCTGTCACAGGGCTTTTAACACACCCCTGGCCTGGGAGCTCACCCTGTGTGAGCACTGGGTCACTGTCCTTTCCATGCACTGAGGTGTCCCTGTCTCTAGTCACCCTCACAGTCCCCACAGCCCTGTCCCACCACGGGCAGCCTGGTGCAGGCAGGGCTGGGGGAAAGAAGAAGCACAGCACCTCTGATCCTCTGCACAAGCCTCCTCTACTCTCCCAGCAACAATAAATACTAATAAATACAAACTCTTCCACACTTGCTGCTCCCAGACCCAGGACCAGTGTGGGTGGTCTTACAGCTTCAGTCCAACTCTTCACTCCCCAGCCACAGCCCAGTCTCCAAGCTGGGAGCAGTGCCAGCAGGAGGCTTGGGCACATCCCTGGAGTGCCAGGGCTGCTCCTCAGCCCCCTGTCCCTCTTGGTGAAGCCCCCTGGGTGATCCCAGCCCTGCTGCAGAGCATGGTGACTGTGCTGGTCAGGAGGGTGGGTGGTATCTCAAAGCAGTGCTTGCTGGCCCTTTACTCATCTCTCCCCAAAGTGCTGGGCTGGAGGCTCCCCAGTGGTTCTGGGGGGCAGGGGGTGGAGAAGGTCAGGCCCGGGGTGAGTAGCAGGGGTTCCGTGGCATCTCTGTGAAGGATTTCAGTTCGTAGGGGATTCCCGAATCCACCTCGATCGACTTGCGGGAGAAAAGCAGCCGAATGTCGTCGTGAAGGTAGATCTTCCCTGACTTGGAGCTATGAAACCTGTGTAGAGACCAGCAGGGCACAGGGACCTCAGGCTCCCAGGCAAGGGCAGGGCATCTTCAGTGGGGGCACAACCCTCTTGACTACTTTGGCCCCTTGTTAAGGTGGCCACCCTCTGGTTGCCTTCAGAGGGACAGAGACAGTTGCCTTCAGGCAAGGTGGCAGCTCCAACCTCCCCAAATGAGCAGCTGGTCCCTGCTCCTTCTCCCCAGTCCCTCCTCCTGTCTTGCGGGCTTGGGATACATCAGAGAGGAGTCCAGGGGTGACCTTGGGGCAGGTGCCCATCCCCCTGGCATGCTTTACCTTAGATGCATCAGGTAGCAGAGGACCCTGCGGGGTGGGTTGGTGCCCAGTGGGTCACTAGGGGCCACTGTAGACCCCTCCTCCTCCCCCACGGGCACCAGGAAGATGCGATGGCGTAGGAAGGTCATGTGGTTGGCTGGCATGTCCTGGAAGTCGTATGTCACCAAGAACATCTTCACCACAGTCTTGTTGGGGTTAAATAAGGTCTGGAGGCAGAGGGGTAAGGGAATGAGACTGGGAAGGATCAGGGCAAAGATGGGACATTTGGAAGCAGCAGCTGCTGGACCAAGAATCCAGAAAGCCCCACACCAGTCCCAGAGGGCTTAGCCTGAGTGTCACAGGTCAGTCCTTTCCACCCACCTTCACATCTGTGCTCCTTTTCCATCACATCTCATTCCCACTGCACATGCACACTTTCCTGTCAAAACCCTCACCCACCTCTTCCTTTCCTGATTCTCCCATCACCTTGTCTCTCTGCCAGCACCCTAGGTACCCTGTGCTCCCCTATGCTGAGCTGTCTTGGTGGCCATGTAACCTCTGCAGAAGACACCCCTTCCAGCTGCTGCCCTGCCTGGCAACGGCATGGAGCATACCCACCTCAGCAGGGAAACCATCCCCAGCCAGCCCCATCCCCACAGTGCTACTGCAGGCCAGGGAGTAACTCACCACTTGGATGGTTCCAGCTTTGGGGACACTGTAACCCTTCTTTCCCAAGGCCTCCAAGTCAATCACTCCCTGGTGCAAAATAAACAGCATGTGAGAGAGGGAGAAAGCCGAGGCAGAGCCCAGCTGGGAACCAGCATGGACCTGAGACTCCCACGCTGGGAACACTGGGTACAAGTCAGCAAGAAGACCCCCAGCTCAGTCCCTCTCCAACCTAGGAGCAGCAACAGAGAGGTGGTGACAAGAGAGATGATGACAATGACAACCGTGAAGTAGCTGGGCCTGTGTTATGTTCCCTTGTTTCTCCCTTTTTGTTTTTTTCGCTTAAAGACTGCTCCTGGCACGGCCAGCTATCTCCACAAGCAAGCGGTTGCTTGAGCCACCCTCTACAGCAACGGGCTGCCCCAGGGTGCCTGGGTGCAGTCCCCCTCAGCTCCCCCATATCCATGTACCAGGAAAGGCGAGGGCGCGCTGTGTTCAGAGATGTCAAAGTAGGTGACGTCGACGGGCAGGGTGACATGCTGGGGACAGTAGGAGCCACTGGCACCGATCTCTGCCGTGAAACCCTCAATCCTCCCCGATGGTGCAAAGCGCCCCTTCAGGATGGACTCCTGAGAGGGGAGGGAAGTGTTAGGCAACCTCAAACACCAGCCCTACCCCTCCTCAATGCTCCAGGGTGAAGTCATCCCCATCTTCACTGCACCCAAGTGACTGCTTGCCCTCATGTGTCCAGAGACCTCGCTCTGAGACAGACCCACCCTGAACTGCTGGGGTAACACCAACCATCTAACACACAGAAGCAGCGAGAGTAAGGCTCAGCCTCACAGCAGCTATCTCAGCAGGCTCCACCCAAGGATCTGCTGGCTGAGCCAGGCTGCTGGTGGGCCGTGGCTGTGTGGTGACCACTGCACACCAGGCCTCTTGGCGACAATCAGCCCAGCCCTACACCAAGGCTCCCATCAGGTTCAGCCTCTCACACCCATCACTAGCCCTTCCTGGAGCCCCCGGGACACACCTTCCCCTAGCAGGTGGGTGCCGTTACCTCAAAGTTGCCCAGCAAAGCATGGCTGACAGTGGTGGTGGCCCAGGGCGCTGTGGGGGACCTGGTGCCCCTCCGGAGGCTGGTCCGGAGATGTCGCCTTGGGAGTGAGGAGAGAAGACTGGTGTTGGACTGAAGAGCACACAGCCCTGGGCTGTTCATGTCCCTGGGAAAGTGGATCCCTCTACAGATCCCCTGTACCTTTGCTGGAGGTTGAACCCACTTTCCTACATCCCAGGGGAAGATGAAAACCCCCCCAGTCTGTGGTCTTGTGGAGGGGAGATACCTGGGCCAGGACAGGAACCCCCCCATGGGGCTGCAGGGCCCTGAGATGGGTGGGCACCCTGAGCCCCCATGTCTGTCCCACAGGGCTTCCAGGACACTCACGATTTGAGGCGCAGCCCACTCTTCAGCCTCCTCCCAACCGCAGTGCAATCTGAAGAGGTCTGCAGGGGACACAAAATAGAGAACCATGTTAGGGCAGCAAACACGGCCTGTGCACTCCTGGGAAGTGCCATTGCCCCCTGCCCTGCCCCATATTCCCATGAGAGTCCCAGCAGATGGAACAGGCTCCTGTCCTTGGGCAGCCATCAGCAGCCTCTGCAGGGGTGGCCAGCAGGGCAGCACAAGGACTGGGTGGGGACATAGGGCTGCCCAAGTGGCTCAGTTGGGATTTAGGGTTTTGGTACTCAAGGGTCCAACAGACTATTCCTTCTTTACAAAGCAGGTCTCAGGAGCAGCCCCAGTGACAAGACATCTGTAGAAAGAGCCATGCAATGACACCCCCTTGCACCTCCCAGGGACTGGTGACACCTACAAGGATGCTCTCTGACCAGCCAGGGAAAAGTTCTGTCCCCTGGTGATTCATGCAAAGTCCTCAGCAGTGCCACCAGGCAGAGGGGTGCGTTGCCCACCCCTGCCCACAGCTACGATCCCACAGCTGTGGGATGGGGGGTTAAAGCCACAGTCACACTGCAGCCTCCTTTTAAAGATGTCCCCTTTTCAGGGGCTTTCCCTTCTGGAAGCCACACAAAGGGCAGCACAACACAAAGGCATGATGGGGCTGGCTGGCATGACCAGGCGGGAAAACCCAGGGAAGCTGCTGGAGGGCTTCACTCTGCAAGGACAGTGCTGGGGGCAGCTGGGCTGGGGGACAGTCACAAAAAAGGCAGGGATGGAGCTGTGTGCCATGGATGGTGTGTCCCAGCTCCAGGCAGCAAGAAGCCAGGGTAGCTCTGACATCAGTTCCTGTGGGTCCCCACACTATGGGATGCTCCAGAGAAAAATAAGGTGCCAGGTCTGGCCTGAGCCTGCTGCAGCCTCAGCTGGCACGACAGGGTGAGGGCATGGAGCTGATAAGAAGGGCAGGGTAAGAAAGGGGGAATTGGAGGCAGCTCCTAAGCTGCTAGAGGGGTTGCAAACCTCATGGGTCTGCCTCATTGCTGAGAGCTTGTGGCACCTTGAGGACATGTCACAGGCACCTCAAAATGGCAGAAAAGCCAATGGCATCTCTGCACACAGCACTGGGCTCCTTGGTCAGAGCATGTCCAGTCCCACTGCCTGCCACCAGACACTTGCTTTAATGGGCACCATGGCCAGGAGTTCAAGCCATCGCACCCATCATCAGGCAGGCAGAGGCCAGCCGCTCTTCCCAAGCTTGCTGGTATATCATGGCTTAACATGAAGCCATCAGATACCAAATGTGGCTTCACGATGTGTCCAGCTCTCAGTGCCATGGGGAGGTTGTCTCCTGTCCAAGCAAGGCTCTCCAGGAGAAAAAGCTGGTTGCATGTAGAGGACCCAGTGACTACAAGATGCCAACAGCTGGTTAAAACAGACCAGGCGTGTCAGGGCAGGCTGTCAGCTGCTGCCTTGCTCACACCAGTACTGCAGCTCAGGGACAGGACAGGGCATGGTGCCACAGTGGGCCACACTGCCCACAGGGGCAGTCCTGAGCTCTTGGCATCCCCAAGCCATTCCCTGTTTCCCCCATGAGCACTGCTCACCTTGGCTGCAGGAAGCAGGTGGTTCCAGAACGGAGCTCCCTTAGCATCAGTGCTGCGGCAGGCTGTGGGCACAGGATGGCATAGCAGGACCCTCTTCTTCCTCGCTGGTGGGGACAGGCTCTCATCCTCAGAGCAGGAGTCGGCCATAACCTCACCAGCAGGCAGTAACTTCCTTTTGGCTGGGCAGGTGCTGCTCAGCTGGCTGCTCCCACAGGGTGTCATCTCCTGGGAGCTCAGGTTGCTGGGCTCGGGGCTGAGTGCTGTCTGTGGAACAGGGGGCTCCCTGCACCCATTGGCCACTACTGGCCCTTCTGCTTCTCTGCTGGCCCTGCTGGTGTGAGCTGGGCTGCTCCCTGGCTTCTCTCTCTTCCTGCCAGGGTCCAACTGGGTTGTTTGTGCAATACTGTGCAATTCAAGGTGAAGTACATTGTGGCCACTTGCAGGCTCCCCATTCTCTCCATAGTCTATGGACTGATCCCCTGATGAGACAGGGCAACTGTCTCTCATGTGCAAAGTACTGCAAGCAATGTGCTGGGGCCAGGAGGAGGAGGAGGAGGAGGAAAAGGAAGAGGAAGAGGAGACATCCTGCAATTTGTCCTCTCTGATGGCCTTGGGGCTGTGGCTAGGGCTGCCCTCACATCGGTGCTCTACCACCCGCAGCCCACTGTGGGAGAAGTGCTGGGCAGAGCCGCAGAGGGAGAGCTCCTCCACCAGCAGACCATCCTCAAACGTATCATCATCATCCAGGGAAGGCTGCCCAAGGCCCCCGTCCACCCCCCTGTCACCCCAGTGAGTTCGTCTGGGATCTCGCCCCCCCTCCGGAGTTCGCTGCTCAGGATATCCCCTCTTGACGGCTGGCCGAGTGCCTGCCCGCTGCTCCGTGCTCTCAGAGGAGCTGGAGAGATGGGAGAAGATGGACACCTGGTAAACCTTCTGGCGCTTGATCTCTGTCTCGTTGTAGCCCATGAGGATGCTGCGGTGGGTGCAGCACTGCGAGGAAGGCTCCAAGGGCGTGTCCCCCCTGGGCCGGGGCAGGCTGGGCTCTGTGCTGCGCTCGGGGGGCAGAGACGTCTCTGCGTGGATGTGCCGCATGGAGCCTCACTTGCTGGGCCTCCGAGCGGAGCCCATGCAGCAGCAGGAGAGGGACTGTAAAGTGCCACAGGTCAGGCTGCAAGGGCAGGGGGTGGGAGCTGAATCCTCTCTCACTCAGGATCTCTGTATGAGCCCTCTACTATGAGGCACTCTGCAGCACAGCATCTGGAAAATAAAGAGAGCAGAAGGATGAAGATCAGCCCAGGATCTCCATCCTCATCCAGGCTCCCGGTTGCAAGGGACCCACTGGGATACGGCTCCTCACACAGCCCCACCTGAACCTCCCTCTCCACGGACAGCAAGAGGAACCAGGCTGGTGTGGCTTTGTGGGAAACCCTGAGGCATCACCCACCTGCAGGTTCAGCACTTCCTTCCTGGCTAGGGCAAGGAGAGAAGTCTCCAAACAAGCAGGAGACTCCAGGGGGGACAAGTCTGGACAAGTGGGGAGGAAGAGGCCTGCCCACTGCCAGGGACATGCTTGTGCTGTTGTGGAGCACAGGAGTCAGGCAGGTCAGACCAGTCCCAGGGGCTCAGGCCTGCAATCACCCCTTTGGGCAACAGCAGCACCATCTCCCAGTGTTGGCCAAGACAACCTGTCCCAGCCACGTGCACTGAATGGGGCAGGGCTGGTGCCAGCCCCACGGCGGGGATAGGAACATGGCCTAACATCCCTATTAACTCTGCCAACTTGGACCAGGCATCTCCAGCACCTCAATCAGCAGCTGGGAGGGTCACCATCCACCCACTCCTGCCAGCCCCAAGGGCCTGCCGTCCTCCCTGCAGCATGGTGCCTCACTTTTGATTTTCAGGTCAGTTTGAAAGCTGTTTCTACTGTTCTGAAAGCTGTATCTACATGTTGGTTTTTTTCAGGCATGAAAAATACTGAAATGGCTGCAAGAGCTGAGGAGATGCAGGAAAAGTCACCCCAGCAGACTGAGGACAAACTGCCCGTGCCTGGCAGTTCTGCCTTTTGCCTGTCTTTGCAGCTGTGCCTGATCTTGTGGAGCAAAGGTTTAGGGGCAAGTGAGCAATAGAGAAATTCATTCTCCAAGTGGATCAAGGCTATATGGAGAGTGAGGCTGCATATGCTATTTTGACCCTGCTGGGATGTGGATGGGAAAATGGCAGGCCAAGAATGGCAGGTCCTGGTCAAGACCAGGAAGTCTGTTTAAAAGGAGTGATAAAAGGTATAACCATGCACCATGACATTTTGGGGACTAACTGGCTGGAGAGCAGCACAACAGAAAAGGCCCTGGGGGTCCTGCTGGGCACCAAGTTGACCATGAGCCAGCAACGTGCCCTTGCAGCAAAGAAAAACAATAGTGCACCAGGCACAGCATTAATAGCAGGTTGAGGGAACTGATCCTCCCTCTCTGCTCAGCACTGGTGAGGCCACATCTGAGAGAGCGCAACAAAGGAGCACTAAAAAAATTAAGGGACTGGAGCTTCTGTCTTATGAGGAAAGGCTGTGAGAGCTGGGACTGTTCAGCCTGGAGAAGAGAAGGCTTAGTGAGATCTATCTAGAGATATAGATATATAGCTAAGAGGTTCCCTCTGAATATCAGAAAACACAATTTTGTTTTTCTGTGACTGAGCACTATAACCAGTTACCTACAGAGGCTGTGGAATCTTCATCCTTGGAGATATTCAGGTGTCATCAGGACAAAGTCTTGGGCAATGGCTCTAGGTGGGGCTGGTCCAGATAACCTCCAGATGTCCTTGCCAAGCTCAGCCCCTCTGTGTAGCCCACAACATTGCAGCCTGCCACACTTACCCCTCTGCAGCAGGGCCCTGCTCTGCTCTGGACTGAGCTCTCTGCCCTGCAGCAGGCGGTCGTTGGCACAATTAGCTGAAGACACCTGCCAGCCAGGCACCCCCCAGAAGCGGCGTGGCTGCCGTGGAATGGCTCCCACCATCACGGTGTGCCTCCGAACCTCCGCAACGTCCTCTCCAGCTCTTCAGCGTCCACAGTGGCTCTGAGGGGAAACATGCAGGGCTGGGGAGATTCAGATGCTTCCTGGGAGAAGGTGGGCAGAAGGGTGCTGCCTGTCTGCAGGGTCACACAGGCAGCGAAGGCAGCTTTTAGGTTCAGCCTTTCCCAACCTCCCAAATCAAAGGCCACATACATCTCAGCCACCTCAGGCAGTGCTAACACCTTGATTTCCATTTAAACCACAAATATTTTAAGCTAAGCTGTGAACTCTCATACCTGGCTTGATTTTACATCCCTTTTTCATGCCTTCCTGTATGAAACCCTGTGCATAGGAACAGATTCCTCTTTCTTTCTGGCAACCATTTCATGCCTTGCTTTCCAAGACACTGCAGCAACCTCTGGATCTCCAGCTAGCTCCTGGTCTCATGTTCACCTCCTCCCCCTTCCACCCACAGCACAGGACACTTTCTGGCCCTACAGATAAAGAGAAGAGCTTGGAATTGTTTTCTTCCAATAAGAGTTGCCTGTCAGGAAAGGCAGAAATGAGGAGCCTGACAGCCCTGAGACATGATGGCCCCCCACCAGTTTTCCCCAGCACAAAGACAGCAATCCTTTCATGTGCACAGCACTCACCTGTTCAGATGTGCCCTTGATGCACAACAGAGATTTGCAGATGCAACACAGCTCCCCTGTGGTCATAATCCATGGGCACTGCAGCTTTGATGCCTGGAAGAGGGCATGGAGAAGAGTCAGCTCAAGCAGCAGCTCGTGGTGCAACACCTTCAGTGTGTGCAGGAGCCCTTGGGCACCTCCACCCTCAGCACCTCATGGGCTTCACCAGCCCAGGCACCTCCAGCTAAAGGAAGAAACAGTGCCTACCCTGGGCATCATGCCCTCCCCACCTCCCTCCTCATGCATCCCTCAAATCGGGGCTCACTGCAGCACCCATCCAGAGGGGAGTCACTATCTGGGCACTCCAAGCCAGCAGAGAGTTCTGCTCTGAAGGCTGGAAACAGCAGGGCCTGGCAGATGAAGAAAAACCCCAAACAGATGCTCAGAGGCAGCAACACCCAAGTGCAATCCCCTTCTGGCATCCTGGTCTGGCAAATTCTGCATCCCTGCAACCTGCACGTGGGAAGCCAGCATCAGCTGTGCTCGCTGCCTGACCTCACCTGCCTCAGAAAACAGGCTGTTCTTTCACTACATTTCCAATAACAGGCTGTCATGACCAGTCCCTGAGAGCAGGACAGCTCAAAAGCCACCACCACTGCTGGGAAAGGGCACTGCCAGCAACCAGCCAGAACAGGACCTGTTGAGATTCAATACAACAGCACCCAAGGAGCACCTGCAGCAGGGCAAATCAGTGCTGCAGCATAACAAACCACGGGTATCCAAAACCTCAACAAAAGCCATTTGTAAAGACCAGCTCCTCCTGACACCCCATGAGGCCTGCACCAAAGCAGGTAGGAAAGCAAGTGAATGCCCTCAGGTGTGGGCAGATGCTGAAATGGTAACATGCTGTGCTCTGCCTGCCTAGAAGGTTGCTGTTTCCCTCTCCATCCCTGAGAGAGACTTGTACCATGACTTGTGTGGCACAATCACCCGCTGGGAAGCAAAACCACCAACTAACAGCAAGAATCAGCTTGGTGCCAGAACAAACACACAGTTTCACCTGCATCCTTTCATTCTCTTCCCTGTGTCCCTCTGAAGTCACAGCCATTTTCTCCCCAGCAGCAGCTGCCTTTCAGGAGAATGGATGTGTCAGGACAGCCTGACCTGCTAGCACCACAAATCCATCCCAGCTGAGCTCCCAACACCAGTCACCAGGTGCTGCCTGCACCAGCCACTAGAACACATGATAGAACACAAGGCTGCCCAGATACTGTTGCTTGAAGCATTGTGCTGGAAAATGCCAGCCCCACGGTGGGGACAGGAAAGTATCACCCAAAGTGTCTCCAAGTACACCCTATGATCTCCTTGAACATCCTCCTGGAGGAATGCCCATCAGCCTGGGATGGGGAACAGCTGGGGCATAGCTCTGCTTCTCACCCTCCTTGAGATGCAAGGTGCTGTGTCCCAGGGAGGTTCTCTTGGCAGTGCCAAGTGCCTCCCAGGGCAGTTCCTCCCTGCTGAGAACCCATCCAGCACACAGCAGAGCTCAGCCTCTGACAGCACCACAGGAGCCCACCACCTCCCCACAGAGCACAACAGCAACCCTGGGACCACGGCCTCCTGCACTCCAGGCAGGGACAGGGAGAAAGCACCTGCTCACCTCTGCCTTCTCCTCTCCTTGAGCAAGGCATTGCCAGAGCCCTAATTCTGGCCTCATGGATGGGACAGAGCCAGGCCCAGGGCTTCACCAGCTCAGCTGAGCAGCACAGGTAGCATCCCCTGGACATAGCACATGGGGCTCCATCTGCCCACACCAAGCATTTGGCCCCTCCTAAGCCTGTATGATGCTGATTTTTTTTTTACAGTGTTTCAGTCCATTCTGGAGCTCTAAGATAGGACTCAAAAGAGCTTTGCCTGTTGAGGGAAGCCCAGCCAGAGCTCTTCCACTCTCTGCCCTGCTCCTGTCCCCTCATTGCTCAGAAAACAGGCAGGGCCCTATGCTTTTGCCAAGATCTCCCAGCACCTGGATCTGGATCTATGTCAGGCACAGCTCTCCTCTATTTCTTTGCCTGGGGAAGGGCACCATGCTTCAACACCCAAGAAATACCCAGTGCCAAAGGACCTGCACAGAGGGAGCGTGTCTCAGGCACTGGGGCAGAAACGCTGTGTTCCTTGGGGATACTGATCCACCAGAGCCTGACATGGAATAACACAGCCAGGCCTGGTGGAGTTAGGTCAGGGACTTGGCTTACCTGCTGGTTCCATTCCTATTAGCACATCCAGGGGGAAACCAGGATTAACAGAGCATAGTCTCCATCTGGAGGCAACAGAGCAGGATGGCGAGTGAGGACGGGTCCCTGGCTGGGCAGTGCAGCAGCAGTACCACATGCTGAGCTGCAGCCTGCAGAAGGACCTGTGGCTGTTCGAACTGTACTGTGCCAGCCAGAGAAGAAGCAGGAGGAGTGTGTAGCAGGGAGGTTATCTGTCATGGGGCAGAGCCCTTGGGAGCCTGGCAGGGCTGGCAGCACAGCACCAGTGCAAGGAAGAGAGCAAGAGCTGTGCTCAAAGTTGCCACACTCATCCAGGGGGGATCCAGTGGCTTCCCAGAGAGGCACTGCCAGCCAGTCAAAAGGGACACATGGCCAGTAGACAAGAGACTTTGACCTAGGCACTGTTGGCTGGGACAGAGCAACAGCCTGGTGGCTGGCAGGGTCAGGAGGGGTTTTCGCAAAATTTAGACCACAAAAAACTCCAAACCAACCCCAAAGTGGCTGTTGCTACCTTCTTCTCTCCTGCCTCCTCTCCTGGAAAGTGCTACAGAGAGACACTGGTGACCTCACTGGGGGTGAAGCAAGAATGACACAGCCAGGAAGGAGAAGGGCCATCATTAGAAGAGGGCAAATGATCATCCTCAGAAAAAGCAGAGCACAAGGCAAGAGAAGGGGCAACAGAATCTGCTGGAAACAGACTGTCTGGAGGATAAATCGCAACTCCATTGAGCCTACCTAGCCCAAGGAGAAGGAAGGAAATCTAAGCAGTGTGAGCACAAATCCAGGAGCTCCCTGGCACAGGCTCATGAAGTGCCAGAAGGCAGAAAGTTTCCATCACAATCCTGAAGGATGGCAGCACTAACAGCAATGCTGCCACCAGAGAAGGGCTCCTGCACAGTCTGACAGATCAGGCATCTCACCATCAGGAGAGAGACAAACACGTGATGCTGGGGACTACCTCCAGCACTGGAGCAGAGGTGGCAGTCCCAGGGAGAAGCTGACTAGGGAGATGCTAGAGGAGCAAACTGTGCCTGAAGGGAAAGATGACCACTGGCCATGGCTCTGGTACTATCCTGTAATTCAGGCTGGGGAGGAAGGAGCTGACACTTGGTGGAAATAAGAGGGAGGAAGAAGGAGAGAGAGGGGGAGTGGATACAGAGGGAGGGAGCTTCCTTGCCCCACTGCACGGGCAAGTGCTGCTCTTGAGGGTCCTCAGGAGGCCTCCTGCCATGCCAGATTTATGCAGCTGCAGAGCCTCCTTCAGTGCTAGCCCCTGCTAGGAATGGAAAAGAAGCCCAAGCCCAGAGGGGAAGGATGGGGCAAGAGGTATTGCCCATGTCACGAGTGCAAGCTCCTAGAAACCACTAGACACAGAGAGGGAGGCCCGACACCTCCCAGTGCCCACAGCACCGTGTCCGTGAAGTGCTGCTGCTCCCTCCCATCCCGCGGGAGGCAGCACTGACAGGGTGCAGGAGCCCCCGGGGACACAGCAGCCCTCTCTGCAGTGCATTTTGCTGGGGCTCCAAGCTGCAGCAGCCTCCTCAAGGGTTGAGGTCTGCCCAGCAACATGCAGTGCCTCCCCAGCCCCAGCATCACGCACAGGTGCCGCAGGGACTGAGCCCTTCCGCTCGGCCAAGTCAGGATAACACAATGAAACCTCTCCTGGGGGCTGGGGGAGCTGGAGCAGAGCTCCCAGACCAGTGACTTACCCCTTCTCCCTCTGATGCCCCTCGTCCTGGCACGGATCACCTCCGCACACCTTTCCCAGGTGCCTGGCTTGCAGACGGCGATGCTGACAATAGCCTGCGGCTAGGAAGGGGGGTTTACAGGGTCTGCAGGCAGACCCACTATGCGACAGCCACCTGTGTAAAGCTTTCCCCCACGTCCAACCCCCTCCCCGCCAACCTCCCCTCCACGCACGGCTGCCCCTCTTCCCAGGAAAGCGCAAAGAATGAAAAGCAGCTTAAAATCCGGCAGGACAATCGGGCAGCTCTCCAAAGCCGGCAGTATCCCCTGCCCACCCAGCCCATCAGGTTCAAACCTCCGCGATACAGCCCACGGCTGCCCAGTTCCAGTGTTCGACCGGGAGCCCAGGAAACCTGCAGCAGGCAGGGCAGGGAAATCCCATGCAGCAGCCGCTGACGGGGAGGACAGCCCAGGTTGAGGACAGACCTTTGTCTCTGCCTGCCTGTCTCGCTCGCTCGCTGCCGGAGGAGGAAGAGGGGGGCGGTGGGGGACAGCGAGCAAAGATAACACCCCTAGGAGGGATGTCACAGCCACGTTAATCACTTGGAATTCCAGCCAGCGCGCCGCAAATATGGGCAGCAAATGGAGATGCTCAAAGCTCTAAAATAATTGGATCCTTTCACAAGAGCCGAGCCCAGAATCCAGCACAGGAATTCAGTCCCCGCTGGAAGTCGAGAGATCAAAAACATGGAGAGGCAGGCGCAGCACAAGCAATCCTTAGCCACCGCTGTATGCAGCTCCATAGCCTTTGGCGCTGCTTTAATCTCAGGTGCCTGCCCAGCGGGAGCGAGGGGGGACCACAGCGGAGAGCCCGAGTGCCCAGCTGAGGACCGGCCCCTTCCCATCCAACTTACTCGACTTGTGACAAGGTGCAGAAGCGCTGCCAATGCAAAAGAGGGTTTTGTGAGGGAGACCAGCTGCCTCGAAGCCTTGCTCGACCGGAGGAACAGTCCATGGGAAGGAGACCCCTGAAGTTGCTGTTTGTCCTCTGCTGCCCTGCAGGGGAGATGCCTGGCCCGGCAGGATTCCCAGCCCGCATCACATTCCCGGCGAGACGCACACGCGGCACATGTAGGCTCCTGCTCGGCGCCTCAACGGCAATGAAAAGGCACAGAGGCTTCTGCCAGAAAACAAAGAGGCAGCGGCAGAGCTGGGGGTGGGGAAAACTCTCCGCTGCCCAAGAGGATCCCTGCAGAGGCAGCAGGATGCTGCTAGGCTCCACCACAACTATTCACCCCCGTTAGCCCGAGGTGGCACCCAACTTGCCCGGCACAGGGAGTCGAGGGTAGACAGCCCCCATTCCCCTTCCCAAGGCAGCACCGGGTGAAAAGTGCTGGAGGACATGAGCCAAGCCCAGGACAACAGCTGTCCACAAGCAGCAAATTCCTCTGTGCTGGCTCCACTTCATAAAAAGCCGTGTCTTTTCACCTCGGGGTAGCTGCTGCACAAGGGAAGGTGCAGCCAGCATCGCACCTGCAAGCCTTGGGGAGCCCCTCGGTGCTGGACTTGGGGCAGCACAGAGGCCTCAGCAGCCACCCTGTGGCAACAAAGAATGTGAAAGCAAGCCCCCGGCCACCCAGGCCCAGGGACGTGTCAGCCAGCTCCCTTCCAGCCCTTCTGTCCCTCTCCAGGGGTGGTGGCCCGAGGGACAGGCCTGGGGGACCTCAGTCACTGGATGGCCACGCAGACTGGCTGTTCCAGTTCAGACCTTGGTGCCAACTGAAACCAATGGAAAATTTTCCGCTGTGTGATTACCAAGCTACATGCCTGTGCAGCCACTCACAAAATGGCTTTAAGAAGGCAAGTGGGATCTGGCCAAGGGCAGGGACCACTTCTGGTCTGCCCTGGCATGACACCTGAGGTCTCTGGCCATAATCAGGGCAGCTATCACTGCCACATTTCAAGTTCAGTAGGGATGTTTGTCTGAGGGAGGCATTCCCCAGGCCCAATGTGGATAAGGCCCTCACCATTCTAAATGATCTATGAATTTTAGCACCTAGACTCCCTTTTATCTGATCTCCCAAGAGGAGGAATAGAGCAGTTGGTGTCTGCATCAGAAGCCCTGCAAACCAGATACTAACCTGTTTAACTCAACTCCAGTGGTAAGACAATCACTTGCAGTAACTCCCCTCCTGTCAGCTCCCTGTCCTGGGCTCCTCACCATGGGAAGCATGATCTAACTGTCCAGCCTGAACAGCCAAGCCTCTTTTCCAGCACTGTTAGCTGGGTATAGAAATAGGAGCCTCTGACAGGGAGCTCTGGTGGTGGGGTGATGTTTTGCAAGCTTGGAGAAGATAGCACAGAAATCAGCAGATGATGGCATCCCTGCTGCTCCCAGCTCTGCAATCTCCTCTCTTCTCCCTCTGGTCACCACTGCACACAGCCACAGGCATCCACAGTCTCCTTACCAAGCCAGCTCTTTGTGTACCCTGATGCCCTGTAGCCATTCACACTGCTAAACACAGAGGCACAACACTGTCCCTTCCCCACATCCTTCATGTGGCAGCTGGGCTCTGTATCCCCACAGATGTGCTCCTCTTCATTCCCACCCCATCTTCAACCACCATCAGACCCTGTCCCGTTTCCATGAACCGCCAAGGCAAGCCCCTAGCTCTCACCTGTGCTCTGTTGCCTCCTGATTGCTGCAGTTGATACCTTACCTTACCCCAGGCTCCTCCCATTCCCGGCTGCCACACATCCACAGCCCCACCAGCCCAAGCCTCCTTGCACGCATTCCCGTGATGAGTGCCTGACCCCCAACAGACCCATGGCACCATCACCTTTCCCCACCTCCCCAAACAGTCACCAGGCACCTCAGGGCAGTGGAGAAACTCCCAGGGATGCTGAATTGCTGTGATCAGCTCTGGGTGTCAAAGCTGCACATTTGAAGACGGAGTAGGCAAACGGCCTGCAGTGGGGAGGGCAGCAAGGATTGTGCACTGCAGCATTTGCCCCGTGGGAACTGCCCCTCCCCACCGCAAGCCCTCTTGCAATACACTTCCTTTTACTGTAAGAGCCCTCCAAAGGAGGTGCTTGAGCACAGGCACTCGGGCCTCCTGCTTGGTTACCAAGCTGCAGCCTGCAGATAAGGCTGCAGCAGCTGTGGGGACATTCAGCATCTTTTCCACTCCCTGTTCTAGACATGTACGTGGCACAGGGGGAGGAGATACCACACACACACGGCTGTGCACACCCACCCAACTCACCCTTTTCCAGCTGCAATTTAGAAAGGCTCAAGTCTAGCACAGGCCAGAGTGATGACACGTGCTGGGCAGGTATTTGGGCCGTAAGGGTGAGACTTTGTCCATCTTTGATTTTAAGAAGATGGACACAACCAGGACTACTGCAGGGAAGGAGTATTTCCATCATTAATTCAATGTCCTCTACCTTGTCATAGAAAAGGAAAACCTCTTTCCCACAGAACTGAAGGTGAGAGAGAAACACCCTGCTGGAGTTAGGGGAAAGGGTGTCACAGCTGTCATCCAAACCTTCACACTGTTGCCCCTAATGAAGGCAAATACATGAGAGCAGAAGGCCCTAAGAAGGTAAACATGGGGGTAGGAGGGACTGGCATTCTGACTGTAGGCATGTTCATATGAATGGCAGCAGGAGACACAGTCCAGCTCCTATTACATCCTGTGGAGATGCAAACTTCCTGGTCTACACAGAGTGAACCACCCCTGGGGTCTCACAGACAGCAGAGGCAACTAAGTCAGAAACATCTTCAACGTGGTGGTTGATCCTGAGGTTACAGATGTCCCCCTAGATCTGACCCTCCCAGGGAGACAGAGCCTGTGAGAGACCTAAGAGCTCTCCATGGCCCACCAGAAACCAGCTCATCCTCTGCCACACAGCCCTTGCTCCTGCAGCTGGGAACAGACCTAAGGGACCTCTTGGCCCAAACCACCAGATCCTGGTGTTCCCAATGTGCAGGGGGGTGCTTTAACAGGGATATCCAAGTAAAGCTGGCATGCCCAGAGCAGTATTGAGCTACCTGCCAAGGAGGAGAGAGCAGATCACACTGGGTGATGGCAGCCCAGTGTCAACAAGCCCAAGGGAAAGGCTAAAAGGTGCAACTTCAGAAGGGATCTGGGGACTAAAACAGTTTATGAGAATGTTCTAGACCTTGAAAACCCACATAAAGGGAGCCCGGACATCCACCCAGCCTCTGCCAGTGGAGAAAGCAGATGTAGCTACTGCTGCAGGTCAGCTTAACCCAGGCACCAAGGCTACGAGCAGACCCCTTTGCTCTGGTTCATTACTCTTGCAGACAGAATGGGCCAAACACTATAAACACCCTCTGAACACTTATACACCAGACATGGGTTTCTGCAGCATCAGACACCAGGTCAAAGCTCGGAGACACAATAAATCGCAGAGCGAAGTCGTTCCTGAAGACAAGGCTCGTAAGACTGCCAGCAGCCAGCCTTGCATGAGGACAGGATCAGGAAAAGAGCAGCCATGAGAATAAAAGGCTGGCAAAGAAACAGAAAATACTGGGAGCATCTAATTCTTTCCAGACAGTCCTTTGGGCTCATCTCAGCGTCCATCTGCTGAGGATGGTCAAGCCGCTTTAAAAAAGCTACCAGTGACTTCCCTTCCAATTGCCACTATCTCTGGGACAGGCACCATGGGGAAGATAAACCTTCCATCTGGAGAGCTGGAGGCCAGCATCCTCACGAGCCTTCCAAAAACACCAGCACTCCCCTACACATTGCAGCTCTGTGCTTCAAGCAGAATAAAGAGAATGCTTTACATCCTGTGCTTCACTGCCCACTGGCTTCTCATGCTCATGTGGGGAGGAAATAATGCAGACTTATCTCCAGAGAGATGGCTGCTCCAGCTAAGAGAGGCTGGGGCAGGTGAATGAGCTGAGCAATGCTCATAAGGCAGTGCCTCCATCTCCCACATACCATACAGATGAGTCCAAGTGAGAAGGGGACGTACAGAACAGGACTCCGAGCCCTCCAAGCTGGTCAATCCAATAGTCCATGAGATGTGACATTGCCAAGCAACCTGAGAATTGCAGAACTGAGGAACAACAGTGGGAAGGGACCTCAGAGGGTTTGAGTCCAATTGTGTTAATAGCAGGGCTATTATGAATTAGCATTGCCTAGTTCAAGCAAACTGCCTGGGGTTTGCCCATGCCAGGGGCTGAAAGTCACCAAGTGTGGAAACTGCCTCCCTTCCCTGGGCCCTACTCCAGAGTCTAACTGCTTTGCAGGGAAATATATTTCCTAATATCTAATTGGAATTTCCCTTGTGTGCCATTGATTCTCATCCTGCCCCTGGGCACCTCCCAAGAGAGCCAAGCTGCAGCTTCACCACAAATCCACAGTTTCAGCCCACTTCACTGCCTTCCCTCTCCCAGGCTGCACAAGCCCACCACTCTCAGCCTCTGCCCACTGCAGCACACAAGAAGCCAAAGCTCCAGCTCATCTCTGGAGACTCTTGGAGTCTGCTGAGCTCCATCCTGCTCAGCCAAGGCTGCCACCAGGGAGGATGGGAGGTACCTGAACCTGCACACCTTGGAGATGTTGAAAAAAGACTCATCTCAATCTGAGATCAGCAGGAGCTGCTTTTGTTTAAGTATCTGATCCTTGCTCTGATTGGCTGCCTGCAGCAACACACCTATGTTATTCCAAGACAGAATTCCCAAGTACCTGCTCCAAGAAGTTTTGGTTGCGCTGCTGTAGCTCTGATATCAAGGCTGCCTCCACCACATCCATGAGGGACCTGTCTGCAGGAGTGATGAGCAGAACAATTAGGAGTCCAACTCAGCAGAGACCAGCTGTACTAGATGGAAACTCAACAGCCCAGAGCAGGTCCCTCAATGAGGGAAGCAGCCATCTGTGAACCGTGCAATACCCTCAAGGGTGTGCAACAGAGCCCAGGTCACACAAAGATTTTTGGAGCCAACAACCAACCATGTCCCCAAATCTCCAGTGTATTATCTGCATCCCAGCTCTTCCTCCATGCTGTCTTCACTCAATCCAGAGCTATTTGTTTATCTTTCTCTGCCTCAACAGATATCACTCATTTTCCCATCCTGCATCTGCTCTCTAAGACAATTGGGCAGGATCTGACCAGTACAGAGAGTTGCTCAGCTTGCCTAGAGCTGGCTGGACACCCCACTGCCTGTGTGGGGATGAAGATCCACCCAATTCACTGGAGGCAGCCATAACTGGTTCCTGCACTGCTCCCTTGCAGTGCTCCTCTTTGGGAAAGCCACAGCACCAAAGATGCCCCAAGCCTTTCCACGACAGCAGTGTACCTACAGCTGGAGTTCTGTAGCTAAGATCCTGGCCTGTTCCTAACTTACAGGCATTTCCTCCACCTGCTAAGCCCTGTGGCCTTCCCAGCTCTCCTCCTGCACCCTCAGCCCATCTCCCAGGGACTCAGCATGAGCTGCCAGACCCCTGGGCTCCCTTAAAACCCTGTCCTGGACAAGCACCTGCCTTCTGCTTCCCACTGACTCATTCCCCTGTGATTCACCCCCTCCTGACTAACTCATTTCTGCCACAGCCCCATGCATGAAGGGAGTATATGTGTGTGTGTGTACATGGGCGATGACACAGACTCTGCAAGGCAGCAAACTGGGCAGGGAGCCTGGCCTGGCCTGGCCATGCCAGAACCCTTGCCCCCCTGCAGCACTTGGATGGGCAGGGGTGACACTATTGGCTCAAGTCCATTGTGGGGAGAAGGGGCAGAGGCAGGCTGGGAGTGCTGCAAAGATAAGGAGCAGTACAAGGGGAGGGTTTCCTCCAGGCTCCGAGGCTGCCTTCCAGGCAAACCCATTCCCTTTATCAGCCCTCCACTGCTGGCTGTGGGAGGGTTACCCAGCACTGCCACAGCTCAGATCCACAGGCAACAGGTCTGCCAGCTAAGCTGCCTTTGGGTACAGCCAAACATGCCCCCCACCAGGCTGTGCCTCTTCCCAGTTTTACTCTCCAAGGTGGACAGATTCCTGGGAGACACAAAATGACTTCTAAGTATGGCGGTGGTCAGCTAGCACCAGCTAATGCATGCAGGGCCCACAGCTTGCCAGTTCCTGAGTGTGGACAGTGCAAGTCACACACATGATCTCTGTACACATCGATCCTCTGCAGGCTGCCCCTCTGACTGGCAATTCCCTAATGCTTGGGGCTGAGGCTCAAACAGGCTTTGCCTCACATCCTGGTCTGTTCCCAAGCCACACACACTGCCTCCACCTGCTGAGTCCTTCCGAGGGCTGTCCAGCTAACCTCAGTCTCCTCAGAGAGACCAGAGCAGACACAGGTGACAGGAGGAAGATGGCACTGTGCTGCTATGCCAAGCCCAGTGAGAGCTGTGTGTGGCACACACAGGGGCTCTGCACATCCATCTGAGCACAGGAGAGCTGTGGTGTGAGCATGAGATGCTGCTCCATGCAGCACACCCAGTCACAGGCCTGTCTATCAGAGCTGGAGGATCCATTTCCTACTGACTACAACAGAAAGTTACTGGCATCATGCAGGCTCTTCTCTCACCCTTTCCTCTCCATGTCCCATGTGTCAGACGCATGCGGACAAGGGGCTCTCGTCCCTTCCACCCAGGAGCACTTAGCCAGCTGCAGCATTTTGCCTGCAGCCACACACAGGATACTTAGAACAAGTATACTGCAAGAGAACAAGTCAATCAAGCATTGTGTCTCCAGCAGGGTCACACAGCCCCAGCTTAGACAGAAAGCCCTGACACCCAGGAGTTAAGGCCAAAGTAAACCATATTTTGGCCAGGGAGCGAGGGACAACACTTTGGGCTGGAATGTCACATATTAATAGGCACAAAGAATGATTTTCTGCCAAAGCTTAGTATTGTATGCCAGAACTGCTGCTTCTCCCTGGACTTTTAAATTTTTCATCCTCACTATGTACACACAGAGCCTCTTCTCTCTTCTCAGGACAACAAAATACAAGATTTTGTTCCACGGCATCCTTATGGGCTCCAGCAGCTTCCCCTGCACACCATCCCTCCTCTCATCAGGATGCTCTAGTACTTCAGGTCCCTTTAGGGGACCAGGGGGGAGATGCACAGTGCTCATCACGTGTCAGCAGGGCCAACACCATGGTCACAGTGTCACTAAGGCCACAGCAACTGGGCAAGCTCCTGAATGAAACTCAGCAGCCACCAGCAGGACAGACCCAGCAATTAAAATGCACATGCTTAAATCAGCCTACCACCACTGAAAAGATGAGTTGTCCACAAACTCTGGGAGCCCCTGAGAGAGCAACAAGAACCTATATGTGCTCTTGGACATGGTCAGCTCCCTGACATAGCCCCTGGGCACAGGGGAAGCTGAGGGACTGCTCTACATCCAGTTATGCAGCTGGGGACTGATCCAATTTGAGCCAGACTGACTACTTTTGAGCCAGACTTTCCTGCCACACCCTCCTTTGTGACTAACAGAGGGGTAACATCCCCATCTGCAACACCCCTCTCCAGCTGGGCTGGGAGAAGGAGCAGAGCAGAGATAGCCAAGATGCTCTTGTTTCTGACATCTCTCCCACACCAAGGGGAACCCTTGCAAGTGCCTCATGTTCCCCTGCTGCAGCCCACGTGGCTGAAAAGAGTGTCAGTGTTTTCACCCAAAATACAGTGAGCAGACCCTGCTGACCTCAAACAGCACATTCCAGGTTAGCAACCTGGGAACTACCAGCAGAGAGGAGCCCAGTTATCCACCTACCTTTATGTTTGTTAGTGGCAATGCCGAAGGATAGGGTGAAAAGAGAGGATATGGAGCAACAACAGATGAAGGAATTCAGGCTTTGTCAATGTCAATGCTAAGCAGCAACAAGTCCATGAAGTTGCTGCTTCTGCTGAAACAGTTCCTGATTACTGGGATAGACACAGAGAATGACCCTGAGAACAGGCCAGCTACCAAGATGAACAGATGTTTTTGTTTCTGACAGCTCCAAAACAAGCCTCCCTTCTCATGCAGCTCTGTGCTCCCACAGTCCTGCCCTTCTAGTGCTTGAAAAAGTAGAGAAGCCTCTAGGCTGCTGACTTAAGTGGTGGCTGCAGACACCTTCGTGGGATATTCCCTGGAACCAGCTTTCCTCTCCCAGGCAGAGTCCAAACCGTCCTTTGCTCCAAAAATCACACCTGAAGTCATCTGATCCAACATAAAGATCAGAAGGGGAATTATTTGAAATGAAAGATCAGATGGGGTAGCACACCTGTGCCAGTGGATGGAGCTGCATGGCCAAATGCCTGCTAAGCTGGCACTTAAAACCTGGAAGTTTTAAGGACTAAACCACCGTTTTCCATACACGTCTTGGGTGTATAGGCTGGATGGCTCAGCTCATGCCATCCAAAGCTCAAGATGGAAACTACCTGTGTCCACTTCTCACCTTACTGCAGGAAGGGAAAATTCCAGAAGGTTTCTGCCATCCATCCCTTCCCTACCTCCTTTTGCTGGATACTCTGCTGCTGTGCCCCATGGCACATCCTGAGCAGACAACACTAAGAAGAGGGGCTTGGAAACCAGCTAGAATTGGGCTTTCTGGCTCAACTACACGTGAAAAATCCAATTTTAGCTCAGGTGGGTACGAAGCTTCTTCTGTCAAGGCAAAATGTCCCTGCAGGCACCAGGGACTGTCTCCTCTTCTGCATTTTGGAAAGGTCCTCCCTTACAGGCACTGCCTTCACCAGCCCTGTGCAGGCTGGAGAGGCCCAAGTTCTGGGTACACCAGTGGTGTTGCTAATTCAGGTGCCATGTGTGGGGGCAGCTGTAAATGCAGTAAGGGGAAGGAGGTGGAGCAAAACCAAATCACCCAAAAATCCCAGGGCAGAAGGTACCCAGCCTTGTGTTCAACCATTATTTATCCCAGGATACAGTTCCAGTTTTCACGTGGTCTTTAAGCTCTCCACTAAGTTGCTCTCACTGACTTTCACAATTTCTTTTCTCTCTGCCCCACTTCCAGCAGGGACCTCAAAGGCTGCTCCTCCCAGCAAAAGGGTCTCCATGACCTTTGTAATTCAACACACTGGGAAAGGCTCAATCAATTCCCTCTATTCCTAGGCCAACACAGACCTTAAAAGCTCTCTTTGTTCCTGTTACAAACCCTATCCCACAACCATGGCTTAACCCTTAGGGCACTGCCTCAAATGAAGAGAGTTTCACAGAAGCAAAGCGGTTTGCAGCATCCACGGGAAGCTGGACCTACCCTCCACTTACAAAAGAGCTGCACTGACAATCTGCTAGTGGCTTGCAGGATGCATCAGATACACACAGCAGGGTGAGAGGGACATCTCTGGCCATGCTCACCATCATTACAAACTACTGTGCCTCACACTGCTGCAGTGACATGGGCAGGGCTTGGGCTTACACCTCTTTATAGTCTCCTGGCTTTGCTCTGCCTGCCCTCAGTTCAGCAGGTTCATTACAAAACATACTCCATGTATGGAGATTTGGAGTCACATGGAGGAATAGGGATGAGGAAGGAAACAGCTGGGCCTGGGCACCCCCACTGTCAGTCTTGCAAGGACTCCTCTGCTCCTGACCCCAGGTAGAGCCATTGCTCCATGACCAGGAGCTAATCAGAGCCAGCAAGGGATGCCAGGCTGGTACTACACACCCTGCACGCTGGTTATTGCCTTGTCTGAGATAAGCTCAGGCCCACAACCTGACCAGCAGCCCAAAGTCATGGACTGGGGGAAGCAGTGCCATGGGACTGTGCATAATTATACACCCAGCACATGGGAAGGCAGAGGACATGGAAGGTACAGCCAGGTCTCACTTCCTAGCATGATCCCTGGCACAGGAAAAGGCAGTATGGTGCAAGAGCTGCCCAACAACATCCTGAAACACCAGCTCCATGGCAGACAGAGTCAGCTTGTACCACTGCACCCAAAAACACCACCCCATCAGACAGGATGGGGTAGGGCCACCTTGCAGCACCCCAAAATGCCATTTCCCACCAGCTGCTGTAACTTCCCCTCTGCCCCTTTCCGGTCGTGCTCCACCCCTCTCGTTCTCCGCAGGCTTCAGGGAAACTGAGTCACAGCATGCTGGCCCTGCCCTGAGGAAGGAGAGTGGGTGGGCAGTCCCCAGCCCCTGGCACAGCATGGGGAGTAGAACAAGGGTGGTACCGAGACCTCTGAGGAACCCAGCGATGGGGAGGGATAAAAAGGTACCCACATGTTCTTACATCAAGCAGCTTTCCCAATTGTGACCCCCCTCTGTTCCCACCTCTCTTACAGCAGAAGTTGGCCCTAGTCTCCTGCTGGCCATATGGACTGCACCCAGCTCTGCTGGGCTACACAAACTGACCCTCCTGCTCTCTGCCACCAGAGGGGACCAGGACATGCAGTAACTTAGCATAGCCCAGAAAAAAAAATTCAAAAATTAAAGACCTGGATAGAGCATTATTAATCAGAAGAGTGCCCTAGGTCTCAAAAAGCTGGTAGGGAACTAGATGCTTCATTGAGAACAAGTCATGGCATTCTTTACCTTAAAAGATTCATGTGTTTGAGTAAAGACTTGATACTCTGGTCCAACTCTAGGAGCTGGTAAGTTTCCAGGTACTGACCTCAGGCTCTCTGTTTTTATCACACACCTACAGAAACCCTTTTGAGGACCTGCTAACCAGTAAAGGTTCCCAGGACCAGGTCTACAGCAGCGTTCACCCACAGTGGAACCCTTTAAAATCCCTGACTGGTGCAGTAACAAAGCACCACTCATCTATCTGCCTTGTAGACAGATAATTTGAAGATTTGTTAATTCAGGCTCTGAGTCAGACACCTCATGAATCTTGTTAAAGTTATAGTTTCCTTAGTATGTTTCTCAAGATCACAGTGAGGTTAAGAGCCCAGCATTGCCCAGTTCAGCTGGGACACAGAATGGGAAAGCAGAACTCAAGCTGCAAAAAATGCACAGGTATTACACACTGCTCATCTGCAAGTCTCCGGGCATCTTTTCCCAGGCTTCTGTCTTCTTGATTGCCTCGCTCCACCTTCCTGGGGACTCTCTGAAAACTGACCCTTTCACCCCCTCCCCGGGGAAGTGTGTTAACGTGGTATTTGCTGTTATTGTCATGCAAAGCACAACATTATTGCAATATCCGTGCCCCAGCTCTATCTCCCAGGACAACATAATACTAGATGAAATTCATTATCCCCTATCACTTTATGGTACTATCTTTTCATTTCTCTGTTAACACACATCAGAGACATATCGAGTTTCAGGCCAGCTCACTACAAAGGAAATTCACTCTTTCCTTGAAGGGATTTCCACAAGCAATACCTTTTCTTTTCAATACCAAAAGAAATCCCAAACCACCACCAAAAAGTACTTTAAAAACCCCAACCCACAAATCAAAAAAAGAAAAAAAAAAAAAAAAGAAAAAGAAAAAAAAAGAAAACCCACACTCCAAAAATAGCACTTGAAGGTTCACTTAAGGACAGATTTTGCCTTTTCTTTCCAGACCACCACTTTGGTCAGACCTTTCCCAGGCTCTGGAGGGCAGCATTCTCACTGCTGCTCAAACAGCTTCATCAGCAATGTTTGGAGTCCTGTAGCGAGGAAGTTTTAAGGGTGAGATGCCTGTTCCTTCCCAAAAGTGCCCAATACATGAACACAGGCATTTCCTGGTAAACTGTTCCTCCTTGCTTCCAGCCTCTGCTACAGGGGTGGCCTTTGATAGCAGCCTTCCTCCGGAAACATCACTGCGTTTTGCTTAGTTACTCCAACACGGTCATATTGTAGGGAAACAGAATTAAACAGCTGAAATCTGTAATAAATCATTCCTACTGAGCTGCCAGGGAAATTGCAGCACAGAAGAAAGAGAAGAGCTGTAAGTCTGTTTCTTCAACAAATCTAAGCCACAAACAGCCTTTGGTTACAGGCAACAGGCACAACCGCAAGAGGAGCACTCTCAGGGTGGCAGATTGATGCCACCCATTTTTCTGTTCTCTCTCTCTAGATTTATCACAGAACAGGTCATTGCAAATACCTTAAGATCCCAGACTGTTAGCCTAGGAAAGAGGTCGGCAGACTAGACCTAGACGAAAAACCTGAGAATATTCTAGTTCCTAAAAAACAGCTTATATTTTTAGCTTTTGCTGCTGCTAAAAGATGAATTGAAAGCAAAGCTCAGGCTCCCTACTTGATGCCGTAACTGCTTTATTTTGCTGGCAGCCACAGCAGAGAGGATCTTGAGAATTACGCCCTTTGTCCACTGCTGGCCCAGCTATGCTAATCTCATCAGCAATGCAGACGCTGATATAGAAAGGGCTGAGTGGCAGCGCTGGCCTGACAGCTCCAGCAGCGCTGACTGGCAATAAGCAAACCCTGGTACATGGCATCCAGGCATTTTCTCCCGGCCTGAGTGGACCTAGGAGTTGGCTCTTGCAAGCCATTCTTCATGCATCTTCCAGACAATCTGTACAACATAGCTGGATACTCAGCCAGCTTCTCACAATTGAGGGAATGCAGGTAGAAACACCCATGGAGTCAAAGATTCCACTTGGTCCCACTGATCTATCACCTCTCTGCTGAAATCCCCCCCACTCCTCCCACAGCAGCAGCATGCAGGTCCTGATTTCCCACAGGGCATAGTCCAGTTTTTCAGACTGACATTGCTCAGGATGGTGTCCCCACCTGATTACAAGTAGGCATGCATGTCCTGGACTTGCCTCAGGTAATGGCAGAGGCAAAGCACAGCAGCACATAAGCCACACAGTGCTCTCCCAGCTTCAACACCACAGCTCAGCCAGGAGGAAATGTCTCTTGGCTGCCTCTCCCTAAATGTTTATTCCAGCACTGCCTGTCTTAACTCCTCCCCAGACTGGCAGCAGAGTATGTGACCCCATTACCTTTGGGCTTTTTTGGTCCTTTGTGCTTAAAACTGTGTAGTATGAAGAGGTAAGACAGAAAAAGAGGGAGCAGCACTTCAAAGATGACACAGCTGTAACTGACGGGGTCACTGCACCCAAGAGATTGAGCCTTGAGCAGTGATTTTGGCAGGCAAGGTGTTTTACTAACAATAAAAGAGAAAACATCCTCTGCTCTAGAAAATGGCAATTCCCACCCCAACACACACATATGACCCAGAGCCTCATCTGCTGGGCTCTGTATCACTCCATGATATCTCATAGCACATCCTGGGGCCTTGGTCCAGAGGAAAGATGAGAAACTACAGGCTGTGAAACTGGGGTCAGAGGCAACTGCAGTGTGGCTCAATGGATTCTTACCATGCCCTGCCATCACCTGCACCCATAATATAATGTAACACCAACTCTCACACCAAGTGCTGAAGGTCACATATATGGAAAGCAGTGCTCGAGCTGCTGACCCAAAACTGCCTTCAGTGTCAGGTACCAGTGTCCCAGATTCCTCCATGGGAAGGAAGCTCCAGCTCGCAGTGCAGAGCAAGCTGTTCCCCTCTGAAAGCGGAAGGAACCTGTTGGAAGTGAGAGGGAGGAAGCAGACTGCTGTCTGCCATGGGCGGCTTTCCCAGGGCCTCCATGTTCCAGCTTCCACCTCCTTGTTTCCTCTCCCTTGGGAACATTAGGGTCTGGAGTCCAGGGAACATTGTACAAAAAAGTCTGGCCTATTTGAGAGTTTTGAGATGACTGGAAGTGCAGAACTGGACAGAAGTGGGCACTCCAGTCTTACAGTAACCTGACATTGCAGAAGGACACTATGGCATATTGGAAGGAGAGAAATAGTTTACAGGGGAATATATGAGTCCTTGTATCCTGGAAAGGAGGGGTCACAGCTCAAGCGAGGATTATGACATTTGTGAGTGCAGACCTATTTGGGTAGCTTACAGAGAGGCATTCTTTCCCATTCATTTTTGACTGAACATCCTAGTCCCAGATGAACTCTGGCCACGGGCACTAGAGCAGCGTGTGCCAGCCCACGGCAAGCCCACACAGCTAACCTCCCTACACCTCCAAAAGCATTGTTCCCCTCTCACTCTGGGCTGGGCACAGAGCTGTGGGCAGGGCGTTGCAGCTCGCTGCCAGCAGTGACCTTTGAGAGGTGTAATGAGAGAGGTTTACAGCTCACATAGCCATCCATGTTGACACGAGCAAGCTGTGTTGGCTGCCAGCAGGTCCTTTTCCCTGGCTTACATCCAGGCCTTTAGGCATATCATGGATGACAGGTCAGGTCTCAGTCACACTCACATTATGGCCAGGCTGGGGATGGCTTCCTGACCCATCCCCTCTGCTAGTGAGTGCATGGTTTTTCCTGCTCCCTTCACCAACAGGAGCCAGCTCTCTTACCAGTATCTGGTAAGGGGTCTATCCAAAGGCAGCTTCAAAAATGTTTAACTTCTCCTTTACCTGCCCCAGAGGATAGTCTCAGACCATATCAGAGGGGTCACAAGAGTGTCTGCTCTCCCTCAGAGTACGGATACCCTGGAGCAAGGCAAACTGGCTGTGCAAGGTGGACAGCACAGCAAGGGGCTAGGCATCCTGGGAAGGTGCAGTCATGGCTGGAGCGACTCACGTTGATTAACTGAGGATAAGCAAGGGCAGCAGAATGACTCGCTTTCTTCCATGGTACAGTGAGAGGGATCAAGAGACTGGTTTGTTCCTGGCTGGGCCTGCTCTGCAGCTCAGGGCTTCAAACGAAACAGGTCTGTAAACAGGAGCTGCCTGCCCACACCCCAGCAAGGGGCAAAAGAGGGGAGAAGATGGACAAAACACCTCTGGCCACTCACCCTGAAGCTGCTGCCAGAGAACAGCTCCAGATGCCAGATTGCCAGGCAGGAGTCCAGGGGTGCCAAGCCCATGGCACAGCTGGGACTGAGCTGCATTGAGGGCTGTGGCACCTTGTACATTTGCCCAACTGCTCTTCTGCCTTGTCAGTGATGCTGCCAGAGACAAGCTGCCATAGCATTAACCTCCAGTGTGCTCCCCTATCTCTGTTCCCCCTTGCTGTCCTCTCCCCACTGCCCCACTAACAACGCACCCAAAAGCCTCAGCATACTCCTGAAAGGCAGCACCTTCACCAAGGAAGCAAAGGGGGCAGAGGTGGAAGCGCACTCCCACAAGCCACCATCCTTGCCTACCTCAGGGGTGAGGACCCTACTCTGGACCCATGTGCATTACACACCACCTTGTCTATTCTCAAGGCAAGGCACAGGAGAGACACACTGACAGGCTCGGGGAATAGAGACCTTTTTAACTGCATCTCCTTCATGCTGTGGCAGGCAGAGATGCTTCAACACTCTCACCTGTCCCACAGTGCCCGTTCCATGGGGGTGACATGCAGCCCCTGCCTGGTCCAGCCCAAAGCAGATGCCTGCAGGTCAGAAAGCCCCAGGAGCTCTTTCTGCATTGCAGTAGCACCAGATCTGATGAGAATGGAGGTCTCAGACTCTTCTTGCTGCATCCTGGCAGGCACTTCCTAAGCCTCTGCCCTCCAGTTCCAGACAGTTTCCATTTCAGGAAGGTCTGTTTAGCTGCACCAAACCTCACTGTGGCTTGAATCAGAGATAGGATCTTCCTTTGTTTCTTGTCCTAAAAACTCTTCCCTACCATTGCTACATGCCACTAAACAGTTACCCAGCCTGGGTGGTAAGCAGAGCTCTTCTCCCTTTCACCTCTCTCACGCAGGCACAAGACACAAGGGGAAGACAAAGGACCCTGTTGAACCACAATTAGGAGTGATACCTATGAATTTCTTTCAACATGTGAATTCCACAACTTTACAGACAAGAAAAAAAAAAGAACTTCTAAAAGCTCTGCTTCTCTCTCTGTTCTGCCCTTTCCCTCAACCAGTTACATCACTTGAGGGTTATAGCAGAAGCTATCAAACCCTCACTCCTGATCCAGGATGAGTCATGGAGCTCCAGAGGCCGTGCAACTTCCTTCTGATACCATCAACCATGCCTTACACAGCTAAAAATAAAGATGGGCCAAAACTATAGAGCCACATCTTGCCTCAACATGAAACTTAGCAATGCTCAGCACTGCTGAAAAATTACCTGAGCACATGGAAACCAAAAAGTGCAGGGAAGCCAAAAGCCTTAGGTGTACCATGAAGGGAGAGGCCAGGAGGCCTCACCCTGTGCCATGCTGGGCTGGAGGATGGTGGTGGCAGATGGCAAGTAGCCATTCAGCCATACAGAGATGGCCAGAGCCAGGCTCTCATCTCACTCAGATGTGGGCTTTGGAGTATTTCCGCACCTAGAGGTTTCATGGAAGCCTGTTTTCTGCAATGCATGCTCCCATCTGAGACAACAGGAATCGACTGCTGCAAACAGGAAGGATGCTGCATTTTTGGCAGGAAAAGACTGGAAAGCTGCAGCCTGCTGCCCACCAGGCAACATGTGGGCATCTGCAAAGCAAGACCCAAGGGATGTTTGGAGCTAAAGGCAGAAAAAGGGGTCACAGATACAGCTGATACGGCTTACATGTTGAAGTAAGTGAGGAATTCAAAGTTCTTTCTAATCCCTGGGACACTGTGCTCAGGCAAAACCTTCACACATGAGGATACAGGATTCTCACACAGATCTTAGCAGGAAGCTGTAGGATTGCACAGAAATAGGAGCTCAGAGGGACACTGGCAATGTTCAGAAACCTAGAATAGCCTCAGCAGATGATCCTCTGTTCCATTCTTGGGAGCAGCAAGAACCGAACAAGGATCCAGCTGTCCCAACACTCCCATGAACAGGGTCTTTGAATGCCCGACCTATTTGCAACAGAGATGGTAGTGAAAATAGGGGATTCTTTGCATAACTCCAGTGCCAATACACAATCCACAAGGAGCCCAGAGCCTCAGTTCTGAAGAAGGAGGCTTCATTTTCTTATGGTTTTCAGTGGAAAGATGACCTAGTGCAAGATCAGCTGGTCAGACTCTGGGGCAAGGGCAGCCTACACACACCAAGAGAAGGCTGGAGTACGTTAGGCTGACTGCCTTCTGTTGAAGATATAAACTTCACTTTGCCCAGTTGTTAGGTTTCTCAGCAAAGGGTTCCATCCCATTCCCAAGAGAGGCACTGCAAGTCTGTCCATGGGTCTGTAAGCTCTATCAGTTTCCAGACTACTGCCAGCTGCACTGAACTAAACCAACATTGTTAATTCAGCCCAAATATAAACTTACTGATATCACCTGGGTAGGGTGATATACAAACCAGAGAACAGCTTCATGCTGTGGCCAAGCAACAGGAGAAGCTGCTGCTTTACACATAAATGGGAGATTTGCTGTCCATGAAGATATTAAGCTAACTGGTTAGCAAGGAGGGGTGGGAGAAAAGTGGATCCAATACTATGCTAGAGGAGTGTGAGGCACTGGCACAGGTTGCTCAAGAGAAGCTGTGGATGCCCCATCCCTGACAGTATTCAAGGCCAGGTTGAATGAGGCCCTGAGCAACCTGGTCTAGCATGTGGCTCCCCTGCCCATGGCAGGAGGGTAGGAATATGATCTTTACAGTCCCTTCCAACCCCAGCCTTTTTATGATTCTGTGGTGAGCCCTGTGTTAAAATGCCCCTTGTTAAAAGGCAGGGGAGCCCTGAAGGGATGCTGTGAACTTAGTGGACTGGGTCCAGCAGAACTGAGGGCAAACCTTTTCTCTGGTCTTTGCCAAGTCTCTCACCCCTAACAGAGATATAAAATCCCATCATGGAACAGGTATCAGTGAATGCCACAACCCAGCGGGATAAAGGAGCCGCTCTGCTTTCACTGCATTGTGTGACTGGGAATCTGCAGCACAGAGCATCAGCATGAACAAAGGACTCCTTCCTTCCTTCCTTTCACCTTCACAGGTAAATCTATCACTTCCTCACCCACCATGTGTACCACTTCAGCATCAGGCTGAAGGATGAGATGGCCTTAGGCCCAGTTTCCAGCTACCTCTGGACTGGTCCCAACTTCTCTGGCAGACACTTCAGAGGAAGAGCTGCAGAGCTTGGGCAGCCACACATCCTAAACTATGTCTTCCCCATATAATCTCTCCTGGCCAAATCACACCTGAGCTATGGGGTGAGAGAAGGGTTCAGTCTGCCCTGCCAAAGGCACAGTCCTGATGAGGGCTCCCTTCCAGGTGAGAGCACACCGTGCAGGTGGGGCAAGCACTGTTGGATTCTAGGCAGGCATCCATGGACAGGGCAGGAAGCCCACAGCTATCTCAGGCTGGTTGCCTTGGAGCAGGTAATATTTCTTGCCAGTGGCAACACAAAAACTCCTGGTCCTCCCGAAACACTTCATTGTCACTCTGAGCCTCACACAGCAAGGCCAAGCGACAAAATCATGGGAAAATGCAGGGAAAACTCAAATGCTTCTAACAGGGAACATGATCATGTCTGCCACAAGCTCTGGGTAAAATCTCAGCTGGGTTCAGATGAAGAACAGCAGGGACCTGCAGCTGGAAAATGCTCCCGTTCAATCGTGCTGGCATGCAGAAGGATGAGTGTGGCAAACAGCAAAGGCTGCAAGTTCCCAGGAGTTTAGAACACACCACCCTTGAGCTCCTGACAACTGTGTGGAGGGTTCAACAGTCTTAGCAGCACTGGTTGCACACATCCAGGTTCCCTTTGCCACACATGACATGCCACACTGACAGGGATGCAGGAGCATGCAAAAAACCTTAGCTGTGGGGGAACCTCACCTGGGTGACACCTACTTTACAGAGTTATCCCTGTGAGCCAAGGGGAGAAGAGCCTGGAGTTCCCTGTTTCTTCACACAGCCCTGACGAGAGAAGGGAAACCAGTGATGTTTGAAAGTTGCTAACCTCAGTGTAGGGCTGAACCAGACAGCAAAGGCAGCTCTCAGCTGTCAACCCTCGCAGTGTGGCCTTGAAGTTGCTTGTTCTGGCTGTCCTGGGTCACCTGGAAAGACAAATCCACATGCACAGGTTTAGCTGGAACACTGGGTGGGCAGTAATTGCCCATCCAAGCTGACTGAGTTAGTAGCCCATGCACAGAAGTGAGAGACCCCAAGCACTCCACCACCTCAAAGATCCCCCCACATCTTCTACCAGCGCTGAGGCTGACTCCCTCCTGCGTTCCAGCTACCCCCAGTTGCCTGCACGACTCCAGGTGGGCACACAGTTGGTACTCCAGAGACACATGCTAAGGTCACAGCCATGGTCTCCCTTCCCAGATTTCAACGGGAAATAAAGGCCTTTCTGTGCCTTTGACTTTGTTCTTGTCCACCCACACAGCTGTAGGTTTCTCCACCACACAGGCTTTGCTGTACTCGAGTGGGTGCGCTGGCATATGGTTTATCTGCAAGAACAGGCACTGGCTATGGTCCCCACAATTGCTAAGCCACCCTTGGAGACACAGAGCTAGGGCAGGGAGGGACAAACTCCACTGCTGGAGAGACACCCCTCCCAACAACCCAAACAGACCAAGACAAATCCAATGCCGCAGCGTTTCCCAGGCTACAGGGAAGGGAGAAAACGACAATTGCTTAATAGAAATCTCCGAGAGGCCTGCCAACACCATCACAAAGATGTTGTTTAAGTCTCCTCCCCAGGCTCCCAGTGCTTTAACTGCAGACCACTGGAGATCACACTTTGTGGGGGCGAGGTCCTCGTGCATAACAGCTCCTGAAAACCTGGACGGTATCAGCCTCCCCAGGATCAGGTCTGACCTTCCCGTGGCCACAGGGAAGCATGGCCACACTACCCTACTGGGGCTCCAGCCCTTAAAACAGTCCTGAGGGCATCCAGAAAGTTTGTCCTCAATGACCCCTGCACTGGCATCCCAGGAGAAGTCCCGCCGGGGAAACTGTACCAGCTAGGCACAAGGGCTGTCCTTTTGGAGAGCTTATAAACAGAACAAGCCCTAGCCGCAGCATGTGTGTATGTAAATATACATATATTGAAAACCCTCCTCCAAGCCCCTGCTCTAGCACACTGTCTTTCAGAGAAGGCTCAAAAGGCGCTAAGCTTGGGCAGTGACAAGAATTGCTTTGGACATGGCTGAAGTACTGCCACCCACATACTGCAGCAGCACAGGAAGTGATGGCAATGTATCTGACAGGGATGGGTTGAAAACACTACCCAGGAACAATGCATTTACCCCAAATGGACCGAGGCCAGGAGATCTGGATTACCACCTCAGCTCTTGCATAAAGGGCTTTGCATCTTTTTTCACTTCCAACAAGAATCTCAGGGTTGACACCAGCCCTGGCCCGGGACATGGATTTGTTACTAAAAAGCACTTCCAGCTGAATCACTAACTTCCCATTTTGCAGCACACAGGACCCCTTTGAAGGCTTCCCATCCAAGCATTGTTCTGCCATCATGCTGCTTAGCTGGGGGGTTGTCCAGGCCACAGGCAAGTATGACTGCAAACCACTGGCCAGTCCTGAAAAAGCTCTCTGAAATGCAGAGCATGTGAGCCCAGCTGCTCTTCATTCAGGATTCACAACCAGCTGAAGATGCAGACGGAAACAGGGAGAAAGCATATTAATTCTCAGCTGGGCATTCACAGGCCAAGCAAGGGAGACTATGAAAGAGAGGGGCAAAGTCAAAGGGAGGATGAACAGAGACACTTCATTGTCAAAGAAGATAATTTTTAAAGCAGGCCTCAAACTTTGCGAGACCAAGTTCTCTGGAGGTTATATTCACCTGGCTCATTTGCTCACGAACAAAAGCAAAATGAAAAATCAAAGGAGCTGAGCAGGTCAGAAAATAGGCTCCAGGAAGCAGAGGTGCCAGGTGCTTCTGACAGAAGGAAGGATCAGAAACACGGTAACATGGCACTACCAGGCCCCAGAGACCCACAAAGCTCCCTGGAGGAGAGGGGACCCTGAGAATGATGTGATGTGGAGACGCATCAGGCAAAAGCCTCTCATAGAAGACTCTCACAAAGTAACCTGCAACAATCTCACTAAGTAACCTGCAACAAACCATCTGTCAGCATACAAATGTCTCCTTTCAGGATTTCTCCCATGCTGCCCTTCACACCTGTCCTGTCTCAAACCCGACTCATTAATTCCTCCAGCTACCAAAGCCTCTCATAATTTGATTACAGCTCCATTGCCAGCATCCTAAGGACACCACTTTTCTAACCATATGGCTTCACTTTCTCCTTTCATGTCTGTGGTCACAAACCTACCAACAACAGGTTTTCTTGTTCTGCATCAGGAAGTGTCCTGGCCCCCAGGCATTGTGCATTTCCAGACAGCACACAATGGTGCCAACCAGAACTAGCAGAGGACAAACATGGGCAGGCCAGGGCAATAAGAACATGTAAAGGACTTGGGAAGAGCCAAGAGTCTTTGACTTTGAAGACTCAGATCAATAACCATCCCCTTCAATCACCCTCAGACTCAGAGAGCAAAGTTTGGGAATCTCTGGCCTCTGGTACTCAGCACAGTCATGCAGAAATGTGCCAGGGCAAGCCCACAGCACACAGCATGGAGGAAGACCAGGGGCAAAGATGTGCTTCTCTGCCCTCAGAGGTCCCTAGAACACAGGGAGGGAACTGCCTCCTCCTGCTCTGCGTGCTCAGAAGAGGGAAGAGAGCAGAGGAGTTGAGAAAGCTCAGCACCACCAGCCGAGGGAGGGGCTGCGGCCTTCATCAGATTTGGAGTAAGCCACCAGGAGTGAAAGAGCAACTCTATCAGTAAAATTTAAATTACCTGTAATTCCCTGAAGGCCACTTCTGGAGAGGGCAAACATGAAAAATAGAGCATGGAGGGAGAGCTGCTCTGCACAACTTGCTACAAAGGCAGGGAAGCAAGAGAGCTTCTCAGCAAGCTGTGCCTCTGAATAGCAGAGTTCCTACAGACAGTGCAGAGTGACCCCACCAGCTTTCCTCCTTTCAGTGGGTAAGAAACCTCTCACATGGGGAACAGAAACAAGGCAGGTGAGTGGCAGAGCTGAAACAGGCCCAGCACTGCTCCAACGGAGGCCGGGCCTTGGTCCACAAGCCCAGCTCACCAAGGGCCACAGCTGTACAGCTGTGGTGACAGCAGGGCTCTGCTGTACCCACATACCCTAACCACCCCAGGCTCCATGGGAAAGGGACGTGTCCAAGCCCCACCAGAGCCAGCAGGAATCCAGTGTTATGGTTAAATGTTACGGGAGCAGGGGCTGGAGGTCAGGCGAGGGCAAGTGTTGACTCCCTGGCAACAAACATTGTGGCAGCAGCGTCCCTCAGAACCAAGCCTGTCCGAACCCCTCCACCCTGCCAACTCCCACCAGTGCCCTGCCCGAGTGCAGGGACTGCATGCTGGGACATGTGGAGTCCCCATCAGGGCCCCGCCACCCGCTCGCTTACGCTGAGACCCGCGCCATGGGAATTGCTGCTGTGAAACAAGGCGGTGACGAGGCTTTACAGGATGACTTCATCCTCCCGGTCCTCAACCTAAAGCCCAGCCCTGCCAAAAGTAACTCTAGCACTATCACATTGGGAGTTTTCTTCTGTGTCACCTGCCGGACCTTGTTCACCTCCTCATGTTACCAAGCTTGCCAAGACACTGCTTAGTGTCAGGGTTCAAGCCTGCTACACTCCCCACAATTTCCCAAGTTCCCCTCTTTGCTGATGCCATCAGACATGATCCAGGGAGAGGACAGGTCCTTAAGCAGATCTCTGTTTGTCTGATGTTTTTAAAAAGGCAATGAGAGGAAATTACTTTTAAAATTTAAATTTACAGCACAACATTCCTCTACCATACACTTTCCACAGCTGCAAATTCCACACTCCTTCTTTCAAAGAAAAATAATAAAAGTAGTGTGGGAACCTGGGAGGTAAGTGCCTGCCCCTCGTACTGATGGATCACATTTACGGGTGGGTTGTGAGCAAGATCCCCTCCCCAGCACCCACCACGCAGCCATTCCCTCTGCCTTCCCTAATAGGCCACCTTTCCAAACACGACACCCGGGCTCCCGAGCGCACGCCGCTTGCGTGATTTCTGCACAAAACCCGCAAAACGCTTGAAAACCTGGCTAGGTCGGCAGCTGCTGATTTCGGGTGGGTGACTGTCCCCGACGGGCCCTTCC
>VZTZ01012198.1:4250-16032 GCA_013400955.1 Drymodes brunneopygia
ACACACTCTATTTTCTCCAGTGAGGGTTTGTTAGCTGTAATCTGTGATAATTATATGTTTCTCTATTTATACTTTGTCAGTTCACTTGCTGCTGCAAAAAGCTTTGATTTATGAATCCCAGGCCAAAAAGATACGTACACTTCCCATCCCCCCCAAACCTCATACTCGAAGCTCATAGTTGCAAATTCTTCTGGCCAGCTGCATAACTTGTGAGGGAAATGATCGAAGACTGTGTGCTTTGGGTGAGTGTTCTGGTTTTTCATCCAATAGCCAAGATGAGAACTGGACAAAATCTTTTGTTCTCGAGAATAGCTTCAGAAAGAAATTTTTATTTAAATAAAAAGTGGAAAGAAAAATATTACTTGAGCAAAGATTAAACTTGTTCAGAGTGCCAGAAGCAAAAACATCATACCTGTGTGACTTCCAGTCATAGGCATGGCAGGTGAAAAGAGGGTGACTCAGTGCTAGAGTGTTCCTGAGTCCGTACCTAGATATACTCTTAAAATGAGATAATGGAATTTTCTCCACAGTGCAAGAGAACTACCTAATTCAGTGCTGTTTGGAAACCGAATGAAAACTCCTGAAAATCCTCATTCCCCCTTTTAGTTTCCACGTGAAGAAAATGCTCCTCTAATCCTGCCAGCTATCTGTGGATGTCCATGTAACGAATAATTTGCCTGTGATTCTTTTGTCAGTAATTCTCTTCTGCTAATAACTCAGTAAAACAGATTCGGGTGCTTTCAGTATTTTACATAACAATGATAACAATTGCTTGCAAAGCCATCTCCAGTTTTCAGACAATTTCAGACGTTATTTACCTGGTTGGAAGAGCTGAACTGTCCTCTGAATCAGAAGAGTTGTGTATGTCCTGTGTGGAATCCATATGCAAGACTAGAAAGGTGGGAGCACATCTATGCATGTGGAAGTGTTTGTTTTGATGGAAACTTGAGGACAAAATGAGCAAAAAAAACCCTCTAAGTGCTTAAGGGGCTGTCAGACACTTGACATGGTCTAGATTTTGGGTTATGAAGGTTGGGTGTACAGGAATTAATTGTAGTCAGGCAGTGGATTCTCCTAAGAACTAATGGCAATAACAAGAGGAACCAATGCCTTAGGTGGAAAATGCCCTAGAATCTGTTGGAAGCTTATAGGGGGTGATTTTGGCACCATGTGTACTTCTAGCCTGTGTCAATATTGCAGATGCATAAATTATACATGACTTACAAAATAAGAAAAGTTGCTTCTAGGGAGCTCTTGTGTTTCGCCTGTAAGGATGGAGCCAGCTTGCAACATATGTAGAGAATATTACCTGTCAGAAGTTGAATATTGAGTGAAAGTAATCGTTCTAATCAAGAGTAGTTAAAAGTGAGGCTGAGTTGAAGGAAAAAACAACTGCTCAGCTGGAAGACTGCTTCCAGTGCTGCAGACATGCCCTGAGATGCATATTTTCTGTATTAGGAATATTGATCAGGACCATGGTTGTACCTTGCATTACCACTGTTCTCCCTGATAATTGCAACCAAGATTTCTTAACTCTTTGAATTCCACTCCTTTCTCTGCATCCAAGTTCAAAACACTTGGTGCTGGTGTATAAGATAAAGGAGAATAGTGCTCAAAGGAACAGCTTCTTGGTTCATGGATAGATAATTGGCAGCATCTACTGGCTGAGGCAAAGACATTCTGGTTTATATCAGTTAGTATTCCCGACAAATCATCTGTAGTGATTGTGGGTATTTTCTTAAGAGAGTTGCTGTAAAGGGGTGTCAGTGTGGGCAGGGACTCTATGCACAGTCTGAGATACACTGAGCTGAGTGCTACGGAGAAGCCTGAGACTTTGTGTTTCTGCAAAGAAACCCCCAAGGCTGGTTTCTTTTAAGTTTTTTTTTGCTTTTAATCAAAAGCAGAATTGTTTCCGCACATTTCAGCCTGTTTTCTATTTCTCTTGAGTCAGTATCCATTTCCTTCTCATTCTTTACAGTGCCCTGAGAAAGCTGAATCCCTCTTGAACACAGGGAAGCCACCTCCACNACCTGGAGTCTTTCTAGCAGTTAAAGTGAGATGATGAGCACTGTATATGGATGGGGAACACAGGGTTGTGTATCATGGGAGTGATGCCGTTGTGAGAGTGTCAGATCCCAGCATCCACTATCCCACTCTAATCACTGAGGATGTCTCTCCTTCTCTGAGTGAAAGTGCTTGCTTGGACCTGGCACACCAGAGGTTACATAGCTTGGGTTCACATTCCTCACCTGAGATTTCACTAGCAGGTGCTGCCTTGTTCCTCATGTGGCTTTGCCTTCTGTAGCCTCATCTGCTTAACTCCTCTGGCCTGCCTGTTGCATGTTGGCTTTCAGCATTTACTTTAGGGTCATAGTAAAGTCTTTTACTTTGCTTTCCAAATGTCACCGGGCAAAGTCCTTTTCAGAACCTGGCTATTCCACGGCTGCACAGCCTACCTCAGAATAGTTGCTGTCCCTGGTGTGTGAATGAATAAGATCTTGATAGGATTGACAGCTATAAAACATTCCCTCTGAACTCCGAGATGAAAGTGAGACATTTCCTTTCTCCTTCCAGAGGGCTCATCTGCTGTAAGAGGAGGGAGGTGGTTTCCTTTTCTCAGATGTAACTCCTATCAGGTATCATTGCAGTGTCTGTAGAACTCCAGGGCAGCATTCTCTGATGCCTCATGCTATGGGGAACTGGGGATGCAAGGCGACTCTGCCAAGAGGATTTTGTCTGCATTGGTAGGATAGTACACGTGACTCCTATGGCATTACCTGGAGCTTGCTGGTGATACTGTGGAAGGGAAATAGGGGAAAATTAAGTTTGAATTCAAATATTCAGGTTGCAAGGATACTCCCTGGGGCTGATCAGCTTGCTTGCTAATGGCATAGCACAGAAAACAGAGTAAAGAGTTTGTTTGGTTTTGCACTGAAAATACATAAGCCATCCTTGCTCTGGCTTCCAGCCCAGGGTGAAAAGGATGGCTGATCACCCTGCTCTTTCAGTGTTGACAGCTGCTGTTGTCAGGGACAGATGTGACTTGGGTCTAAGATAGGGATAACAGTGTGAGTGATTTTTACTGGCAAGGTAGCGATAATGCAGTTTGTCTGTTACACAGTTAAAGGGAAATGAGAAAGGCCTTTCTGTTCTCTTGGTGGATTTTTCTCATTTTTTTTCATATTGATTTCTCTGATGCAAGGAGATTTGTTCAAATATTCTAGTGCTTAACGGTCCTAGATTATATCTTTGGTTCATCCAGCCTCAAACCATTCCTCCTCATGCCAAAAGCAGTTACCTTACTAGCATGGAAGCAGGCGGTTCTGGGATACCACTGGCTCTGCAGATCTAACTCTATGTGTTTGATCCTTATGAAAATGTTTTGGAAAACTGAACAAGAAAACAGTGTAGGAATTTGGTGAGCAGATTAACTGCATTTCTGTTTCAGGCTGTTTATTCATAGCTTTAACTTTTTTAAGGCAAAAGGAGGCTATTTTTAGCTTGCTTTTTCCCCCTCCATATTAACCAAAACAAATTTCCCTCTCGAAGGAGAGGGTGGAGTTGGAAGGAAGGAAGGGTGGAATTGAAACTGCTTCATTAAATCAGTTTAAATATCACTTACACACGATTTTGTTTTCACATTACAGTTCTGAGCACAGAAGAGTCTCTTTGCACTTTCCAAAGAGGGGAAGCTTTGTGTACAGAGGGGGTGAGTGATGGCATTGGAGACAACAAAGTGGTTATGGAAAGCTTGTGACTTTTGCTTGGGGCGAACTGTCAGGAGGGTAATCCAGCTCTCCTGACTCCTGGTATCTGTGTTTTGATGGTTTTATGGTAAACTGCTTCTGCAGCAGAGCAAGAGCAACTCCAACAGTTTCCTTACTAGGCTGCTGTGACTTTGGCTTAACTTTTATGATTACTGACTTCAGTGTGGTGCAGAAGGGGTGGCTGAATCCAGGGCCTGTGGATCAGGTTTGTAGAAGGAAGGATAAATACTTCATACTTTGAGATTGAATGATAACCCAGGAGTCGGTGCAGAGCATTGCTGGTCTTTGGATCTCTTGCCCTTTGATGTTGATTCTTCAGTACCTGTTAGTTCTCTCTCCCTCTGATGATAAGAGCTGAATGATCTTGACAGTGGAACATCTGTGAAGTCCACCTCTGGTGGTGGAGTGTAGGGCTCCTCATGCTGTCCTGTCTGGCTGCACAGGTTACTTGAGATTAGATCCTAAATTATCTCTTCTTGCAATGTTTTGCTCCTGCTGTGTGTTCTCCCGCACTGTTGGAGAACCAGTGAAAAACAGAAGTTATCTTTGTGTCTAAAGAAAATAAAAACTTTCCTGTTTTATAAATACACAGGAAACCTGCCCCAAAACATGTAAATCTGTCTCTTCCAGTGATAACCTGTTACCAAGTTACTGAACTCTTTGTATAAGCTTAGAGCTGGAAAGTACAACCTGATTTTCCAACCCTCAGTCCCAGGGAAGACTCTGCTCCTGAGGGATTAACATGGGGCTGGAGCACTTTCTGTGGACTCTTAGGTTCTCTCTTTATCTGCTTTCTTCTCCTCTTTGACTTCTCCCACTGGGAGGCTGCTCCAGATCACAGCTACTTCATACTCGGATTTCTCTGACCTTCAGCCAAGAAGAGTTCGTGGTTGGTTTATCTCATTTCTGCACCAAGATAATCCTACAGTTTAAATGTCTCTTTGCATTTCTTGCATCTCCCTCTCCTCAAGTGTGTTTGCAGGCAGTGATCCTGTCCTCTATTGTGCTGTGTTTTGTCAACTTAAACAAGTCAAACTTTCCTAAGACAGGCCTTTTACTTACCAGCACTTTCATGCACCTCCTCTCAATTCAGTAAATTGTCTTTGAATTTTGCTGTGCCCAGAACAACTCACAATAAATGTGTGAGAAAGGGCTGCTTGCATTAATGGCGATTTCAACATCTAACCATTAACTGTGGCTTAAGCCACATATATATGATATATATATTATCATATATATATGTTNGAAGAATCCTCTGGTCTTGCTTTGAAGACATCAAGTAATGGTGACTCTTTCTATACTAGGGTAGTCCTGTCAATGGCTGGTTACTTTGATGTTTAACTAGGTGCCTTAATTTGAATATGCCGCCTTCAGTCACTGCACCCTGAAATGCCTTTCCTTGATAGTTTACAGAGGCTTTTCTTAATCACATACTGGATTTTTCTTAGAAGTGCTCTAATACTTGTAGGCTATGTAAAGCAATTAGTAAATTACAGTAGTTTGTATTTCAGAAATCAAACACTCTTATTCCAAGTAAAAGTCTCTTTTAAGTTGTCTTTGAGTATCCAAAAATGGCTCACTATCAGCTTGCATCTCCAGATGACACTAGGCACTGCATCAGCAAGAGTATATGCAAAGAATGAAAATAAAGTCCATTATTTATGACCCTATCTCTGAGATTCTCTGGCTTGTGTGAGAAAAGTGGAACTACTTGGAAATACTTTGCTTCCCCCTGGATTTCTGGCTTCTTTGAAGGTTGTCTTGATCTTTGTGAATAATCTTGGTTTTATACGTTTGATTTTGTGCCAGCAAACTAAATCTTTCTGTAATGCGCATTCCTTCAGGCTTTGTATATCATGAAGATTTGAGGGATTTCTCCCACTGTTTGGTGTAGTGTTGTTTTCCTTCAGCTGGCTCGGAAGAAAAGCGGGCTGTGGTTGTGAGGAAGGCACAGCCTGCTGTGCACAGCGTCAGGGTTTGTTACCTGGCTGTGCTGCCGGCGCTGCGCAGTCGCTCCCTGGCTCTGCCCTTAAAGCGGGGGCAGTGACACTGTGCCTGGCCCTGCTGAGCTTCTGGCCTTCCTAAACCCTTCCAAAGACACTCTCTGCCACGCCTTAGCCACTGGGTTTACGGGGATTGTTACACAGGGCTGCTCATGGAGATTAGCTTGTGGTCCCAAATCCTACCTGATCTGGCAAGACTTGACACTCTCACTGTTGGGAATACTCCTTGTTAGGATGCTGATCAGAGGAGCTGTGGATTTCTTTTTCATTCTTTGTGCTCTCTCAATATCTGGTTTCGATTCCACACTGTCTCTTGTAATATACTCTAAATTAGTGGCTTCTAACCTTTTTGGAACAACAAACATAAAGTTTCTGGCAGGCTGACCTCCTTGTTTGTCATACATCACTGTTCTCACATTCAGAGTGCAGTAATTTTACTTATTGGAGAGGCTACAAACATGTATCTTGCTCCTGTGAGCTTCTGCTGGGGAACCATTGTGTTGCTCTCAGCAATAAGAACTGTTCTTCTGCTTCACAGTGCCATACTCTAAAGTCTTGATTAAAGGTGTAGTAATACAAATACATTTGTCCCAAAATCAATTGAGTGAATACCCCAAGCCTTTTAAAAAACCCCAAACCCCAGTGGATATTAGTTGCCTTCTGAATTTAAACTGAAATCCTACCATGAGAAAATTAATTGGTCTTTCCTTGTCTGTTGGAGCTTTAGTCCAGAGCTAAATGATTTTGGCAAAATGCTTTCAGGCACTTAACTTTGATAATCATGATTTCATTTATAATTATTAATAAATCCTTTCAAAATTACAAGGTTTTGCCTTTAGAAAATGCCTGTGAGCCTCTCCTACTAGATTACACTGCCAGTATGTGTATGTAATTTATCAGATATGTATGTTAAGAAGGTATGTGTCTTTAGCTGTGTACCTCTTCTCTTAGGTGACAGCCATCCTTGTTCTCTGGGTATCCTATGCATCATTTAAAGTATATCATAAACTCAGCTATTAAAATAACTTGCCATACATCCCATCGTCATTGAATAGTTTTTCACATATGCAATTGTAGTGTCTTCTACCTTCTCTTTTCAAGAAGTTTTTCTGGAGGGAGAAAGTACTCTTCTGCTTTTCAAAGTATTCTTTTCCTGCTCCGTTGTAAGTGGTGTTAGTTCATTCTGCATTACTTTTTTAGTCACTTGCTCTAGTCCTTTAAAAGTGCAATTACATAATTCATATAAATTTAGAAAGGGAAAGATGAAGATGTCTGCACATGTCTGGTTTTTTTATCCTCCATGGAAGCTAGGAAAAATTCAGGTTAGGATTCTGGCAAGTAATGGGCATTTGAAATGGAGGTTAATATTGGACAGTTTCTCACGTGTGGTGGAGGAGATGATTCTGAGGTTCATTTGCCTTTTATTGGGAGAAGTAATCTCTCAGTTTTAATAAATTACTGTTTTTGAGTCCTGAAGCAGCTTCCCCATAACTTTTTTTTTTTTACTTGTCAGAGAAGGTCAGTGTCTGGTTTACTTTGAATTGAGATGTTAGCCCAGCCCTCTGTACTAACCTAGAATGTGGGCAAGCAAACAGCCTCTGCTTTGGAATTTGGTCTGAATAAGGCTGATTTTGTTTGTACCACAGCAGTGTTTACCAGCCCCAACTGGCAGCTCATGCTGTGTAAACACTGCAGCTGCAGGACAAGAAATGGTTCCTGATCAGACAGGCTTCAGCCCACGTGAAATAACTGATTGCTGCGTTAGTAAATGCTCCTGCCTGAATAGAGACTTCATCCTAGCTGTGCCCAGCCCTTCCAGGTGGAGGGAACAGTTTATGGTGAGAGCTGTGCTTTGTGCATACACAGTGCAGTCTGTTTGTCTAGAGTAGCTGTAATGTTTCTCAGGTGTGAAACTCGGGAAACATCCTTGCATACAGGCTGCTTCTTTCTCTAAGCAGCACCTGAAGAAAGACAGAGACCAGCAGCGGAATGCTGGTGTCCTGGTCAAGGTGACACAGTCCTGCTTGTGCTTTTCCCAGAGAACTTCTTGCAAGTGAACAGGGCGAGGAGCTGTGGGCTGTGTGGATTGTTCTTGCAGCCTGCTCCTAGCCATCTGTTATGGGACAAAGCAGCACCTGTCAGGAGAGAGATAAGGGAACAGCTTAGGGTTCAACTTCTGTTAGGGGCTCATCAGTTCAGGCTATATGAGCTCTTCTGCCAGGTCATATATTGGGACATTTGCAGTCTACATAATTAAGTTCTGTATAAGGACTCATTTGCCTTGTTAACTTGAAAAAAAAATTGTTGTTCTAACGGAAATCTGGGGTTTATCATCTTCCCCTCTGCTCCTGGCATCTGGATTGAAATCCAGGATTAGGAACTGATGGACAGCTCAGTTGACATGAATCTAAGGGAGAGTAATTCAGAACTGTCAGTCTTGTGAATTTTCCTATGATGCTCTTGAGCATCACTATATTTGTATCAATCTGTAGGCTCAGGAATAATGTTACTTCCACTTGCATTTTCCTTGCATTTAAAAGGCTATATCTACCACTATAAGGGCTGCATCTTGATCCGTTTTAAATGGTAACAGAGATTGCATAGGAGTCTGGGACTTGTATTCTCCAGAGTAAGATTTCCAGTAGTCATAGTGATGAGAAGTGGATTAATTTCTGCAAACTCCACGTGTGCACTTGAACCTCATCTCTGCAGTCATTTTGATGCTTTGAGTCCACCATTAGTTTCAGATGCCTATAGCCCAGCTGTCTGCCTCTAACTGACTTATATGGGCTCTTCTTCCAGACAGGAAAGGGAAAGAGATATTTTAGGACGTAGTTCATCTGACCTTGCTTTAGCCAACTGCTTTAGAAGCAGATGAATCCTGTCCTGCAGGTGACTGTTTCTCTCCACTGACTGTAGTGTCAGATGTTGATGTCAACATTTGCTGAAATGAATCCTATATAAAATATATCCAGTTTTAAATTTAAGTGATCAGGCATTTTCGCTGAAGTGCAGTCCCCAGCCAGAAAACACATCCTGGTGCCCAGGGAGCTGGTTGTGTGCTGTAACTTTCCCTACTTTTATTCTCTAGCTCTTTATCTAGAGAATGAAAATTATTCCATCATGACAGGAACACTGGCCTTTAGAAAGCTCCTTTTATCTACACAAATACTTTCTGTGGTATTTTTCCACTTTTGCTTATCCATCTCAGGGCTGGATTAACTTCAGAAAGACCTTGTATGGAACTCTGAGGCACATTTATTTCTTTGACCAGTAAATCAGTATTATAGTTTCCTGGGGCCTGGAAAAGAGGGTATTATTATGGAGTTATACTAAGTCCACTTTCCTGAATGCTGAATTTCTGAGGAAAAGATATAAATCTCCCCTGTGAAGGAGAAGAAGCTATATGAAAAAGACTTCAGGTGCCTTATTCTCTTTGTGTTTATGCTTGCTTGCCTTTCTTGCCTACCTTCCTCCCTTTCCTCAGGTGTTGCTATATATTACTTAATCTCCTTTGAGGTAAGTATAGCTTCTTTGTCACTGTGTGAAGCACATTAGTATTCAGAAGAGCCTTTTCCTGTGTCAGAGCCAATATTTTGCTTCTTTGTAACCCTAACCTTCTTGGAACTCTCCAGCTAATATTTTTCTTTCCTTCTGTCTTTTATTGACTGTGGTACATTGAGTATTGCTTCCCTCCTCAGTAACTTTTTGGTTTTTATTCATGACTAGTACATCCATTTTATGAAGGCAAGAAACCTATTTACAGAGGGAAGCAGAGCTGGTTGCAGGGGCTTGATGGAAGTGACAATAGGAAGCACAGGCTCCCGAGTCATGTGTTTTGTATAGGTGAGGTCTAGCATGCAGCAGAGAGGCACAAATTCTGTGACTCCACAGGATCCTTCTGGCTGTGCCCACTTCGTTTGGGAAGAGTTGTGCTGAGGCTTGCTGGCAAGGGTTTAGGTGAGCAGAGAGGGTGACAAAATTGGGTTCCATTCCCCCAGCTCATGCCAGAGGAGAGGAAATCCCATCTGCTTTGCACCTCTGTGTCTCTTCCCCACCATTCTTCGTCTGCTTGCACTGCAAACTGCATCAAGAAGAGAATTCATTCCTCCAGTGCCAGTACAAAACACAGCATGTGGAGCTTTGCATCCTCTCCCCTGCTCCTGTTTATTTTCCTTCCCTCTGTGTTCTACTGTCATTTTATGAATTCCAGTAACCAAAGCTAGTTTTCACATTACTTTTCTCCCCTTCCCTCCTCACCATAGTCATATAGCCTTGACACAATCTAATTGTATGCATGTTTTAGAAGGCTCAGAATTCTCATGGCATGCAAGGGAGGAGGGATGACTTACCTGCTTTGCTAATGTTTATCATCATGTTCACATGTGGAAGCTCTCAAATAATTTTTGCCAGGATCTTCTCATCCACAGCAGATTTTTGGACCACAGAACTGACGTTTATGGGGCATAATAGGCTGTGCAGGAACACTTGGGTAGTTTGCTGGTGTGGACAGTGGATTTCACCAGCTGCTTTGGTTTTGGTTGGGATCCCCTGAAGTTCTAGGGAGATAATACTTTGGATTGCCAAGGTATTATGGTAGTGAGAGAGTAAGAAAAGTGGACAGCTGATTGTGGCTGGAAGGAAAAACACTTTATTTGTTTGGGAATATTATTCCAGACCACTCTTGCTTTTGTCATAGATTAAATGTGGTTGTATTGTGTCCCTGGTTTCATCTGACATGCTCAGGGCCTAGATGAAATACAGACCTGTGGTTCAGGGTTGTGGACCAGTGTCTGTTCTGGCATCTCACTAGCAGCATTGTCCTTTTCACAGCTGGTCTCTTAAAGGATGGAGCTAACTTGTCACATTTAGACCACCAAGTCACTGGTTCAGTGAGTCAGTGTTGTTGGTTGTGGTGAAGTACAAAACACACCTTCAAATAATATCTATTTTTCAGCAATCCACATTTTGATAACTCTCAGCCTTCTCTATAATTTGCAGGTAATCTAGTCTCAATTATGCACCTTCCCTTTGGTGCTCTCCCAGCCTTACAAGAATGTTGTCCAACCGAAACTGGAAATGGTCACCCATGAGCTGTTCAGAAACTTTTGATTCTCTGCTTTGAAAGTAAATCTAGTTTGTAGATGACAAATCTGGCCACCTAGGCAAATAAACAAAAACAATCAACACACCAGAATTTTTCAAGATGAGGTACAGCTCTGACAGGAATAGAGGAGAGAGTTGGTGGTGGGGGAATCTGACAAGATAATTTATTTTTGTTGTTTTAATTGGATCAGTTGGGAGACAGAAAGAAAAGATGGTGCAAGAGACAAGAGTCATGGAGTCCTGGGAAAGGGGAGCAGGGAAAGAACTGTAAACATGACCAGCAAAATAATCTACTTCATGTGCAAAGTCCATTTAAATGTAAATTACCCAAAGTGATTTTTAGTGGAATTTTTTATCAGTGCAATGTCGAAAGACAGAATTATTTTCCCCCTTGTTTAAATATGTGATGCAGACAGCCATAGAGAGCTATAAACATCCCTCATCTCTCTACCTCCTCACACCCACTTCTTTCCTTTAGGCTTCTTGGAGCTGTTCCCTGCAGCAATGCTTCCAGGTAGTGACAGTGTGGATGTTCAGTCACCAGAGCCCTGTCAGGGCCAATTAGCATCCTAATGACTGGCATGTACCATCTTGACAGCATTCAGTCTGTGCTCTGTACCAGGGGACCTCTCCTCTTAGAACCCATCTTGTCTCATCTGGACCGTACTGGTCATAGAAACCAGTTAAAAAAAAAAAAAAAGAAGAAAATTTCTATTTCATCTTGTCTTCTGCATCCCAGGGGTTCAGCACTGAAGAAATATACTGTCCTTTCTTTTTGCTGAAAATGATGAAACTTGGCTTCAGGGAGGGAACTTAAATCAAACCACTGCTTTTACAGGTACTGAGGACTTTGGGCCGAAGCTTCAATGAGGCAAAGTAATGCAGTACTTGTTCTTCAGAGCTCTG
>VZTZ01012212.1:0-22177 GCA_013400955.1 Drymodes brunneopygia
ATAATAAAAATCAAAGAATGTTGGGCAAGTGATATTGTTTCCAGAAAAGAATAGTTGTACATAAAATTCCATCATTCTACTTCATTCCTAGAAAGCACTACTTAATAATCTGAAAAGAAGTTCATGGAGTATCTTGTGAGAAAACATTTATTAAAGTTAGAGAAAGCATTTATTTGACTGATTTTGAAAAAAAAAAGTATGTGCTATGTGTACTAATATTCCTGATTTGGGGTTTTTTGCAATTTTGAATATGTCTGGTTTAGGTTCTTCAATAAACACTTCAGATGCTTAACATGTTTTTGTCTATTTTCTAAGAAGTATCTTCAATTTCTTTTATTATAAGACATAATTTATTATTGAGGGATAGAACAACAGTAATATAATTTACCCGATGTAGTTACCTATTAGCACAAGAAAATTGAAAATATTTTGCTATTCACAAGGAGTCAGAAAAGATTTAGCATTTTCAGGCCAAGAATAGCCAGAACAACAAGACAATGAATTTTTACTGTCATTTACCTTGTTAAAGACTATTAAATTATGACAGATTTAGTCAAAACTAAGCTATTTTCAGGACAAATAAAGGCACAGGCAAGCTAAGAGTTCAAGAGGTCAGATGCAGGATTGTTTGGATTAGATTTATTATAGTTAAACACTGGAACAGCCCCAGGGAAGTGGTGGAGTCCCCATCCCTGGAAGTGTTCAGAAAATGAGTGGATGGGGCACTTGGTGCTGTGGCTCAGGGGCATGGAGGTGTTCAGCCAAAGGGTGGACTTGATGATCTTGGGGGTCTTTTCCAGCCTTAGTGATTCTGTGATTATGTCCAGAATCAGTTTCTGTTCAGATAAAAAGGTTGTTGAAGAGGGCCAGCACAGCTCTCAGGAGAGCTCAAAGGTCAGCAGTGGGGAGTGGATGCAGAGATTCTGAGTGGGTCTGTCTCTGTCCAGCCTGGATTGTTTCATGCACAGTGATGCTGGTCAGGTGAAACTGCAAATTTTATTTGGTGTGAGCTGGAATGAGCTCTGGAATGAGCAACAGCTTCTGTACAACGATCCGGCTCCATTAGATGGCAGCATTTACTGCGGTTTAGGATGTGGCCACTCTTCAGTGAAACCAGTGAAACTCACACACTTCAGCAGAGAGGTACTAAATTAATTCTAAATAGTCCAGAAGAAAAGTGTCACAACTGTCTTTTTTTCTATTTCGAGTTAGCCACATTCTCAGTAAGTACTCGTTTGCTGACTGTTCTGGTGTCTGATAGACCTTAATGGTTGTGAAAAGAAATAAAATTTTTCTTGGACTTTCCAGAGGGGTAGTTCAGGCATTTCTCTGTAGAACTGTTAAAGGAAATGTTTCTTAGAGAAGAGGTAAAACTGCTTTGTTTTTGCATATTGGAAAAGAAGGAAAAATCAGAAAAGCCATGTAAGAGACTTTCAAATCAATCTGATCTTTGCAATTAAAAAAATATTTGTTTGAATGCAACACCAGGTTCTCTGTCCATAACTGGAAATACCTCAAAAATGAACACTTTATTTCTGTTGCTGGGGCAGAAATTTTGGACAGAATCACACCTGGCATGAACACATCCTTAGTGATTATGTTACCTCAGTAACATACAAAACCACCTGAATTCACCACGGGGCTAATTTAAAAGTCTGATCAATTCTTTAGTATTCCTTAAGCATCAAAATTGCCTTAGCAGGCTGTTGCAGGGTTGAAAGGAGAATAGTGATATCCAGTTGTTGCAGCTTTTTCCTGCTGGAATTGTCCAAAAGACAGTTCCTGAAGAATTGTAGAGTTTCTTTAATAAGTCTGTAAATGGTGATGAGTTAAAGCAGAGAACAGGTGGAAGCTTTTGACAATTCTGCTCATCTGGAACTGTGAATTCCTCCAGGTAAAACTGCCTGGATTTATGTTAAGTCTATGAGAAATTCAGGCATGTTTGGAACACTGAGGAAGAATATTCCTTTCTGTCTGTGAAGTTTGATACTTAAATCAGAGAACAGCAGAAACAGAGGAATATTAGATCCCTCCAGACAGGAAATGCTGCGAATGTAGAGCTCCAAGAGAATTTCTGAGGAGAATTTCAGCAGTAGAGTACAAACCAGCATTGCCTCCTTAGTGATGGTGCAGATCTGTTTCACATTTCCATGTGTCACTGTTCCTATGTAGAAATGGAATGAAACAGACCCCTGGGAAACAGGGGTTTTTTCCTACTTTTGTGGTAGCACTGTGTCCCTCAGAGCTGGCTCCCCAAAGGTTTTGTGGAAATTGTGCTTTTACTTTCTGGAGCTGCTCAGTTACTGCTCACCTTGCAATGTTTGCAATATCCACTGTTTCCTCAGGACTCCAATGAGATCCCATGAGTAAATAAGTTATTTGAAAAGAAATAACCTCTAGTGGAAGGTTCCCTGCCCATTGCAGGCAGAGAGGTGGGAACTGGATGATCTTGAAAGTCCCTTTCAACCCAAATCATTCTATGATTCTATGAAAGGTACCAGAAAGAGAATCTCATAATTCATCTTATCCCTGAACCCACCAGAGTTTTCTGTGCTTGGCAAGCGTGTTGTCTGCAGTGTCACTGTCCAAAGCCATCACTGAGCTAAACATTCTCTCTCAACATGAGAAATCCTCATGACTTAGGTCGTGCAGGAAGACATCCCAAAATGTGCTTTCCTGACTCATGTTTAGTGATGTTTCTACAAGAAAAACACACTCAACAACTGGAGCAGCTTTAGGCAGAGGTCAGGATTATGGCTAGAGGTGATGGAGAAGAGATCTGTTGTGCTGAAAGCAAGCAGAACAAATTATTCAATATTTATGGTAAAAGTTTCAAAGATGGAGGAACTGTGTATAAATACTTTCTTTAACTACCACCCGCCAAAAGAAAGCCTGACAGCAGTCACATTTTTTCCAGACTTAAATATGGTGGCTAAACAGACACTTTACTCAACAACCTGGGAGTCTCTCAGTTGATACTATTTTGGACATGCAGTTATGGTCTCTGGTCTAGGGCAAATTAACAACAGATTTCTCATCTGCCAAATTATGACTTCTACAACATCATGTCAGATTTCTTTCTGCAAGTTTCTTCAGCACCCTCATCAATTAGAAATACTTGGATAAAGGTACTGAGCAGTGTCAGAGCTGAATGTAGTGGCACAAGTTTTGACTCTTTGCTCTGCCAGTTCCAGGGAAGATATGTGAAGGCATCAACTTAGTAAGTGGTTTTATTGATCTTCAGAGACTTTTGAAAGAGCAATACGGATGTTTTGGCAACTCCTCAGAAAAATATAGCTGTTTGGGCAAATCTGGTGCAGTTATCTGCTTCATGGCTCCATGGAGTTAAGGTAAGACAGGCCAAGCTGATTTTAATGATAGTCATTACCTTAATGCAGAGCTGTTCGGGTTCTGGGCAGGCTGAGAGCAATTGAAGTTTCCTCTCCAGCTTCCAGGGAAGTTTGGTTTATGCAGAAGCATTCCAAAGTGAGATATTCGTAAGTAAGATTTCAGACAACATCCACCCTACCTTGCTGCCCAAACATTGGGTAGAATTTGTCCCCAGAGACAATTTAAAGTGGTCACCTGAAAGAGCAGATCTTTTCCAAGTTTTCTTTTATATATTCATACCTTTCTTGAAATGAAGAGGGTGGAACTGGAGGTAGAGTTTTAGTAATGCTACCAGTCTCAGCAGTCTCTGCAGAATTTATCAGCAAAGATTTCATACCTTTACTTCAATTATCTATTTTTTTGTGCTTGTGGCTGAAGTAATAACATAGACATGATGAGGCAAATAAAAAGTCATCCTTGCATTCTTCCCTTGGTGTGTTTTTTGCTGCTGCTACCACAGAAGCCTGTAGCTGCTGCAGCCAGAAATCTGTGTTTGCATGAGAGGACAGATTCTCCAATATCTGTGCACAGAAATTCACCAAAATATTTCCAGGTGCTCCTTCCCCCCACCCCATCCTGAACAGAGTATACAGAAAATTTGTCCCCCTTTCAATGAGATAACAGCAAGTTTTAATAAAACCAGCAGCAACAGGACTCCACCACAGCATCTTTAGAGAATGACATTTCCTTCCTAAACGTGCATTGTGGCCATCACTCATTTAACAGCTTCTCTGACATCCCATTCAATAAAACACTTGTGCTTATGTCCATTATGTCCATTGCACTGATCTTCAGCTTCCTCCTATGAATTGTTTTGTCTGCCAGCTCTGCACAAAACAGATCAGCCCATGGCTGCCAGAACATAAAATATGACGGGTAGGAGTTAATGTCCCTTGCTTTCCTGAATTGGGGGCTCATTCTTTAACAAACAGCCAATAATACAGATGGCAGAACTCCCAAAAATCCAGATAGGAAAGAGAATTAATGTACAAGATTGGGTAAAATCAGTGCAAGCTGCATTTTCTAATACACCTGGGAATCCACCAGCAAGAGGGCAATGGAGCTCACAGGGGCATTGTGATTGAAATCTTACATTGCTGTATTTTGCCAAGTGTAAATATTATTTTTGTGTCATGATTTTGTCACAAATGAGCTTTTAGATTGCTCAAAAAATCACCAGAAAAGCAAGTTCCATATGAAAGTTAAAGCACAACTAAGTTCATTAGCAAGGTTCACTCTACTACTTATTAGATGGTTAAAGCACACAGAGAAAAATTGGGCTAAAATCTAAAATCAATCAGTCTAAAATGAAAATCAAGCTAAAATGACCTATGTGGAGGCTAGGGATGGAAAAAGAGAAAGGCTGGGAAAGCATAAGGATGAAAAGGAATAAGGGAAATCCTCCCATTGAGTTACAAAGTTCACAGTGGATCATTCTGCCAAACTTAGCCCTGGACTTGACCAAGAGTTCAGACCTAAAGGTTTTAACAATATTTGAGTTTAGCAGAGTTTAACTGGTAAATTAATTTAAACAATTTAACAAGAGATTCTATGGAATTTGCCCTAAGCACAACAGTAACTCACTCAAAGGCCTACTCAGGACTGCAGTGAAGCCAAGAGAGCCCCATTCCTGGCACATTTGCTATAGAATATTCACACTCACACACACATTGACCTAGAGGAGTCTGTACAAGGGGAAAATTCCCACTCAGGTTCAGTGAAGATGCCTTTGCATCTTCTCAGTGGAGGAAATGTTGAGCCTTGAGGAGTGGGAGTGTCAGTTCAGTCTCCATCATCAGCTTTTAGCAGGAATCCTCTGAGCACAGAAACCTTAAGAGTTCACAAGCTCCAGAGGCCCTGCTAAGAGCAAGATTCAGCTCACAACCCTCTGGGACCAGGAGAGCTCAAAGGGTCTCACTTTGGACTGCTGCTTTTAGAGTTGTAAGAGAGTTGGCTTTTATCATTATGATTTTCCATCCTGGACACGATTTGGGTTGGTAGCTTTCTTTGGAGGTTCAAGAGCAAAAATGTTGTTCCCCCTGGGCTGTTATTTAGGTAAGAAGAAGAAGAAGAAGTTTCCAAGGCTGTTGGTTGAAAAGCAGGAGCTCATTAATCAGCCCAAGCTCCTGGGAGCCCAACAGTGCTCCTGATAAGCTCAGCCCAGGAGCTGCTCATCAAGGCTAAGGCCTAATGAACATTTCTGAGATCTCAGTGCAGCCTGAGGGAGTGGGAGGGGAGCAATCCTACCACCACAGATTTAAGCATCTTGTATATCATTCTGCTGAATCAAAATCCTGTGTAAAATCAAATATAATGGAATAAAAAAATTTGACATTAAACATCTCATGCTCCATGCTTGGAACAGCTAAAACAATTTGCTTGGATTATTGGACTCTGAGAACCAGGCATGGCTCTTCTTCTTTCTGAAATTATCCAGGGTCAAGAATACAAATGAGCAAACATTTAGAGAAAAGATTTTCTATTTGTTAAAGACAGGGCAATAGTAAAAGCAAAAATTATTATTTTAGAACCTATTTGCTCATCTCAATGCTTATAGAAACAGTGACAACAACCATCATCATTTAAGGCTGTAAATTTTGCATGTTTACCTATGTACACAGAAACAGGTATTTTAATTGCAGTGCAATTAAATTAACTCCATAATGTTTCATAGCACACCATGAATAATATATAAGAAGCAAATTGAAATCTGTCTCCGTATTTCCAGGTTTGGTGATGTGAATTAATGGATTTGAATGCCACACTCAGCTGTAGAAAAGGGAAAACAATGGGCTGGCTTGGCAGAGGCTTTCATTTCCAGCTGCCCCCTCATTGCCCCACTCATCTCAGGCCAGAGCTCAGTGCCCAGTGGGCCATTCCTCACTGGAAAATGTACATTTTCAACCCTGGCTCTGTGGCCACTGCTTGCACAGTGCCCATCTCTCATGGATTAAAGCAGAGGATCACTGTAAATGGCTGAGAAGTAACAGCCATCTTCTCACAAACCCTTTCTGTCTCTCTGAAGATGATTTAATAAATCTGCTTCTCTGCATAACCAAATTTCATTCCATCCTGCTTGCAAGGTTTTTATTAAATTCCATCTTTCTATGGCGTGGAAGAGCATAGAAGTATTTAGTACATTTATAAGGCTGGTTGCCTTTTCCTGGTGCCATTGCTGCTAAATTTGAAGTTGAATTCTCAAGTCCTTCTAACACAATAGAGAGGAAAGACTTTGACTTGGCTCAGATTCCAGGCAGCAAAAAAAATAACCAGGAATCTTGTAAAGTCTGCCCTTCCCAAACACTTAGGAATCACATGATTATATATCATGTACCCCATGTACATGTACCCCAAAAAAATGAATAGAGTCCTAAAGTTGCCCAGTGCTGTAAATGAAAAACGAGAGCATGCATGTTCCCTTAAATCCCCCAAATTTTTAGATTTTTGGATGTAATAAGACCCAGCTATTAACACCACACCTTTAGCTTTTGCTTGAATTTTAAGGCAAAGACTGTTGATGGCCCCAACATCTCACAAATAAAAGTTTTTAAGGTATCAACATTGCAGTAAAGATTCCTATATATATTTCATGTATGTGTGTGTGTGTGTGAAAAACACCAGAATTTGCTACCTTAAAAAGTAACCCCTACTCTATGCACCAGCTCTGGTATTGTGAACTAACTATTTATTTACTTTTTTTTTTTTTTGCAAATGAAAAGATCTCTTATATTAAAAGTTAATCTCCCACCCAGAGAAAAAGAAACTCAATCCATTTTCAGCAGAACTGAGTAGGCTCAGTAACTGAGTAGAATGTTGTATGAAGCCTATGGATAAATATGAGCATTTCCTTCCCTTTCCCTCTCACCTTTTTCCATCTTTTCCCCCTTTCAACTTTAATTTCTTTATATTTTATGTGTTGTAAGTAATTGCACAATGAAAACCTGATGGACAAGATACGAGAATTAAACCAACCCCCACAAATCTTTTGTTGAACGTGTTTCATGTCTGGCACCCAGCAAATGCTTGTATTCTTGTAAGTATATAAGAATAAAAATGGTTATAACATAAAAGCGTGGCTCCAGCTACACAAACTTTGATTTACTTGGGGAGAAAACATCCAGTTTTGGCATTTATAGGTGTAAATACGTAAATATGGTGTGTCCATAGTGTGTTACACCAGGTATTGACAACAGGAGGCTTGAACTTTCTCTTCTGTAGGACAGTGAAGCTCTCATCTTGAAAGAAATATTAGGGTGATTTACACATTGATGTTATTTCAGATTATTACTTCTTCTGGTTTTTATATTATTTTGACAGAAAAACACTTGTGGCAGGTGCTTTGAACATTACACATTTCACAGCAAGAGAAAATCCCTTTGACCTTCCAATTGTGTGTTCTTGTTGCCACAGATTCAAAGCTCCAGCTTTAGCTTGGAAAGGCGAGGGTGAGATGAGGGATGAAACAAATCCTAGGCATTTTTTTCCCATTCCGTTTGCTGAATTTGATAGACTTTTAAAGCCTGGCTTCTGAGAGGCAATTTCAGACACTTCTCCCAGCATCATCCAATTATGCATTGGCTGCAGCTCACTGCATCTATCAAAGTGTCACGGATGCTTTCATGTAGGCAATATATTGCTTTTTCAGACCCAAGAGAGGGGAAAAATCAGGCACCCCAGCATCTTCTCCTTAAGTAGGTGTTGAGCAAATTAGCCCCATTACAATCCAGCATGCATTAGTCCATTAAAGAGCTGGAGGAAGATTCCTTTGTGCAAATGACTGGATGGTTTCACTGTATATTTGTATTAGTCATTTCCTGCTGTTCTTTAAAGAAAGTTCCTGATCACTGATCTTTAAAAGGTCTTCATTTCCACACAAGCGTTGCTTAAAAAAAAAAAAAAAAAAAAAAAAAAAAAAGAAAAAGACAGGAAACATTCTCATCTATTTTAAAAGGTAATTAATGATTTTTTAAGATCACAAATTAAACTTTGTGGTTCAAAGGACGCAACAGTTTGCAAATACCCAGAGAGTCATCCTATGGTTAAGGTGGCTTCTTGTACACAAAACTTCTCTTCCTTTCCCAAACCATTTATGTTACTGTACCCAGATTTAATGCAAAAGAGAAGGTATTTGGGCCCTCATTTAGAGGATTTGCACATCCCACCTGGAATGAACCTGCTGAATTCAAATCAGCAGGACTGGCTGGGGCTCTTCAGCTCTTTTGAGACACTGGGTTGGAAAGATGTGTGGTAATGAACCATAAATTCATGCCTTGGCCTTGAACTTGCCTTCTTTCCACACTCCTGTTGCACAAGAAGTTTAAAGACTGATTGAAAATGTACAAAAATTGGGGAAAAATACTTTAAAAATTATATATGCTCACTTTTGTCCTACCACAGACTACAAGAGCCAGCAAGGTCACCATCACACAGGAAACCACAAAACTAGAGGTGGAGATGCTGAAAAAAAAAGACCCCACAGAAACACATCATAGGTGCAGAATTAGGATATCAAGATTACCAAGGAAAAAGTGAAAATCCCTGCAGAAAACTGTTGAGGAGAGCAGTCAGTGAGAAACCCTTCTGTTGCAGGTAGGGTGGAAAGAATAAAGGGTTTAGTTCCCAGTGCATCACCTGGCACACTGATCTGTTGGGGATTGTGCAATTTGGATCTTCCTTTACAATTATTTTGTGTTGTAAAAGGGGGCCTCAATTTCTAGACAGTGCCTGACACTCTTTTTTTTTTTTTCAGCTATTCCCATCTGATAAATAATACAGTCTCTAAATAACCACACTCTGCCAGACAGATGCTTTAGTCAATCATGTTATTATGTATTAAATAGCTCATCCACTGTACTCTGTGTTTAGGCCCTTAAATTCTGCCTCTCCTGAAGGCTGTGGTTTATTCTGACCCATCAGGACCTTAATTCCAGGGCGTGATATCTCCAGCTACCTAAAGCTGCCTCTGGTTTACCTCAGATAATCAAATGTTTGTGTTTTGCTTCTTCACAAAAATAAAGGTATAATGGATAAAACAAAAAAAAATAAAGATGGTTTTTCAACATGTGAATATCCAGTATCTGGAACAGTGAGGGAAATTTCTGGATACACCTAATGCTCTTTGATGAAGCAATATTAGGAATATTAATATTACAACTTTATTTCCTTCACTACTCTAATTCTCTTTGTATTATTCTGATAGGCCACTGAGGGGAGAGAGAAGAGCAATCCATATTTTTCCATTTGAGTAGGTGATAAGCAAATTTTCCTGATGGAAATGTGCATTGGACCATTTAGCAAGCTGGAGATTACTGTATGTAACAGAATGATTTTAATACATACTTACAGAGAAAGCAATTTCCTGTTACTCTGTAATAACAATTATCCATTCAAAGGAGTCTGAATTTTACATCATCATGGTTTTTTAAAAAAAATATAATTTCACTCTCTGATAAAAGGAAATGAGATTCCTTTATTCTAGGTCTTTTATTTTGACAAAAATGCCAATTAGCTACTTTATACCATTTAAGACTTCACTATTATGTGGGTCAGAAAATGGCTTCAGCTATTCTTTTAAGGCAAAGCAGCAATGTAATATATGATAAAAGCTATTCTAATCTCTGTGCAGTAAACAGCTTTCATAAATCACTGCATGGAGCTCTCTGCAGCTTCATTCCCTCAGTTTCACACTGGGCCACAAATCCCACATATGTTAATACTCATCCCATAAACGGCAATTTATGGGGATTTCCCCTCTTGGCCAGGAGGTCTCAGTTTTTCTTGTGTCATAAAAATTCCCAAAACACTGAAAAGCTTCAACATGCACAGGTGAACATCACTCCTGAGCTGACAGGCAGCATTTGGGAGGTGAGTTTTCATACCACAATTTAACCAAATAAAATGAACAATACATCTCAAAAAAATGGGAAATTTATTATATAAACCTCATCCTAGTGAGGGCAAAAGAAAGCATAAAATAGGTGTTATGTTCTTTATCTTATCTATGTAAAACTGTGCCAGTAAAGCAATTCTAAATTTACCATAATTTTTATACTGAAAGATTACTTGCACCAAAGTTGGAAAATAATTTGTTCCAGTCTGTGCTGGTTGGCAATAGAAATTACAATGCTTTCAATTGAAAAAAACTATAGTTTATTATTTTAGTTAGAGGGATGCAGTTCAGAATGTGCAAGATTTCTTTTGATAAATGAATATATAATTCTGCATTGCATATCCCAAATAGTCAACAGCAAAGGAAAGACATCTCAACACTGATATTTTTCCTTTTCCAGATGAAGAATTCAGATCTGTTTTTACAAACTAGACATTAACACTAACTATTTGGTTTTCATCTCCTTTCTCCCACATCACACAGTTGAAATGGTTCTGATTGATGAATCCTTGTGACATGAAAAATGAGGATCAGTTACCAAACAAAACCCCACACTGTACCCTTGAAAGAAGGTGATGAGGAAATGCAAAAGGATTTTACAGCTGAGATTTCCAAATCATATCTAACTTCTCAGGAAAAGCCAGAAATCAATCTTTGCCAAATCTGGTGATGTTGTGAGAGCTCAGAAATAAATTTAAAAGGGATTGTACTCGTGAAACTCATCCTTTTCTCCCAATTAAAGCTGCCATTGTATTCACCATTGTGTCTCTGTTACTATAGTGATGAAATCTATGCAGGAACCTGCAGAGGTACTGATTGCTGCATCTCATATATAATTTTTCACAATCCACCTTCTATTCCTTACTTCCTAAATGGCCATAAAATAGCACCATTTATCATAACAGATGGGTGTGTACACACATATCAATTACAGCATCATCAGGAATCACACAGAAATAAGTTGGTAGTTATTCTTAAAAGAACCAAGAAATTAAATTATTTTGTATGGGTTGTAAGTAACCATTCCCTACCTCAAAGTTATTGCTAAGCTGTGGAGGATAAAACTGAAGGGCATTTTGACTCTCACTTAAAGCTGACCAGCTTTATTTTAGATTAAGCTGCTTTATATTTAATTAATATTTTTCTTTTCTAATAGTAAGCATACATCACATGAATGTTTCACTTGTCTTTAAGTATTAATTTTTCTTAAGTTCAAATAACCATTAATATCAAATATTTGCCCTCTTCCATTAAGCCATTTCTGTATCATTTGTGAGTGCAGACATCTCTCTGCTCTTAAAATTCCTCTCCATATTTTCCCTCTAAACACTTTAATTTTTTATAGACTATTTCCATATTTATTCTTTACAAATGGGGAATGCTTTTTGGCTTTCTTCTTCATTTAGCAAGGTTTAGCTTTTGTGCTGGCAGCATTTACATTTCTACTTTTTAAAGTTTATTTTAGCTTGAGGTTTATCTCCCTCCAGCTGCTCTCTAGACTTGAATTTGCTGAGGGTGGAGGTTCTTCACTTTTCCTACTGATGGAGTAGAAGGGACTCAAACAGCTTTGCCCTCACCATCAAACCAGTGCATCTTCCAAAGAAATCAAACTTTTTGTGCACTGCCCTGTCCAAAGCATCCAAGACAGAGTTTAACTTTCTACAGCAACACTTGTTAAATTTAGAGCCTAATGAAGCAAAACTCTGGACAAAACATAGCAATTTTCCACCAGCACGTCAAGGTAGAGATCTGGTGTTCCACCATGACTTCTTTTCCCCATTCCTCACAGCCCTGCATGCTTTCAGAGAAGGTAACTTTAAAGATAGGAGAAGATTGGCAACAAACAGAAAACAAAATAGAATTGTTCTCAGAATATTGCAGGACTGCTTCCCTTGAAAGTTTCTCTTCTATTTCAGCCTCTTCCTAAAAGCTGCCAAGGGCTAAGTGCAGATGGGGTAACAATTTATTTTATCAATCCTGACAGTATTTAATATAGAGAAGGATCCAGCACCCAGATCTTTTGTCAAAATAGTGCTCCCATTTTTAATGCATTCTCTTGCTGGAGAGGCACCGTGTCATATTCAACCCGGGAGTCAGTTGGCTTTCCTTGGATTCATCTCATTTTAACTAGTGCCATATTAGATATCCTGAAAGTGAAGTATTGTCTGAAATTATTGTATCATTCTTAGCTTCTCTCTTTAGTGTCTGATAATTAATCCTTTTCTTGTGCAGCCAATGCTTAACGCAGACAAGGCATCTTCTTTCTGTCTTAAAAAGTTCATCAGCCAGGGCAATTCAGAAATACTGATCCCTTGGACCAGACTAATCATAAAATCACACTCTCTGTCCCTAAGCAAACCACATGGAAAAATGAGAAGAGAAACCCTAGTTCCCCTGCAGGAGAGGAAGGATCCTCTAGAATTCAGGAGTCCCTCCTTAGAGAGGTGGGCACTTTCTTTCCCTCCCTGTTTTTGAAGGATAAGAAAACTTATTTTTATGGGCAGAAGTTTGCTGTGTTATTTAGCTTCAGGGCCAGGTAATGAGCCCTGTCCCATTTTTGTGGGAGTGTAGACACAGCTGTGAAGACAAAGGTGTCTCCCATCCTACCCAACAGTGCCTTCAGACAGAGAGGAATTGAGAGTCTCAGAGGTGAATGAATTCTTTCAAACTTCTCACCTACTCCTTGCTAATATAATGGTCTGTACATAATTAATATGAATCTCAGAATCATGGAATGGTTTGGGTTAGAAGGGACCTTAAAGACCATTTAATTACAAGCCCCTGCCATGGGCAGAGACACCTCCCGCTATCCCAGGTTGCCCCAAGGCAACCTGGCCTTGAACCCTTCCAGAGATGGGGCAGCCACAGCTTCTCTGAATAATCTGTTCAATTCAGTAGAGAATTCCATCCTCGTATCTTGCCTAAACCTGCCCCCTCCCAGTGTGAAACCATTCTCCCTTGTCCCATCACTCCATGCCCTTGTCCAAAGTCCCTCTCCAGCTCTCTTGGAGCCCCTTTAGGCACTGGGAGAGGCTCTAAATCTCCCTGGAGTCTTCTCCTCTCCAGGTTGAGCAGTCCCAGAACAACAATGTGTATACCCTGAACAACCCATATATAAGAATCTTATGTATACCCTGACGTTTTATTTCCATATATGTGCATGTTCATGAACACACACATAAATTTACACACACAGACACAGACAGGTAACAGCCACCAGTTTTCCAGTCCTCCACTCAGCTTCAGCCATAGCATTTTAGTTCATTTTATAGATCCACCCTGGTGTTTTTGGGCTGTACTAAAGCAGAGAATTGAAACAGAGACAATCAAAGAAAACACAGAGGCCAACACCTTTTATAGACAATCTGTGAGAGTGCAGCCATCTCCCCCTGTGAGGCTGACAGACACAAACTCCTCCGTGTTTCCCACCCACTTTGCTCAGCTCCACTCCCGATTTTCTGCGAAAGACGCTCAGAAACCCAGGGATGAAACCAGATCAGGGGGAAATGCTCATCCCCAGCTGAGGCTGTTGCCTCTCCCAGGAGACCCTGTGAAATCACATCAGCTCCTGCCGTGGCTCACACAGACACCTCCCTCAACACCCCCATGTACAAATAGCACAGTTCCTGGAGGAACAGCATCTCCAGAGTGCTCAGGGGTTGCTGGAAGGGGACACAGGGATGATCAAGGCAGTGAGGAGGTTTTTCCAAACCATTTCTTGGGAGGCAGCTGGGCTGAGATAATGCTTCTCTTGCACAGAAAGAAGTGACTCCTTGAACCTTCACTTAGAGGGATGGAAAATAATGTAAGTCCTGTGGTTTACTGCACTTTCTCTTCTTAGGGAAAAAAAAAAGGTGGTTTGTGGTAGACTCTTCTATAGGATTCAGTGACCTTTTATTTGCTTAAAAATCATTAAAAAAACCTGAGCAGCAAATTCTTTTTTCCTGAGTGGCATGAAAAAAATGGAAGTGGGGAGGAGGGAGTATTTATTTATTACTTTGCACAGGAGCTTCCCCAATATTTTTGACTCGTTATTTTGCTGAAATAAGTTAACTATGGTAAAAATGGAATCTTAGAGAAGTGAATAGGCATATAAGGAAGTTTTTTACTGTGCATGAAAATAGCAGATATAGATATAATTTCTCTACAAAGTTCACAGTTTTTAGTTATTTATTTCAAAACAAAGCAAATTTCAATAACTTTAAGTTTTTTAACATTATTCACTCTTACATGGCTTTATGCTTAGTAATATGTTTCTTATACAGACTAACATTTGTTTTTTGAGACTTAAGAATGGATCTTATTTTAAATAGATTTTTTTGGTGTGTGTAAATAAGGCAGGATTATATCTGTTTTGTTTGGGAAATATGCTGTATTGTGCTGGGTGAATGCTTTTATCATGATAAACTGTGGTGCAAAATAAACTAAGTGAGACCTGGAAAATCCAGATGCTCTGGAGGTTTCTCCCATGGTACAGGTGCTGCTCCTCTTCCCAGTCTCAGAGGTTTTAATTTTTTGTTGTACTTCATTCTGGTTTTCTTTGAAATTATATGACTTGAGCTGAGATTATTTTCTATATCCACGAGGAAAAGTTTTTTGAAATTTCAATTTTTAAAAATTGAAAAGGGCAAATAATGAATTTAATAAAGAAAAGTGAGGAATCTAATGATGTTATGTATGTCCTCATTGAGTGACACTATTAAATGACATTAAATTACATACCTAATGCAAATGGTTTGTTCAGAACTAACTTTTGATCAGATGCATTTTAATATATTTAGAAAACTCTGTCAGACAAAAGACCAGGTAATTTGAAAATTTCATTAAATTATGGAACTACTGAACCTTTGGCAATCTAAGTTAAAATGTAGATTGTGAATTCAAGTTAAGTTTTTCAAAACTTATAGTTGAAAGTTTTTTCACTGTGTTTTATTGACAGGTGAGGAATTTTCTTTCAGGTTTCCTTTCATGGACCAGCTGAATTTTGTTATGGTCTTGGGAGAAATATTTCTCTTGCATTTTGTCCTAAGTTTTTTCCTCCATATATCTAGCTGCTGAGAGACCTTTCTGTATCAAAATGTACACAATGAAAAGAATCTTCATAATGACAAAAGGGCAAGTCTCTGATACTTTTGGTGCATTTAGTACTTTCTGTTAATGGTAACAGTCCAAAATCCAAACCAGGAGTTCTACAGCTTTTGTTTGTTGTAATCAAGTCATGTTAATATCAGTTAAAAGTTTACAGAGCCCTTAATCACATTAACCACTTTTGAAACACTGCTTACATGTGGAAAGACAAAAAATCTGATGTATTGTCAGCCTGACTTTTAAAACCCTAAATCTCAAATGCAAAAAAGCTCAAGGTAACAACTGCAGCAATTCTTACATGGATGTCCTTAAGCTCTTGGATATTAGAGGCAGTGAGAGCACAGCTTTCATTCCTTAGTGGTGAAGACAATTCAGATTCCCCCTGTTTGCTTCAAAGTTTGAGTATCTATAATATCTGCAGATGGTTCAGTACAGCCCTATAGAAAATATATGGTTAAAAATCACAGTTTGTCCCTGTCCTGGCAGCCAAGTGTAACCTGCAGCATGTTCTCCTTCCTTGGGCAGAAGCCTGCCTGCCAAGCTTGGTGAAATGAATGAATCTTTTTCCTCCTCCTCTTCCCCACTTCAGAGTGATGAAAAACGAGAGATTCACACTGTTTGGCCACACTTCTTAAATCTGCCCCCAGACCTGCTGATATTTCTTGGTATGGCACTTCTGAATTAAGATATATTTCACTTCTTGTCCAAGTTAGGAGAGGGCTGGGTCCTGACCTGTTTCTTCTCTTTTTTTTGTAAAGCCCCACACTTGAGGTTTATCTCTCTGTCATCTGACCAGCATCTGATCAGCCTCCCTGACAACAGACTGTTATCTCAATTCTTTGTGCAGCTGCCAGCATATGAAGCCACAGAGGGGAGGACCAGTGGACTCAGATATTACACCACTTTAATCACAGATATATGCAATTTTAGAAGTTAACTTTCCTGAAAGGCAGCTCCAGCCACAGTCCTGAGTTGTGGGGGTTCCTTGGGGTCTTCTCCACTGCTGGGCTCCTCAGAGGTTGGAGAGATGATTCTGGATCCTGCTGTTGGCTCAAGGAGTTTCTGACCAATCTTTCCTTGTCCTCTGGTTACACTCACTATCCTCAGGGACGGATGGGCAGGGAATGCCTGGATAATGATGATTTAGTTCAAACCACATTGTAAAAGCTGTTGGCTTTTACCATCTTGCCCTGGTCACTTTTGGAGGCTTTTGTGCTTCTTGATGACCAACAGGTTGTTCCCATGCTTTGGCTGTTTCCTTGGGGACACCAAAGCTACCAGTTAAAGTTCATGGGTTTTTGTTAATAACCAGGTGATTGCACCTAACTCATCCTAACTCCTGCAGCAATGGACTTCTCCATGGTCATTAAAAGCTTTCCAGCTCTTTTCTCTCAGGTTCACTCCTGTGCTGCCACAGAGTTCCTGTGCTTCCTCAGTGCTTGCAACTGGCCATTTGACAACTTGTCAATTGGCTGCTCAAGCACTTACAGAAAGTGATCTCTGCACAGATTTAAATTATTTATGATGGCAAAGTAGCTGAAAATTAGTGCCCCCTTATCAGGCAAAAGAAAATGTGACTTAACGCTTCACTAATTGCTAAGAAGGCTTGTGCTGGAAGTAGTCATTAACGAGACAATTCAACATTAGGCAATCATAGAATTTTTATGTGTTCACAGTCTGCTGGTGACTAATGATGTTTGCCCTGTCCCACCAGTGACTGCAGAATCACCGATCCTTGGAAGTTTAGCAGTTGTCCATTAGCAGGGGCAGTGAGAAGAAAAGGTGTAATGGATGCAAAGAGTTGAATTTATCTTGTCTCACTTGAGACATCAATTGTAGTCAACTGGCATTTCATCCTGAAATAAATGTGAAAAGGGGTCTCAGCAGGCAGCTTGGGAGCTCGTGGAGGTGTAGCTGTTTAACTCCAAGATGTCTGCACTGAGGTGAGATTAATCCCACCCAGAGGGGCTTTCTGGATGAATTCTAACTGGCTTTATCAGGTCTTTGTGAATTATTTTGTGAATCTCCACACTGTTTGTTACCTTCATTCCCCAGCACTGAGACCAGTAAACTAAATCCCAGCTGGAAGAGTGGGGATTTATCTCACACTAGTGAGAAAAATCTGTTGCATTTTTCTCAGTACTCTTCATGTGTTTTAACCTCTGTGTTTACTCCTCATTAGCTGCTCTGCATTCACAGTTTTGTTGATTGCAAGGAGGGTGTAGGGTCTGCCTCCCTTGGCAATCCCAGTGGAGCTGCACAGGGTGGTGTTAACCAGACCTGGGAGAGATTCCTGGTAGGCTCCTGTAGAGAGAGGAGTAACCAAATGGGCTGCAGGAGGTGTAATTTGTTTAGAGAGAGGCATTTTGGGGGCTGCCTTTTACCTTTCAATTTAATAACAGGCTGAGAGCTGAGGCTGGGAGAAGGAAATGCTCCAGGAAGACCCTACAGCCCCATCCAGTGCCTAAAGGGGCTCCAAGAGAGCTGGAGTGGGACTTTGGACAAGGGCATGGAGTGACAGGACAATGAATTTAAACTGACAGAGGGGAGGTTTAAACTAGATATTGGGAGAAATTCCTTCCTATGAGGGTGGGGAGGCCCTGGCACAGGATGCCCAGAGCAGCTGTGGCTGCCCCAGCCCTGGGAATGTCCAAGGCCAAGTTGGATGGGGCTTGGAGCAACCTGGGACAGTGGAAGGTGTCCCTGCCCATGGCAGGGAGATTGGAACTGGATGATCTTGATGATCCCTTCCAACCCAAACCATTCAATAATTCTATGAATGCAATATTTTCTTTCTTTTTTATAGTTACAGTTTTGTATAGTTGGAAGACAAGCGGTGAGGGGAATAAATTAAAACAGCGACGGGGATCCAAATGGGTTGAGACAGTCAATTATTGGAACAGGTTGCTCAAAGATTTTGTGCTGACTCTGCTCTTGGAGATTTGTCTGGATAGAGCCCTGACCTCATGACTGACCAATTTTGAGGCACCTCCTAGGTTCCCTTTCAACCCAAATTATTCTCTGATTAAAAAGATACACGTGTTAATATACAAGTGTTATTTTAATATTTATCTTAAGAGCCATTAAGAAAATGTCATTTTGGTTTGATAAAATCATCTGTCTCAAAACACAGAAACATTTTTGGGGAAAGAGTAGAACAGTTCTACAGAAACTTTGATCTGCTATTACTTACATCTCTTTTTTTTATTTAGTTCTAGAAAAATTTGACTTCTCCTCTGGAAATTCAGGTGTAGAAAGATGCAACACAGGCCAAGTGTAGCATAGTGACAATCTTCCAAGCAAAAGAAACAAAAAACCAGAAAGAAATAAGGAAATCATGGCCACTCTGATCACACTAATTACTTTGGTGATGCTGAACACTGTAAAAGTCAACATTTTTCACCTCTTTTTATAACAAATGACAAAGCCATAAAAGCAAATAATTGAGAGCAATTTTATTCATTAACTAGAATTGGGGTGATGTTATGAGAATAAAAGGAGTGAAAATATCTTTGACAATAACATTGTTTCCTGGTCTGTTAAAAATGAGTATTCCTAAAGAGGAAAACACATTTGGATGAAGGCATCCTTACTTTGGAAATCTAGCCAGCTACACATTTTGGTATTTGAGAAATAATTCACAGAAAATATGTTGGACAGCTGGTAGAACAAATAATAAAGGCTTTTTTGTTTGTTTGTTTGTTTGTGGTTTTAATTTAAATAATTATTCTTTGATCATGGTGATTTCATTATCAGTGTTTGATCTTCAGTAACTCCAAGGATAAAAAAAAAATTTAATTTTCAAGAGGTAATAAATATCACACTGATTTGTAGGTATTTCAAGTCTTGAGAAAAGGCCAAAATGGTACTTTGTTTGTTATGTGACATAAAGGGGAAAAATGGTTTTGCATTAACAGTTTTTTCTTCTTTAGGTCAAATTGCTCCATTGATACCTGGTCACATAAAAACTAAATACATCTCAACTTGTGTGCTACCCTCCCTGAGACTATGAACAACAGAAATTATTTTGGGGATATTTTTAAAGATGCTTGAATGAATCAGGAACATTTTTTCCCCAATTACTCAATTTCTAATAATTGTTAGATTTTATTCAGCATTAGACTGACTAGCTCAGAATTGCCCATGGATGAAAAGTGTAGTTTAGCCTTTTGCTCCATGGCTTGCAGCTGTTCTCATGGAAATTTTGCTGCTGCCATGTGAGACAGCAAGCTCAAGGCTTGGTTTCCTTCCCTTAATGTTCAAAACATTAATTCTTCCAGAATTGTTCAAAGCAATTTAGAAAACCACCAGGAAAGATATCCCTGCCTGCTCTCCAGCTCCAGCCAAGGACTCCAGGCTCTGCGTGCCCTCGTGCTTCCTTCTAATTCCCCACCCTTGGCTTTAGCCAGCATCCTCTTGTTTTCCTGGAATCTCCTCTGCCCTCTAATAGTCTTAAGGGAAAACTGTGTGAGAATCAAAGATTCTTTTCTGGAAGGTTACAAGATGGTTTCATGGAAGGGAGGAGTCAAAACCACAATGAAATCTGCAACAAACACAGAATTTTAATGGTGAACTTTTGAGACCAGGTAAACTGTTATGGAAGTGGAGGGATGGGTATGTTCAGATGATTTGGCACAAAGCTGAATAAAGTAATTATTGTATTCCTTCCGTGCATTGCACAGAAATTGCATCTTTTCATGCATCATTCACAGCCCCCATTACCAACACCACAACATCTAAATTACTCTGAACATCAACAAAACAAACACCACTTAGCCCAGATGAAGATGAGAAATCTTGCAAGTGGATGTTGCAGTTTTTGTTTTTGCTGTAATACTATACACAGCTTCCAGACTGTTAGCCTGATCTTGAAAAATACAGAATAATGAATATTCTTGCCTGAATGTCCTGTTCCTCTTCCAGAAATGATGCTAATTTGTGCTGGGAGCAAGGGTTACTTCTCATATTCCTAATTTTGTGTGCTGCTTTAATGGGAGAGGCAGGCAGACTGCAAAAATGGAGCAATTTCACTGCAGTTAGTTTGTCACTGGCCTCCAGCTGTTGTTCTCACAGCAGTGGTTTCCTACAGCTCAGCAATGTGAGGTCAACTGAAATCATGTTGTATCTGGGGAGAAATGAAAAGGCCTTGCATGGCAGGGGAAGATACAGGCAGTCAGCAGAGACACAGAAAAAAAATTTCACAAAATAAAACAAAGCCTCTTGATCCAGGCTGTGTTTTCCTGGGGTGTTCCATGTAGTGTGTGGAGAGGAAAGGTGGAAGAGCAAGCGGTCAGGCAGGAAGACTTAAACTTCAAGATTAAGCTCTCACTGCTGTTACAGAGTCAAATTTGAAGGATTCAAATTTGGAGACAAATTTGATGTGGTAGTGGCAGCTTCTGAATGGGAAAACCTGACTGTGTGCCTCTAACATGATCTTCTTCTGTGCCTGCTCAGCAGTGACCTGCCCCAGGGAGAGCCCCCAGCCAGGTGGGATCATTGCACAGAGTGCAGGTGGGGCTGCACTGGTTCAGGAGTTCCCTGACCCTTTACTGAATTAACAGTGTCTTCCCAGAGGTCATAATCAAAGAAAATATTTTAGAGAAATCTCCTTGTGGAGCATGGACTCAGGTAGTGTTAGTGGATGGATTCCATGCCAAAACTGGCCAGATATCTTCATCAAAAATGCAAGTTGTTTTTCTAGTCTAGTCTCACTTTTTTTTTGCTCTGACAAGAAGGAATAAAATATAAACTTTGTCAGGTCAAGCATTTCTGTGCTCCATGTCAGTCAGGACTGACTCTGTGGGTCACAAATTAAACCCTCTTGGATGCTGCTCGTTCCTATTCTGGCTCCACCAGGATGGACTTTCCATCTGAGTATTCCCACCTGCATCAATTAATTCAATACTTGATCCTCTCATTGCTGACAACTCCCACACATTTAATGTTGCAGTTTGATGGGTTTTACTGTCCCATTTCTAAATATTGGGCTGAACCAGAAGAGTAAGGATTTTTTTCTGAGCAGCCCAAGAGTATTTAGGATAATGTGTGTCTTAAAGGTGCTCCAAACACACTCTTAAGTTCATAGAGCTTTGCTCACATCCTATCAGTGCATATAATTAAAAAAATACTGAGCAGGCATCTCACTGAAAAAGGTATTGACCATTTATTTTCCTTTTCCTTTTTTTCTTCTTTGTAGAAGCTGATGGCTTAGAAAGTTGATGTTCTTAGCCATGCATGGGCAAACAGCTGTTTCATTTCCATAACTTACCTGTTTTGGAGTTACTTGGCTTATTTTCTGCTTGTTTCTATTGTTTGGACAGAACTGGTGACAGGAAGAGAAGCACGAAAAATGGCTGAATTCTTGGTACCTGGCACCAACAACTTCCGTAGGTTCACTCAGGAGTCCTTGGCAGCCATCAAAAAGAGAATTGCTGCCAAAAAGATTTGTCGAAGAAACACCATAGAGCACAAACCTGAGGAGAAACCACGTCCTCAGCTTGACCTGAAAGCTTTCCAGAAGTTGCCAGCTCTCTATGGAAATCCTCCTCCAGAGCTCATTGGGGAACCACTGGAGGATCTTGACCCCTACTACAAAGATCATAAGGTTAGAGGCAGCCAAGATACTTGGATTTTATTTTTAATTATTTTATTTTATTTTATTTTATTTATTTTTATTTTTATTTTTTAAATTNGCTGGTGTTAAATGCTGCCTGGGATTTTTAATCTAATTTTATTTTATTTTATTTTATTTTATTTTATTTTATTTTTTATTTTTATTTGGTTTTATTTTTGTTTTATTTTTATTTTATT
>VZTZ01012214.1:0-16939 GCA_013400955.1 Drymodes brunneopygia
TGGGTCAGTGGGGCTGAGGCTCTCCTGGGAGGGGCAGGTACAGGGTGTCCCTTTGTCTGAGTCCTTAATTTGGGTTGCTTGGCCATCTGCCTTTGTGCTCTTGCTCTCTAGGTTTGCAGAGATTAGATTTTGATGAGCTAAAGGATCCCTGGCAATGGACATGGGAGCAACTGGAAACATCCAGGGTAGCCTCCCCCACCTGCCATTGTGCCTCTGCTCTTTTGTGGGTGGGCAGATGAGTTTTATCACGTAACCCAACAAAAATACAACTTCCACCTGATCAGCAAGATAAACTGCCATCATAACTAAACCAAGTGAAACAAAGATGTAAGTAGGTTAAGAAAAGTTCAGGCACAGCAAGCTTGCCAGGCCTCGGTCCTTCGGGTGTATAAAGCTTACAGCCTGCTACTCTCAAAGTCTCTGCTGTATTACAGGGCTATCTGGCTATCACTTAGCTGATATAGCAGGTGACACTTCAGAGTCACTGGCTTTATGCCACATAAGTCACATCTGGAGGCTGTGCTGCCATGTTTTCAAGAGTGCTTAAATTAGGTTGGTTAAAGTGGCTCAAACATGTGTGAAAAATCTCAGCTAAAATTATACATCTCAATTGCTGGTTGGATGCCAATCTATGGAAAAAATATTATATACCCTGTTAGACTGATTCTTTGAAATCTTGAGACACCACCTTGAAAATATAGGGTAATTTGCCTATTAGTGTAATGCAGAGCTTAATGCTATTGAGGCCTGACCACTCCTCAGCCACAGGTAGGGGCAGTTTCTTTTACTCAGACTTGGCTCTCCTTCTCCAGGCAGGGAGAACTATCTGGCCACACCACGAATCTGGTTACTGATATCAAAAGGAGCAACATTTCTACAGGGTGTAGGGAACAGGCTCAGGCTGTCTGGGCTTCTGATTAGTAAGAGAAATGAGAGGCATAGAATTGTTTGTAAGGAAGGAAAATCTGCTCTAATTTTCTGTTCTGTATGTGGAAAAAGATATTTCATTCTACCTTGTAATAAAAAGACAGGGATGGAAAGAAGTTAAAAGGAGGAGTTTTGCTCTTTTCTTTCTTGCTTCTGGGAAAGTTCAATTATTCATTGCCCTTTGGAATGCAAAATTTTAACTAAGCAAAAGGGATTTGAGCAGGAAAATCTAAGAATTATTTACATTTCTTTTTTTGAACTGAAAAGCCCCCATGTTCATTTATGATATTATGAGTTGCAGTGAGGTTCTTAAACATCATTTATCACTACAGATGGCTACAAACCCATTAAATCTTATAAGCACCTGTTTGCTTATCAAATGTTCACACGGTAAGCTACCCTCTGGTTCACACAAATGCATTAGTTTTAGAGCATATAATTACCTTACAATAACTGTACTTGTGCTAATTACTAGTCCTTTGAAAGAAAAAAGTGGAACCTATTGAACAGTGCGGGTGGCTGGAACTTAAAAACAGAGCTTCTAGACTGAGCAGCAGGGCTGGATGACTACTTATAAAATGTTTGTCTTATTTCTGGTAAGCCTAGTTCAATTCCACAGTGATCACCTAAGTGAAATAGCTTGATATTTTTTGCTATCAGTCACAAGAGAACATGACCAGGCAAAATTTATCACAATTTGTCTCTTTTGAAGAGAGCTTCAGGATAGAAATAGCACAAAGACCAAATTGTCTCTCACTCAAATGTGTTGCACCATCTTTGAGAATGTGGTGTTAGACAGAAATTGCAATCTCTTGTCATATTTCAAGTCTTATCAGTATGAAGCTCTGCTATGGCACACACGAGAGTGCTCACTTTCCCAGAAGTATTTAGAGGCAATACCATTTATTCCCAAAGTAATAGCCTCCCTGTTTGGGATGGTAGGCTTTATTCCATTCTGCAGAATGGTTAAATGAATTCAACAAATGGACAAACAAACAAGGATATGATCTGGTAAGTGTGGTGAGAGGGTTATTTCATTAAGAGATTTCTGTGCCATATATTCTCGCTTCCTAATAGAGGCACAGAAATATTCTTAAATTGTGTAAATCTATGTATTTTTTGCTACAGGTTTACATGTGCAGCCCACAGTTTTCTGATAAACTTCCCTAAACCCAGATCTAGTCTGAAGAACTGTATTCTGGTGACATACTACAGAAAGAATGCCATGTGAGCAATCAGATGTCATCCTGACAATATTGACTACTGATCTGCTTTTTTTCATAAATGATTTCCCGAATGTCTGCATACAGTCACTGTACATATTTGTAAATCAGAGAAAATGCACTAAAACTATGACTAGGACATTGTCACAGTACCATGCTGCGAACTAGAAAAGCAGTAACTTCAAAACATATCTGCCACAGTCATACTATAACAGCAACCCCAGCCAAATTCCATTTATAAGCTTTGAATTGAACTTGATTAACTAAAAGAAATAGAAAAATTCTGCAATAAGTTCCTGCTTTGTTTCCTGAAATAGCTTTTCATGCCACAAGATTCAGAAATTTGAATGCTGAGATATGGTCACAATGTTATACAGTAATTTTGCTGAAGTTAATCAACAGAAATTTTAACAGTGGCTGCAAAACCCAGAATTGTTTCAAAGGCAGTATTTACCTACCCACCCTTGTCCTTATTTATCTGGATACCAACTACTCCCACTTCATTTGGAATGGACTCTGGACTGATTGTCAAGATGCCAGCGTGTTCTAAAGGACCTGATAGACATCATCATTGAAAAACAGGAATCGTAGAAATCTCAAAAGTCTACTACAGATTTATTGGCTGAAATGTGATTCTTCTCAATCTGGTATAGCCTGAAAGATGTTACCAAAGGCTAATAGAAGTTTTCCAGAGTTCTGGGAAAGTAACTGACAGAAATATGTGCTGTGGAAAAGAATATTTAAAGGGATCGATTGAGGTAAAAGATAGCTGGTGAATTAAAATTACTTTCAAACACATCTCAAAGCGGACTAAATTGTGCACTAATACAAAAAATATTGACACCCTAATTATAAGACATTCCCATTTTAATCCTGCAAATATTAGGCTCTAGAGAATTTTTGTTAAGAAGATTTTAAGCTCAGAGAATAGAAAAATAATTTATAAAGTCAAAGGGAGGTTGGGTGGAAACTCGATCCTTTGTATACTCTCGTCTCCTCTAGGCATTCAACATTAAAAAGTACATTACTTTATATCCTTCACTGCCTTACTCTCAGACAGAATAAATTTAAGGGGTTTGATGAGCAACTTATGCCTTTACCCTAGTAAATCAAAGGCTCTGCCTTAGAGATAAAGCTAGTTCCCAACATTCCACGGCAAATATTGTTGTTTAATTATATGTATATCATAGTCTGACTTTGAAAAGTACTTGCAAGTGAAAGGAAAGTTGTCTTTTCAACTACTTAAATTGGTGTCAGTTCAACTAATGGGCCAGTTAATTAACTAATGGGTGTGAAACACAGGCCTTCTCCAGAGGTAAAATAGATTAAATATACCATTTAATTGGCTAGTATGGATTGACACAGTTTATTGGTGGGACTCACCCAAAGTTTCCACAAAATTTCTTGGAGTGCATTTCCTCTGGAGAGATATAAACAGGTACAAAAAAGGAACAAATGGGACATATAGTAATTCTTCTAAAATGTTAATGTATTTCTTCTTAATAAAATGTACTGTAAGAATAATAATTACTGGCAAGTGTGATGACAATTAACCTAGATTTTTAAAAAGAAGGGTTTTTTTAAGAAGAAAAGACTGGCCTTTCAGAACCTTGTAACCTGGGTGGAGATTTTTATAGAGTAAAAAGTACATTATCCAGCACAAATGATATATCATAGTTATCAGCCATATTCTATGAAATTGATAATAATTTTTCATCTTAAACTCCTTTGAACTGCAGTATTTTTGCATTAGTATGCAAGATTCTGAGTGCTGCCTCCTCATCCTGACTCCAAAATGCATTATTACATTTTAAAAATAAGGTTTTTTGTGGACTGACAATAGTCTACCAAGATTCAGTGAATACTCCTAAATTTGTCATTGAGAGGAGTACACCTGGTGCAGGTAGCTCGATTTGCAAGCTGCAGTGCAAGAATCAGATTGAGATGTCGATTGACCTCTGGATCGGAGCCCAAGACAGGAGGCTGTGAACTGACTCTGTTTCTTCCACTCTAACATTCTTCTTCCAACTGCATCTTTCTTTAGCTCATTTATATTACTTTCCTGATGCTTTCAAGTGATATTGCAATTATATAAGCCTCACTTTCCACCAACTTGAAAATTTGAGACACACACACCTGTTGCACAGCTGGCAACAGAAGAAACACGGGGGTCTCAGAGCAGCAGTTGCATCTCCAGGCAGGACGAACCAAAAGCCCTGCCCTTCTTTATTTACCTATTTTTATATGTTTCTAAAGACAATCAAGGATTGGTGAAAGGGGTCAACACCCCTGAAGGTTTACAGGACAAAGACATGGTCAATCATCTTTCTCCACCCCAGGGAAAGGAATGAAAAACAATTCCACAAGTGCAAAACAATCCCGGCCGGTTAAGAAAAACAAGGACTATGTTTACAGAAAAAGCATGGGAAACTACAGCTACAATGTTACAACTTATGGGGCCCTGTAAAACCAGGGCGACACACACCCTTTTACATTCTTCAGGCTGATTTTGCAGCCACCTGGGGTGGCCACTCTAAAATTTTCATTGGCTTCTTACATTCTAGAGGATATGATAAAATCTGTATAAACATTAATAAAAATTTTATTATTGCTATAATAAAAAACTCAACACAGCAACCACATTGTCTTGCAATGTACATCTTTTTAGGTGATAGACTTTTCAATTTGGACTAGCTGCATTCTTCAGAATGTAGGCTTTTGTTAAAAACAAAACCATATTTCAAGCTCTCAGGTCTNAGGCTTTTGTTAAAAACAAAACCATATTTCAAGCTCTCAGGTCTTCTGTGTTTTGGTAGTGTAGAATTAGGTGTTTTTATTTTAGAGGAGTGCGTATGCTAAGGCACAGTTATGAATTCACTATTCCCTCTTGTTTTGTCTTCGATGCAGAAAGTCTGGATTTATGCCTTTGGCAGTAAGTTTCAACCAAATATCTCCTTAGCCTTTCTTATTTAAAAAAATTTTGAGCGGTGAGATATTCTTTCTGGATTCTATAAAGATGAGTTAAAAGCTTTGTGGAGAGATCACCAAACATAATTCAGAATTTAAGAAGTTGTTTTAAAAAGTTTCTCATCCGGTTTCAAGATAACCTTAAAAATGCAAATCAGTCTGTAGGGCCTTTGTGGAATTTATAACAAAAATCCCAGGTATTTGCTATAAGAAAGAAACAGTTTCCTTTAAGGTTGTAAAAAACTTGAATTTTACATGGCCTTTAGAGATTGCTCTACAAAATTATCCAGCTTGCTCCAGCAAGAGTTTTCCTATGAACTGATATGTGATTATCTCTTTGACCGTGATAAAGAGCCTTTTGAAATCAGGCTTATATAACTTATTTGCTGGAATTTAGAGTTCAAACCTCATCACATATTTTAATTATGGATGATACCTCTAAAAGGACTGCATGGCAGACTCCAAGAAAAATTTGTATATATAGCATATCACTGCAAGTGGTTGGAACATTTCCACCTTTATGACATTTTTATAAAATACACTGGTGAACACCCTAGTGTTCCATAAAGATAAAACTGTTTCCATGCAAATTCCATCTAAAAAGATTTTTGTTCAGAAAGAACACCTTACTGAGAAGAGTGGAATATAGCTTAGTGTCTGAAATAATGTCTGGAATTTTAAGAGTGTAGATTTACACCTCTGCATTAGGATGGAAAACGTCTGCTGTGCCATAAATAGAGCAATGACCTATAGTTGGGATCAATGCACTTCCACCTGAGAAATCAGATTGCAAAACCTGATGAATGTAAACAGTAGTAAAAAGATATATATATATGAAAATATGTCTCTAGTTTAGATTTTCTTTCCATAATATAGTATATTGTAATAATTCTGTTTGGGTTTGGGTATTTTTTTAATCAAGCATTGTCAAACAAAGATACCAGGTCCAAATGATTGATGAGACCTCAGATCCTCCGATACTGTAATGTTTCTACAACAAGAGTTATTGCAAGTAATGAGTGTAAAAACACAAATAAAATTCAGCTTCCTTTGTCATCGTTTTCCAATTCAGCTTCACCAAATCTAATAAACCAAAATTACAACTATTCCACAGCTGACTGAATAAAATGTTCATGCAATAAAAAAGTGTCCAGTCTTGTTCTGACTAAAGTCATTGAAAGGTTTTAAGTTAAGACTATAAAATAAATGTAGAACGTGTTTCTCAAAGTAGACTTATTGATAAGTTCAGGTGAAAATAGTGTCTCTGAATTATGTAACTCATACAACCCCAAAATATATTTAAAAAAAATATTGCTTTTTAAAAACATTTTTCCAGGCGATTTGTATGACAAAACTGAAGATACAGTCCCTTCTGCAGAGAATTTTTGGTAGAGAAAATAGATAAAGTATCATTACAGTGAAAGAACAGGCTCAGGGGTCCTGATTCATTCCACCTCTATCCAGGCATTGCACTTAAAAGCATAGGTAATGGATGTTCCCTGTGTACTCAGCAAGGAGAGACAGGAACATCCAGTGGGAGGTTCAGATCATAGACAAGGTATTTTCCTCTGGGGATGCCTCTCTTTCTCATCAGTATCATAAGTAAAGAACCTATGGCGACCAAGAGCCTCGTTTAGGAATGTCTACAGGTGCCTAAAGTCATAGAAGATCAAGTTGATTCAGGATAGGAGATAATGGATATTCACTTAGACAAAAGTGCTGCACAGATGGAAATAAATAACGATATTTATTTAGAATAACACCTCCGTTCATGTTGCAAGGTAGCATGTGACACATTTTGTAAATAATATGAATTGGCAATTATTATATACTCGACTAATTTTAAAGAGAACATGACCAGTAGAAAACCTATGCAAATATAGGTCCTACTTCACAAGAAGTTTCTATGTTACTGCTGGATTTACAGTATATTCATGTCTTGTAGGATGAAAGGATTTTGACTTGACATTAAGTTACACCACATTAAGCACTACAGTCTTTTATGATGGAGTGACTGCAACACCTGAGAAGTGAAGACTGACTGAGGCCTCTACCTAGAATTCTGTAAGGTGTTCAACACAGTCCCACATGACATCCTTATCTCCAAATTGGAGAAACATGGATTTGAAGGGTGAAATGTTGGGTGGATAAGGAATTGACTAGATGGACGCAGCCAGACCACTGTGATCAATGACTCTATGTCCAGGTGGAAGTTGTGATGAATGGTGTCCCTCAGGGCTCTGTCTGTTGGTACTCTTTAACATCTTTATCAATGACACAGACAATAAGATCACGTGCACCCTCAACAAGTTTGAGGATTATATGAAGCTGCTACAAGTTGACACAACAGAAGGAAGGGATGCTGGAAAGCTTGAGCTGAATCCATGAGAAACTAATGAGGTTTAACAAATTCCAAGGTCAAAGTGCTGATTCTGGTGCAGGGGAATTCCAGATATGAGTACCGACTAGGAGAAGAACTCACTCAGAGCAGCCCTGTGGAGCAGGACTTGGGTGTTGTGGATGAAAAGCTGGACATGAGCCAACAGTGTGCACTCACACCCCAGAAAACCAGCAGTGTCCTGGGCTGCCTCAAAAGCAGACTGGTCAGCAGGTCAAGGAAAGTGATTCTGGTCCTTTGCTCCACTCTCATGAGACCCCACCTGGAGAACTGTATCCTTGTCTGAAGACCTTGGCACTAAAAGGCCTTTGACCTGTTAGAGTGGGTCTACAGCAGGATCATGAAGACAAGAGAGGGCTGGAGCACCTTTTTGTAAGAGGACAAGAGAGCTGGGGCTCTTCAGACTGGAGAAGACTCTAGAGAGACCTCATTGCAGCCTTCCAGTACTTGCAGGGGGCTTACAAAAAAGAGCAACTTTGTACAAGGACATATAGTGAAAGGGCAAGGAGAATGAGAGATTTAAATCAGATATCTGAAAGAAATCCATTACTCAAAAGTTAGTGAGGCAGTAGGAAGAAGCTGTCCAGAGGAGCTGAGGATGTTCCATCCTTGGAAGTTTTCAATGTCAGAGTTTTTTTTCACGGGGCTTTGTGAAAGCAGTCCCTGCCCATGGCAGAGGTTACAACTAGATGATCTTTAAGGTCCCTTCCAACTCAAACAATTCTGTGATTTTGTGCTTTTATGATATTTCCTGGGGATATGAAAAATCACAATCTTTGCACTACAGAAGCTTCTGTAATATTGTTCCATTAAAAATCATTGTCCAGGTGTTTAATAATATCCCTTGAATGCATGTGAAGGCAGGGGAAGGACTGACTGTTGCTGCCCTTTCCTTCCCCTCAAAGCTCAGGTTTCTACCTTCCAATGATTTATTGGACATACATGGTTGCTATGCTTTTTTCCAAATTATTTATCTTTTCTCTTGCTTATATCTCTCTGTTCCATATGATTTATTGCGTCACTGGCTTCCCAGTATTGCTAATGCCGCCAGAAACATCCTAATTAAAGGACTGAGTCATGAGCAGAAAGGCAAAGTGGAAAATGAAGGAGGTTTTCTAGCCCCACATCCATAAACACTGTGGACAGGCAATTTCTCTGCAAATATTTATACCATCACTCCCTGAACTTTCAAGAAGTAATTATTTCTCCTACTTTTGAATAATTGTCTTTTCTTAAGAACCAGATTATCCCCAGGTATTAATTAATGAGATAACACCAAAGATGGATTTTTTTCCCTCTAGGTTTTTAAAATATATTTGAATAGAAAGAGATTTGGGATGTTTCTTCTTTTAAATCATGAACTACAAAAGCCCTAATGCTCTACTGATTCATTATTTTCATTAGCCTTTAAATAAAATAAAGTCTCTACATGCATTTCTCCTTTTACCTGTGTGAACACACACAAAAACATACATATACATGTATATTACACTAATAGCTAGATATCAGGTATAATGTTCATACAATAAAATAATTCATGGAGATATTTGTTACCTTAGAGACACCATTTTGTGGAAAATACTATTTTAATGCTTTCTAATGGTTAATTTTATGAGCATCTCTTGCCTTTACCTGTGCATTGCAGTGTGTTCTTACTGTGAAATGCATTTGGACCAACACATCACTTAAATAAGAAGAATATGTAGATAATTGATTTTATGTTGCCGTTCTAGCTTCAGAAACACATTCATTTTAGCACCACTAATGCCAAAACACATTCAGCTGAAACTTGCAGCTGCCTCTTATTGCTTAAATAGTACAGAAGGATTATGGTAGACTATTTAGTTTTCCACTTCCAAGTAGCATAACCATTAATGTTTAATACAAACAAGTAGTCAAAGAGATGAATAAAATAGTAAAAGAATAAATCTGCATTGGATTAGGAAACATATTTTAGCTTTCTATATTTCTTTCCCATTTTTTATTTACAGCCAATTGCACATATTCATGTATTGTGTATGGATGACAGTCTTGGGGAAAAAAGAGTTCTAGTCTACCCATTTATAAAGTTTTTGGTGACTTCCAGGTGTCACCTCTTTGGAATTTCTCTTCCCACACAAAATGGAAGAAGAGAACTGACAAGTCTGCAGAGAAAGTCATGGAGGAAAGTAGGACCTAGATGGGGGAAAAAAACAAGAAAGAAAGAGGAGTATTACCGAAAAACACAAGAAAGTTCTGAAAAACACAGGTGAAGCTTGAGAAATATAAATTACTCAATGACATGATAGTAGATCATGTCTGTGTTTGGGTAGATTTTTCAAAACCAAATTATAAAAATGAGAAAAACACTTTCTAAAACTTTGTCTACACTAAAATTCTTCTAATGAAGGGAAAGAAATTTCTGTTACAATAGCCTCCTGCATAAAATGAAAGTACTGAGACCATTTCCTTTTTTCATCTTTAAGAAAGAAGATTCTCAGCATCCTGCAACAGTTTTTGCTGGTTTTGCATTATATTGGTTCTACACATCTGCCAATTGCCAGAAGGAAGGATAATGATGTGTTGAGATGATATTAAAGCTTCTCCTTATCCTGCTGCATTCCACTGAAAAGCTAGCATAATCACATTTAAGGAAATACTTGGTAGAAATTTAGTAGAATAATATTGAGTCTATTTGTCTGACCTGGCTTAAAACTCAATACAGGAAATATAACATTTATCCTTTAGAATGGTGTTTTACTTGTCAGCTTTTGAATATAATCCATAGCTGAAGATTTGTTGTCTGCCTGTCTTCATTTAACAGACTATGCTCTTTTCTTTTGGCTTTACAGAATATAGGAGCTTGTTGAGTGAATTTATATGTGAGATAAATTTTGAAAAATTGATCCAGAATACTTAGCTGATTTGGTTTTAGTTGCTAAAAATGCTACAATAATTTAATACTTTGGCACTTTGGTTATTATGTTTAGCTCAAAGAACAGTTTCCTTGTAGAGAAATAGGATTTCCATGAGATCCGGGCCGCATAAGGTCTAGATTCTCCTCCTGGATTAATCTTGCAGAACATTATAAAGATGGGAATTGTCTGGTTCCTGGCTTTCGTAGGTGTGCAGAATTTGTCTGCAAGCAACTCTGCCTGTGAGACAAGATAGATGGGTAGACAGATAGACAGACAGACAGATAGAATCATAGAATCACAGAATCATAGAATCATAGATAGATGGGTAGATAGGGCCTGGTTGACAAAATCCCTTGGGAAGCAGTCTTGAATGGCAGGAGCTCAGCAGAACTGCTATTTTGGAATTCTGAAACAGGAGACTTTGGCCTCTTTGGGTTGAGAGAGTGCCTTGGAAGGAAGTTCTGGAGGTCAAAGGAATCCTGGAAACCTAGAAAATTTTCAAGAAGATCTAAAAGGTGCAGGAGCAAACCGCACCTGTGTGCAAAAGGACGATCTGGCAAGGGAAGAAGTCAAGCCTCAGTGAACAAAGAGTTTTGGCTCAAACTCAGGGAAAAAAAGGAATAAAAAATGAGTGTATCAACTTTAGAAGATGGGGTAGGCAACTCAGGAGTACTAGCAGGATGTTGTGAGCTTATGCAGGGAGCAAATTAAAAGTACCAAAGCACAGCTAGAACTTACTCTGGTTACTGTCATAATAGACAATAAAAAAGTAACACTAATATTTTGACAGCAAAATGAGGGCAAAGGAGGATCTCCATCCTTTATTGTATGTGTGGGTAAACATAGTGACAAAGAGCAAGGAAAAGGCTGAGGTACATAATGCCTTCTTTGTCTCAGTCTTTAACAGCAAGACCAGTTGTTCAATACCAGCTAATTGAGCTGGAAGATGGGGAGCAGAATGAAAACCTCCATAACCTAAAGAGAAAAGGTCAGTGACACTAGATGCTGCTTAGACACACACAAGTCTGTGGGGCCGGATAGGACCCACCCAAGGGTTGGGGAAGAGTGGCTGGAAAGCTGGTGGAAAAGCACCTTGGGGGTGCTGTCCAACAGCCAGCTGAACATGAGCCAGTATGTGCCCAAGTGGCCAAGAAGGGCAATGGCATCCTGGCCTGGATCATCAACAGCGTGGCCAGTGACTTCCCCCCTATATTCAGCACTTGTGAAATCACACCCCAAATCCTGCATTCACTTTTCAGCCCCTCATGACAAGGAGGACATTGAGGTGCTGGAGTGTGTCCAGAGAAGGGCAGTGGAGCTGGGGAAGGTTCTGGAGCCCAAGTCCTATGAGGAACAGCTGAGGGAGCTGGGGGTGTTTAGCCCAAAGAAAAGGAGGCTCAGGGGGGAATATATTGTTCTCTACCCTGAAAAGAGGTTGTAGCCAAGCGGAGATTGGTCTCTTCTGCCAAGCAGTAGGAGGTGGGACAAGAAGAAATAGCCTCAAGTTCTGACAGGGGAAATTTAGACTGGATATTAGGAATAATTTCTTCATTGAATGGATTGTTAAGCTTCAGAAGAGGCTGCCCAGGGAAGTGGTTAAGTCGTGATTCTTGAAGATAATTAAAAGATGTGTGGCTGTGCTNTCAACAGCGTGGCCAGTGACTTCCCCCCTATATTCAGCACTTGTGAAATCACACCCCAAATCCTGCATTCACTTTTCAGCCCCTCATGACAAGGAGGACATTGAGGTGCTGGACTCTATGGTTCTATGGTTCAATATAGGTAGATAGATATATAAAGGCACATTGACATTTCAGCAAAAACTTGTCTTAAAGCACATAATATAATCTGTGACTGAAAGAAGTAGCATGACTGAAGTGAAATACTTTTCAAACCATTTTTTCTCTCTTCATGTACACAGACATTGACTGAAATGTGCATAGCCACTTTTTCTGAGAGCACAGGAGAAACACCTGCTCACAGTGAAACTAGCATAAACTTCTAACACTAATAAAGTAGGAAATTAATATGAAATAAACTAAGCACTCCACATACATGAATGCATGCCCTTTTGTTGGTGCCTCAAGGTCTGCCGTCACATTCTTTTAGTCAGCTTTCACCTGATAAGTGCTATGTGGAGAGTCCAAACTTTTGCAGATATTAATGTTTTTAGAAACTGGACAAACAAGACTGGGTGTGAGACTCAGATTATACACAGTAAAATCACACGATTAAAAGAAGTCATAACTTGTAACCATGTAACTAATGGTTATCCAGCAGTAAAACATTTGCTATATAGATAGAATTCCTGCTGACCCTGCTATGTGAACATGCTATGTCTTTTCTTGACATGACATTCCAGGGATGTGTTAGCATTTTAACAGCCTTGTGAAATGCCACCATAACATAGAAACTATGAAATTATTCTGCAGCGAAATTATTTAACAGAACAGCAACAAAAATAAAAATAGAAGATAGTCACAATGCTTGGCAAACCTGCAATCTCCACAGACCAGCCTCCAGCAGTTCTGCAGCACTCTAAACAATACCATAAATAAAGGTAATTATCCAAATGATGTTATAAAGCTAAGTCAAAGATGGTCTTGTGGAGAAGTTGCATGCAATTAAATTGGGGAAAAACCTTTAGAATCATGTAGGAAGGAAATAACAATTTTTCCTCCATTTCTTAGGCTATTATTCTTTATTAAAATCTCTACTACAATGCAATAATTATATACAAAACTGACCATTTGCTTTCAAAAACCAAATCTTTTTTTAAGAGCATGAGGTTTTTTATGTAGCTGGAGTCTATGCTGCTGTCTAATCATAAAACACACAGCAGTATTTTTGAATGGCATCTAACCAATTCAAAAACCATAGCAAAGACAAAGCCATTCACAAAAGCTCACAGGTTAACTACAGTTTCTAGCCCTACTTGACTGGTATTTTATGCTAAATAAGAGGAGTTATATACCATGTTTTCTCATGGTGAGAGCATGCTCTGTAAGTTTTCTAATTCAGTTTTGTCCTTCGTCTATTGTCTGAGATGTGTCAGGAGGGTGAAAAATAACAAGAAATAATTCCCTTGCTGGTGGGATTTCTTGATGGTGCAATATGCTGGTGAACACTGATCTCCTTTCCCTTTCAGGTGCATACTGGAGACAGGGGTGGAAGTGTGACATAAAGGGGATTTCCATGGTGTCTGCAATTACTGCTGTGGTTTCTCTAAAGACCCCAAGCTAATGCTCAAGCAGGATGTGTGACTTCTGAGAGTAAAGAAATTTTCTGGTCTGCAGCTGCTCACTCCCTTTTTCATAAGGGATATTTTTAGTTATATACTTCCATGCATAAAATTAGAGTTAGTCAAAATCCATCTGTAAATACTTCTGTATGTCTCCATTGTCTTAGAATTGCCTTCAAATAATATTCTTGGAGACTGAAATACCAATAATTCTTCCTGCTTTACTGTCTTCGGTTTTACAACAGCTCTTAAGGATTACATAGATTTCTTTGCTAGAACAGTTTCCATCACTTATCCTTAAAATCAAATTGCATTCATCTTGGTTTAGGTTGATAATCTTTGTCCTTTAATCATTTTTAACTCCAGGCAACATTGAACCCCAGTATACATAATCTACCCCTTATCTTTGCAGCTCTTTTAGACCCTGAGTTGAACTGAATGGAACAGACAAATTACTTGCAGGCATGATTCCCTTGGAAACAATGGAGTTGCAGAAATTATGAACTTGTCTTGATGAGAAATAATGGCACACGTGAGCATTATTTTCCTAAGCACCTGCAATTCTGGGATAGTTAGAGAACAGCATAACTTCTCTAATGAGCAAAGCTCAGATTTATGTGATCACAGATCACATAAAGGGGATGCCAACAACATAACTGCTTCATGTCTGCCTCCAACAACATTGACAAAGGTCTGCTGTCCCTGTAGGATGACTGGTTGGATGGCCCATGAAATAAATCCTCATCACCCCACATTTCAGTCAGCCTGAAATGAACCATCTCAAATTTTTTTACCCCAGTATTACACATTGAACATTGTGAAGTTTCAGGAGCTGACACCTAAAATGTTTAGCAAACCTTGATATGGGAACTGACTCCATTAGAAAGTAGGATGAATGGCTGTCCTGTTTAAATCTACTGTTACATATGTATTCAATCTTTAAAGATTGTCTGTGATTGCCAGTAGTCCTTTATTCTTTACATTTCTGCCAGATGCAGACCCATGCCATCATTTAAGGAGACACATTCTGCATGGCACAGGACACTACATTTAGACAGAGACGTCGATAATTAGATGCCTTGTTTCCTATTATGGTTTTTCTTTCTTGTTTATTTTGAAACCAATGAAATTGGTTGACTTTATATGGGATTACTTTGGATTGCATTACTACTTTGATTTTGGCTTCTTTTCCCTGCCAGCAGGGTTATCAATTGTGATAGCAGGCTAAGTAATAATTATTGGGATTTTTGAGAGCTATTAAACTGTTAGTGTCTGCCAAAAGTTACCACGCAGTGCTATCTTAGATACCAGAGCCATTTGACTGCACTTAGCATAGTATATCTCTCTGGGATTTTATGATGTGGTAACAGTTGGCAATTTGTGACTTACTGATAGTGACAATTGGGTGTATGAAACCATAAGTCCATTTAGCAACAGCATGCCTGTTACATATTATTCCAGCAACATGTGATGAACCTGTGCACTGGTAAACAATTCTTAAAAACAATTAAAAATGTGGAAGGTGACTACTAAGAAAAAAAGTAACTCTCACTAAAAAATAAAGATAGGCTTATATTTTGTGCAGCTTGAAAACTATTTTTTTCAAGAATTTTTGAGATTATATGCCAGTTAAGATCTTCATTATCAGCACAATTGAATTAATAGGTTTTAATTAATAATTCACTTAGCAAAAAATTCAATTTTGGTGATCTAGAAACTCATCAGAAATCTCAGAGAAATTCTGCAAGTAATCTTTTCTGAGAAAAAACTATAATTTTAGAAATATCAGAGTAGTCTGGACACTTTGAAAATGACAGTTATTACATATTATGTGTATATTTCATGTGTGTATGTTGACCTTTATTATAAAGAAGAATTAGATTTACACTTCCATTTTGGTACTATTAATAAAATAAGACTGTTGTGGTAGTTACAGAGTGTACTTCAAGTACAGAAGAAATTCACCTTCAGAAGTGGTACAGAACAGGAAAGAGCAAAGAGAAAAGAACAGACTTGATAGAATAGAATGATTTAATCTGGAAGGTACCTACAGTAATTATCTAGTCCAACTGTCTTGCCACTTCAGGGATGACTTAAGGTTATTAGCAATAATTAATTAGTTAGTAGTAGTGATTAATTAGTAATTAATAATATGAAAGTATTTTATTGAGGGCATTGTTCAAATGCCTCAAACATTGAATTCATTTGCCAAAATCACTTTAGCAATATAAAGAGGATTTTTTTTCTTTCTATACACTTGTACTGAGTCTGACTGAAGTAGCTCACAGCCCTCACAGTGCAGTGCTTTGCAGTGGTAGCTGGGAAGGTGTTGATAACAGACCAGTGTTTTGGCTACTGCCAAGCAGCGCTGTCCCTCTGACATTCCTTCCCCCATCACGGGGGGAGTGGGCAGGATCCTGGGAGGGGACACAACCAGACCAGTGGCCCAAACCATCCAAAGGGATATTCCATACCATATGATGTCAGCTCAGATATAAAAGCTAAGGGAGAGAGAGTGGTGATCATGATTTGTCAATATTTGCCTTCCACAGAAACCACTACTGATGCTGATGTCCTACTTTCCAGGAAGTGTCCAAACATCACTTGCGGATGGGAAGTAGAGATTGACTTTTCCCTTTGCTTATATGTGCACAAAACTCTGTTGTTTCTTTCGCTCACTGTAATAAACTGCCTTATCTCACCCACTGGTTGTTCTCCATCCTATTCTCTGCTCTATCCCACTGGGAAAGGGAGTGATAGAGCAGCTTAGTGGGCACCTGGCACCCAGCTGAGGTCAATTCACTACGGCCATTTTAATGCCCAAAACAGGGACAGGCAGCACCATTTTGGAGGAGGAAAAAAAGAGACCCATGCCTGCCAGAAAAAGACAACGATGTTAACTGAGACATTATTCTCCTGTGAGACTGTGAGGCTCCTTTCCACAGGAGACAGTTCTCCACAAACCTGGTTCCAATCTCACGAGCAGTAGTCCTTCCAAAACTGCTGCAACATGAGTCCCCCCCCACAGGCACACAGTCCTCCCAAAACTGCTGTGGTGTGGGTCTCTCTTTCCATGGGTGCAGTCCACCAAGGACAGGCTGCTCCAGCCTGGAAGCAGGGCCCCCTCTCTCCACTGGGTCTCCCACTGGATCACAGCCTTCTCCAGTCATCCACCCATTCCAGCATGGGCACCTCCCCCACAGGCTGTGGATGGATCTCTGCATCCCCTGTGGATCCCCATGGGCTGCAGGGACAGNGAGGCACTTCACCACGGCCTGCAGAGGAG
>VZTZ01012220.1:0-23718 GCA_013400955.1 Drymodes brunneopygia
GATCATCAGGTCCAATTGTTAACACAGCACTGTCATGTTTGCTGCTGAACTATGTCCCTAAGTGCCACATCTACATATCTTTTAAATACTGACAGGGATGGTGACTGCACCACTCTCCTGGGCAGCCTGTTCTGATGCTTGACAGTGACTTCAGTGAAAAGTTTTCCCTAATAGCCAATTTAAACCTCGTCTGGTGCAACCTGAGGCCATTTCCTCTAGTCCCATCACCTGGGAGAAGAGGCCAACTCCCACCTTGCTACAAACTCCTTTCAGGGAGTTGTAGAGAGCAATAAGCACCCCCCCTTGCCTCCTCTTCATATTCTTTCTCATGTTTGAGGACCCTTTTAAAGAAACAGCCAGAGAGATTCAGGTTTTCAGGACTNTGCTCCCCATTAGATTTTGCTCTAGATTATTCACCAGCTTCATTGCTCTTCTCTGGATACACTCCAGCCCCTCAATGTCTTTCTCATAGTGAGGGGCCCAGAAATGGAACAAGGAATTCTAGGTGTGGCTAGCAGTGCCAAGCACAGGGGAACAATCACTGCTATGGTCTACTGACTACACCATTGCTGACACTGCCCCAGATGTAATTGGCCTTCTTGGCCACCTAGGCACACTGCTGGCTTGTGTTCAGGTCCTTTTTTGCCAGGCAGATTCCCAGTCACTCTGCCCCCCGCCTGTAGGGCTGCCTGGGATTTTTGTGACACAAGTGTAGGATCTGGCACTTTGCCTGGTTGATTCCTCTCCTAATCCTCCATCAGATCAACACTTCCACCCAGCTTACTGTCATCTGTGAAATGAGTGAAGGTGCACTCGATCACCCTGTCAAGATCATCAGTAAAGGTTGTAAACATGGCTGATCCCAATACTGAACTCTGGGGAGCACCTCTTGTCATGGGTCACCAGCTGGGTGTATTTCCATTCACCACCACTCTCTAGGCCCAGCTGGCCAGCAATTCAGCTGGGTTTTTACCCAGTGAACAGAGCACCTGTCCAAATCATGAGTAGCCATTTTCTCAGGAGAATGCTGTGGAAAAGGTGCCAAAAGTCCAGACTGACATCCACAGTGTTTTCCTCCTCCATTCTGTGAGTCTCCTTGTCATGGAGATCAGGCAGACCAAGTGGGACCTGCCTTTCATTCACCCATGCTGGCTGGGCATGATCTCCTGGTCATCCTGTACGTTACATGTGATGGCACTCAAGATGACCTGTTCCATTACCTTCTCCAGTAGTGAGGTCAGGCTGAAACATCTGTAATTCTGTGGATCTTTCTCATGGTCCTTTTAGCAGATGATCATCACATTTGTGAACCTCCAGGCAGCTTTGACCTCCCTGGTTAGCCAGGACTGCTGTTTATTGATTGAGTGGCTTGATGAGCACCTCTGCCAGCTCCCTCGGTTCCCATGGGGCACCTTTGATTATCCCATTGTTGCAAAATCAGATGGAGCTGTAGAGACCTTTCGGGCACACTGCTCTCCTGATGGAGGAGCAGAAGTAATTAGGTCCTCTCTGCACCGTGTGAAACCACAGGCAATGTGGCTGATGTAGTGTGACTTGACTTCGTCTCCAGTGTACAGTGGGATGTAATAGATCCAAATGAGCAATAAATGATAGTAGTAGACAACTGTTACTCCCTTTATCAGACTAATTACCCCTATTTGTGAAAATCTAAATTAGGAACCAGACCCTGAATGGCAGCTCAGCTGTGCAAGATTCAGCACAGAAGAAGTAAAAAATGTCTTCAAACCATCTGTATTTTCTTTGTGTTCAGGGCTATCTGTATTCTTGTTAGGCACCACAATCTGGGTTGTGTTCAATGAAATTTAGAAACGCAGCTTGATTTTTTGACAGTGAATCATTTCAGCGAGCTTTCCAGATATAATCTATGGAGTAAATGTTAGCTCTTTGTATATAATGACTTCCTTTAGGTGAATATTTCATTTTTAAAAACAAGTCTAAGCTTGCTTATGGACAGGAGCAAGTATAATAGAATGAATTTTCATTAACTGATCACTGCAAATATATCTTCTGTCTTAGTTGTGTTAAACGTATTTTCTCATAAGGCAACATGGTTTTGATTCACCCATGGGTATAATGTATGTATCCCTGAAAATCATTTGTGGATGCAGTCTGGAAATATCTGTGAATAATGCATTCATGCTCTAACAAAGCAGTTAGGAAGACATATTTGTAATTTACCCAGATCCCTTCCTGATGCTTGTAATATCACGTACCCATCGTAAGACTAATCACTGAATCATAGAATGTTTTGGGTTACAAGGGTCTTTAATGATCACCTAGTTCTAATCCCCCTCCTGTGAACAGGGACACCTTTCATTAGACTGGGTTGCTCAGTGTTCCATCCAATCTGGCCTTGAACACTTCCAGGAATGGGGCAGCCACAGCTTCTGTGGGAAATCTGTACTAGTGCCACACAAATGTTACAATTAAGAATTTTTCACTGATATCTAATCTAAACCTATTTGCTTTAAGTCTGAAGCCATTCCGCCTCGCTCTGTCTCTACATGCTCTTGTAAATAGTCTCTCTTCGTCTTCCTTGTTGGCTCCCTTCAGGTGTTGGAAGGCCACAATGAGGTGATCAGAGGCTTCTCTTTTCCAGGCTGACCAATCCCAACTCGATAAGGGTTTCCTCAAAGGAGATGTGTTCCATCCCTCTAATCATCTTGGTGGCCCTCCTCCAGACTGGCTCCAACAAGCTGCTCCACAGATCCTTCCTGTGCTGGGGACCTTATATCAGGATGCAGCAGTCCAGGTGGGGTCNCTGGAAATATCTGTGAATAATGCATTCATGCTCTAACAAAGCAGTTAGGAAGACATATTTGTAATTTACCCAGATCCCTTCCTGATGCTTGTAATATCACGTACCCATCGTAAGACTAATCACTGAATCATAGAATGTTTTGGGTTACAAGGGTCTTTAATGATCACCTAGTTCTAATCCCCCTCCTGTGAACAGGGACACCTTTCATTAGACTGGGTTGCTCAGTGTTCCATCCAATCTGGCCTTGAACACTTCCAGGAATGGGGCAGCCACAGCTTCTGTGGGAAATCTGTACTAGTGCCACACAAATGTTACAATTAAGAATTTTTCACTGATATCTAATCTAAACCTATTTGCTTTAAGTCTGAAGCCATTCCGCCTCGCTCTGTCTCTACATGCTCTTGTAAATAGTCTCTCTTCGTCTTCCTTGTTGGCTCCCTTCAGGTGTTGGAAGGCCACAATGAGGTGATCAGAGGCTTCTCTTTTCCAGGCTGACCAATCCCAACTCGATAAGGGTTTCCTCAAAGGAGATGTGTTCCATCCCTCTAATCATCTTGGTGGCCCTCCTCCAGACTGGCTCCAACAAGCTGCTCCACAGATCCTTCCTGTGCTGGGGACCTTATATCAGGATGCAGCAGTCCAGGTGGGGTCTCACCAGGGCACAGCAGAGCAGAGGGTAGAATCCCCTCCCTTGCCCTGCTGGCCACGCTGCTTTGTATGCAGCCCAGGACAAGTTTGTCTTTCTGGGGTGCAAGTGCACACTGCAGGGCCATGTCCAGCCTCTAATCCACCCGCACCCCCAAGTTGTTCTTGGCAGGGCTTCTCTCCATCTGTTCATCCCCCATCTTGTACTGATACTGGAGGTTGCCTCAACACAGGTTCAGCACCTTGCATTTGTTCTTATAAGGTTCCCAAGTGGCCACATATTGAGCTTATCCAGATGCCTCTGAGAGGCATCCAATCCTTCAGGTGTGTCNTCTGTACTAGTGCCACACAAATGTTACAATTAAGAATTTTTCACTGATATCTAATCTAAACCTATTTGCTTTAAGTCTGAAGCCATTCCGCCTCGCTCTGTCTCTACATGCTCTTGTAAANTGGCATTGTTTAGCTTGGGGCACTGGTCCCAATACACACCTTAATACTTTGCTTAATTCTTTTAATACATTTCTGCTGAAGGAAGCTTTGGTCTTCTGGACTCCTGTAAAGCCTTTGAATGGGTTCCTCCCAACATCCTTCTCTCTAAATTGAAAGATGAATTTGATTGGTGAACTAATAGATGGACAAGGGATTGGTTGAATGGGTGCATCCAGAGGGTAATGGCCAATGCCTGAGTCCCAATGGACATCAGTGACAAGTAGTGTCCCTCAGGGTTCAATACTGGTACCAGTGCTATTTAATATCTTCTTTAATTAGATGAAGGGACTGAATACACCCTTGGCAGATTTGCAGATGACACCAAGCTGAGTGATGTGGTGTTTTATCACAGAATCATGGAATGGTTGGGGTTGGAAAGGACCTCTGGAGATCATCTGGTCCAACCTCTCCAGTAAAGCAGGTTTACCTACAGCAAGTTGTATGGGATTGAGTACAGGTGGGTTTCGAATATCACCAGAGAAGGAGACTCCATAACATCTCTGAGCAGCCTCTTCCAGAAGCTTTTCCTTGTATTCAGATGGAGCTTCCTGTGTTTTAGTTTGTGCTCACTGCCCCTTGTCCTTTTGCTGGGTACCACTGATATTAATATGGGCCCATTCTCTTGACACCCATCCTTATGATTACTTGTTTATCCCTTCACATAAAATGCTCCATTTTGTAACCTCTTTCCAGTATCCCTACAAACCTTCAAATTTTAACTTTAACAAAAATACCAGAAAAAACTGTTAACTAACTAGGAAACAGTGGAAATCTGGTGTAGTGCTCAAAACACAATTGTTCACATAGATTGTCCTACTGCACAGGGCTTTTATACTGATTATAATTACCTCTCATGAGAAAAGATTTCTTTAGTCTTGTGTTATTGGGATGTTGTGCAGAAGTGGGAAACTGAAGTTTTGGAACATTTTGGAAAGTGGAGCAGTAGCTATGCCTGTACCAACTACACAATTTAGAAGCAAATACATGGTGGCCCAGTGACCCCTGGGCCTTTTGACAATGTACGCAGAGAAGGGAGACTCCTCCTTACATGCAGGCTAGACCAACATGGTGAATTGACTTGAATTTAAATCTAGTGACAGATACATTATATTGACCTGTATTTCTCTAAGATTCTTTCTTTTCTGGTATTTCTTGCAACACACCCTGAGTGAAAATTAGCATAAGAAGAGAGTCCTTGGTTTCCTTCAAGCCAAATGAAAATCTAAAGGGTCATATCTATATATGAGAAAGTTTAAGCTAATACAACAAAAGTGAACTTCTCTACCCCTCTGTTGTTCCTCTGATAAATATTTGAAGTAAAATTTTAAACAAAAGAAAACCTATGTATATATTTTTTACTTTCAATTTATTTTTGAATTTCAAGATTGAAATAGCTTTCCATTTCAGAAGCAAGGACTTTAAAGCAGAAATCAGAAATAGTTGGAAGACCTAAAGATAGTCTTAGATAACTAATTTAAGATTGTCTTCCAGTGTGATATGATGTCTAAGAGGAAGAATCCTTTCTTTCTTTTGTAGAGTCCTTTAGACTCACAGATGAAAAAAAGGATATGAAAAATGTTTAGCTGTAAAACTAAGTAAATATCTAGCAGGGAGAGTCAGCCTCTTTTACAGTAGTATGTGCCTGATTTTTAAAAAGTATGATGAGCTAAAGATGACCTTCCAAGAAGGTCTGAGAAATGTATAATGCAATGAATATATATAATGCAATAATCTCAGTCTACTATTTCATTTCTTCCAGAGAAGACTAATGGGTGAGTTGATGACTGTTCAGAGATATTTATCTGGGCAACAATATTTTACAGTTACCTTTTCTAATGTAATAGGAAGCCTTGTTTGAAGCCTGAAGCTAGTTGAATTATGGCTATGGTAATTGACATATTTATCTTTTAAAAATGAAGGTAATCATTGCATAAGTATTTTCCTGAACTTATTCTGTTGTGTTGCTTTTAGGTTTTGCTTTTGTTTTTCTTTTTATTGAAAGTTCTTGTATACCGGTTTCTACCAATTTTTCCATTCAGAGCACAGCACTTAAGAATAAGGTGCAAAGTTCATCTCATGTTCTCTTCTATGCAATGCAAGTAAACCATTGAGGTCATTCAAAAAGACTTAAATATCTTGCCAATATTTCACTTGGAAGACTGAAAAGGCAAGAATTATTAAGTTATGAACTCTTATAGGAACCAAATTACTTGGGGCCTCTTACTCTGTTGTGTAAGTGTATTTACTATGTCTTATCACCAGAACTGGCTATTAAATCATGAAACTACTTTTGTTGTCTTCCAGTGCTGATGGAACAGTCCCAGAAATATCAGTTGTCCTGATATTTGAGTGACATCTGGAATGGGGAATTTTGGCATATTAAATTTAGCCATGATGTCCACAAAAGAAAGAGCTAAACAGAAATTTCTCTTATGATTAGAAAAGTTGACTCAGGTCCTTTATCTAACACTAGAAATAGGGGGTTATTTTCCTAGCAGTACAGATTTATGATAGCTCCTGAGCAGATTGCTGAGAGCTAAATATCAATTCTATTTTCTTTATGTCTTGATTTATGTTTAAACTAATTTGTATATTGGACAGTCAGGAAGTCAATATTTGCCTCAAAAAGCGCAGGTGTATGCAGCACAACAAAGTCTCTGTGTGCTCTGGACTTGTAAAATTAGCTATCAGAAATACTAATTACTGATGATGTTACAATGTTTGCTAAAGTGAATATGTCCCTCTGCTTTCATAGCCTATTTTGTCCATGGTTCTTGGATAAAATATTCTCCATGAGAGCAAAGACTCATTTATCTTTCAAAATGACTGCTGTTCTTTATTTCTATTATAGCTTTGCCCAGGTCATTCATCCCCAACAGTTTTAGAAAGCCAAGAGGAAAGCACAACTATTGGAAAATCCAGTGAAAACTCATTTGGAAGGGAATGAGCTGTGTTTTTATACCATTGTGGTGAAAAATGGTTCAGATAGTAGATCTGTTTGTAATAATATTTTTCATAAAATTCAGTTACAAAATGAACATATGTGATATCTGGACTATCTAAAACTTTGGTCATGTTTCCTAACAGTTAGATTAAAATATTCACATAATGACAAATGAGGATATAAAGCGGTAGCACATTATAAAAGCTCCTTCCTCTGAAGTTTCGGTATTTCTTTTACTGCTTAGTTGAAATGCCCTGAAATTCCTAATGTCATCTTATAATCATTTTGCTTTTGAGACTTGTGCTACTGTGATGACGCTTTGGAAATTCCTTGGATATAACAAAGTACAGAGAAGCTTATTCCTTTGCAAGTATTTTTTTTTCTGTATATATTTTTTTTCACTGTGAGACAAAGCAGTTACAAATTTTGTTACGCAAATGTGTGAGAATTCACACCACTGTTTGCAGAAAATTATGTCTTTTATTAATAAAACTCAGTAAATTCTGCTAAGAAACACATCAGTGATGAAACTAGACTTTCATCCTTTTAATCTGTAATAGTGTGTAAAGTTATTCATTTACTCTCTTAATGTTATTTTCTTTATCTTAATAAAAATTGAGAAGGAAAGCTGGTATTCTTTTAAAAAAGAGAGAACTAAATATTTTCATGTCATGATGTAACAAGGTGCAAATTGCTTTTACTCAGTCTAACAGATGAAAACCTATAATCTTTAATACTTTTATAAGAAAATAGACACAATATGGAACAATTTAATGCATTGCATATTAAACACATACCCCTCATCGTGTGAATGGGTCTTTTGTCTTATGTGCAATATCATTTTAAGGAACTTGCTCAACTCAAGGTGAAAACTTTTAACAGGAATTTTTAAGAACTTCAGATTGCCTCTGGAAGGGCTTACAGTTTGCCAAAAGGCTCTTTTAATGACAATTCCTGTTAAGGCAGAGAGCACAATACATTTTCCTTGAAATAAAAGAATTTAGAAACGTGCAAGCAAGAAAGTCCAGAGAAACTGAAATTGCTGTTTCCTCTGTCTGACTTCAATTACATGTCATTATCTTTACTTTCCTCCTTCTGAATCATGTATGCCCTTAAATTTAGCAGTGGAAAAGGAGAGACAAGTTGGTCTCTTCAGCTTGGATCAGAGAATCCTGTTCCAGAAGAGAGCTGATGAAGGGTATTCTCTTCCTTTCTCCTAACAGGCAAAATAAGATTGCCAATGTGGAGAACATATTTATAACTTTTCCATGATCTGTTACAGAGTATCTGTAAAAGCAAATAAACCAAAATGTTTTAATGTATTTCTATTTATTGCTTAATACTTCAAAGTGGAAGATTGGAAGGCACTTCCAAGACAAAGAGGTAATTGACATCAAGTACAGAAGAGTCTGCAGAAAGTACACAGCATGTGCCTTCTTAGTTTCCCAAGTTTTTGTGCAGATAACATAAGTAGCACAGTGTCTGGAAAAGAGGTTGCTCCCTACCTGGCAGTAGGGGCAAATATATTGGAAGCAGAAATCCTGACATACCTACCCACAGCCAAAACACTTACGCCAGCTGTGGTTGCAATTTAATTGGGAATCAAAACTGTATCCATAACAAAGGAGAACAATCGCAGGTAATCTGGCCCTGTAGGCAAACAGAAATCAAGCACAGTGAAGTTGTAGACCAATCATTTGTTCTGATGTCTCTAGCCAGCCATTTCATTCAGAACGGACTAAGACAGAACTTCTAGAAGAGGAAGTTTTGTTACAACTATATGGAAAGATTATTCCAGCAAAACTATGAGGTGTCCATTTTTTGTAAAAAAGTTCTTTTCCTAACAATCTTTAATAGATACAAATAGCTGGTTTCTCCAGCTGTCTTCTTGGCTTCAGTCTTTATAAAAATGACAATTAAACAACTCTTAAAGAGCTTAGACTCTTAGTATTCATCTGGCATTTTGACTCTTTCATTTCAGCCTGAAAGAGATGCAGATGGGGTTTTATGAGCAATTAATAAAACCAGAGATGGGGTGCCACGCTGAGGTATCTGACTCTAGATGTCTAGATGCAGACTAGGTGTCCAGGCTTTCCTTATAGTGTTGAAGACTCATGTCTTTATTCAAGTGGTGATGTATTGGCATCTAAGTTCTGAAGTACATGAGATGTCTGTATAGGGCTGACAGATATGACACAAGAACCATAGTACCCCAATGGTCTTGTGGACTTGCAGCATGAAGCCAGCTCATACAGATTTTGATTTTAGGAGCTGGCAGGTAGAACAGGAAAAAATTTGCCCCACTGTAGGTGTCTATGCACCAATGGAGAGTATTGTCTTCATTATATTTCATAGAGAGAACTAGGATTTCAGTACAAGAATTGTTTGTCTCAATATCAGACCCTGCTGCCACATGGGACCAGGCAAGGTATCTGAGAGTCTAAAGGTCTAAAGGCCTCCAGGAAACTTGTGTCATTTTAGACTGACAGGTGAGTCTGGGTGGAATGCCCTAATTAATCTAATAAAGTGCTAAGTGCTTATTTGTGGGCAACATAATTATCCTTCTAGTTGATCCAGTTTTTGCCCTGAGATGGGTTATTTTTAGATAGACACATACTTCTGGCAAAATGTAGTCTTACAGCTGTTATTTGATTCTGCTGTAAAAAGCATGGCTGTGCACTGAAATATCAATTTTGCACATTGTCCCTCTTTGAATTTTTGGCCTTTGATTTTGACTTTGGTGACACTATGATTTAAACAGGGTGAACAAGAAAACCATTAAGGTTAAAGCTGTTTGCAAGCTCTACTTGAGCTTTAAAATAATAATCTGTTTTGGCATGCCATATCTGTGCAATACTCACTTCAGTGTTACTCCTTTTCGCACTGAGCTGGTCATTAGACATGTTTGATTATGCTCTTATTTATACTCAATCAACTACATTTGGACACAACTTTACTTCTAGAGGCAAACAGTGCCATTCTTTTCACTAAGGTGTTTTAAGTCTAAATACACTGGACAGACAAAAGAGGGCAGAGGGGGAGCATATGCAAAATTACTCTCCTTCAAGGCATGGATCTGAAAGTCTGTTTCATCTGCTTCAAGAGACAGGTTCATTGCAAGACCAAACACTCCTCACTCTGCCTGTGTTGTATTACAGAAGCTGCAGCAGGAAAAAGTTGCCCGAATCCTCCTGTAATGTAGTTCTGCTAGGTAGGAGTCTTGCAACTGCTAAGGGTTGCACCACATGGTTGATGTCCAATCCTAGCCGAAAAACAAATAAAAAAAAAGTTAACCCTACTAGAAAAGTTAACATTGTACCTTAAAAGAGATGGGGTAAACCTCAATGCTTTTTTTCCTCCTAGGGCTCAAAGGATAACTTTGTTTATGCAGTTTAACCAGAGCTCTGCTCAGATCAGAGTAAATAACACTGCCTACTCTGANAAATGCAGTATAATTCCAATATAAGATAAGACATTTATTCTTAAGTGTTGATTTAAAAAAATTTTATTAGCATCAAAGGGTGCACACTTACACACACAAAAAAATAATAAATACGTAAACCAGATGTATGAATTGGATATTTGAACTGTAGTCAAAAGCTTCAGTTTTTGAGAGAATTTTGCCCTGTAGTTTATGCATTGTAAACTAGTAGCTCTAACTGAGCTTGGGCTAGTTTGAGAATAGGGGTGTGTCTGTATATGCGTGGGTTGGGTGGTGAGTGAAGATAAGAAACAAGAAAAAGGAGTGTAAATAGCATCGTGTTCTATGTTACTCACTCCCACTGCAAGTCATGAGGCTGTCCTTGGGAGTGGGCTCCGGCCTCCAAGATTTGGACAAGAATTTTTTGTGTCAATAAGAGAAGAAATATTGTAACTACCAAATAGGGTCTAGATTTAGTATTCTCTGCCCACTCAGAGTCGACATTATAGCCTTGTTTTGATTGTGCAAAGAATGCAAGATTTCTGTCCTAAAAGCCGACATTAAATTTAACATAGAAAGCACTATATTCCAGCATCATAGTAAGCAGATGGAATTTGGTGTATGGAAGAGATTTTTCAGAAGAAAATTCAGATGAGNTTTAACCAGAGCTCTGCTCAGATCAGAGTAAATAACACTGCCTACTCTGAAATAATAAAAATATAATGCATCCAGAGCCACCACGAAATATTATCCAAAAAATTCCATTAAATTTCTTGGAAGTATGATAAATGGGCTTTTAAAAAAATACTTTTTATTTAAAATTTTATTATTTTTATTATTTTTTCTGATATTAATAAATAAATAAATAGAGCTAACAAACAACTAGGTAAAATATTTGCATTATACAATTACCAAATCCTAGTAAATATTTGTATTAACTTATTAAACCTACAAGATAAAATATAAGGAAAATGCTTGGCTTTCATGACATNCACCATTATCAAAAAAGTGGAGGTGGGAATGGAGGGACAGCCACAGTAGATTCCACAATAGGATTCTTCTGTGTGTAACTTCAATAGAGCCAGTCAACTATATTATCATACGTGCCAGTTCCTTCCATATTATAATTAAAAATACTTCTCATTGACATTGAAGATTTTAAGAGCAGGGGAAAGACAGTAATATTAAAAGGGAGATCAGTCCTCCAATAACAATAGTCAAGGGGAAATAAAAAACAATCCTCACATGTATTATTTNCTTAAAGGCCACTATATGTTTTTTGCAATATGAAAAATGCAGTATAATTCCAATATAAGATAAGACATTTATTCTTAAGTGTTGATTTAAAAAAATTTTATTAGCATCAAAGGGTGCACACTTACACACACAAAAAAATAATAAATACGTAAACCAGATGTATGAATTGGATATTTGAACTGTAGTCAAAAGCTTCAGTTTTTGAGAGAATTTTGCCCTGTAGTTTATGCATTGTAAACTAGTAGCTCTAACTGAGCTTGGGCTAGTTTGAGAATAGGGGTGTGTCTGTATATGCGTGGGTTGGGTGGTGAGTGAAGATAAGAAACAAGAAAAAGGAGTGTAAATAGCATCGTGTTCTATGTTANTAGAGAGTACTGTTGAGTTTGATGCTCACATTCTTCAATCAAGAGATGCCTAGAACAATCCTAAGACACAGCAGGATTAGAGACTGCTATAATGTTTATTCTTGTGCTTATGTTCTCTTAGAATTGTGTTTCCACTTTGACAAGAACTGTTACCATTTGATTAAGGAAAATACTGACGATAACCCTTTAAAAAAATATTGTTAGGTTTTTAGAGTATTTAAGAATTCCAATGCATGCAGTCCAGGATTTTTGTTGCCCTGTTTGCCAGCTGTACAATCCCTTTCTTAACTCAAGTAACCTCCCTGGGATAAGGAACTACTTTCATACTAGTTTGCATTGGCAAAATGCAAAATAAATGTCAATCAAAATAGTGGTGTTTAGGAGGTTATTTTTTTAAAGTTTTCATTGTAGGTCAGATCTGCATTGGGAGGGTGAGAAAAACAGAGCACTGAGTATTTTCCAAGAGGAAGAAAGGTGGAAAGAAATTATTTCTTACTGATGGAAAGAAACAGCAGATTTGCAACCTGTATTTTGACACTATGTCTGAAGTGTACTCATCTGATGTTGAGCAAGAAGTAGTTCCAGTGTAATTTTCAAACTGTCACTTTTATTCTATTCTGATTGGCATTTTTTGAGCTTCTGTCATGTAAGCTTTCCTACTGACAATTTGTCCCAAGAAAAAAGTGGAGAGCATAGACTTCTGTTATGTCTGAATGTGTCTGGTCTGGAAATTGAACACATTTGTGTGTTATATGAGAAAAAGACATGGATGGTCCAGGAATATTACCTCTGTCTTTTCAATATGTATCTTTTTAGATGTTATAAATTTCTGATTATGTGAAAATTCAGTGTATTATAAATTTAGTTTGCCAAGCTTATTTTTTTTACTTCTTGGAATTAATTTCTATAAAACAGGAGCAATCACACCTCAGTCAGATCTTTAGATGCTGAAAATTGACAAAGATCTGTTGAATTCAGTAGTGGTGAGCTGATTTACCTCATCACGAGTGCTGGCCACAGTTTACAGTAGGAAAAGCTGGAAGACCATGCTCCCTCTGGATTTTGTGGGGAAAGACATACAGTTTAAGCAACTAGTGATTTACTGAAAGCAATACTACAGACTGTGTCTTTGACATGTGCTCACTGTGAGGTCACAGGGATGGTGGAACATGCAAGCAGTACCAGACAGGAAAGTTTCTATCTTCCATAACACTTGGTGGTGTTCTGCGTTCTGTACTAAAATGACCCCCACACTGTTTGTGACAGCTTGCAAGAAATGTATGAAATGCCAGCTGATCATATTATCTATAGAAGTCTGAGAAGGTGCACCATAGGTGTGGAAGATGCAGTTGCGAAACCATTGTTTAAATATTCTCAAAGAATAACCTTGCTAGTTCATCCTGGAATTTTGCAGTGTATCAGAACCAACCTTTGACTAGAGTAGTACCTCAGAAGATTATTTTGTATAATCATCTGATCAAAGGTATGTCAACTACAGCAGGCTGCTTAGAGGCGTTTCCAGTTGGGTTTTGAGTATTTCTAAGCATAGACATGCCACAGACCCTCAGCAACCTGTTAAAATGAAAAAACATTTATTTAAATGTTATTTAAATACAAAACATAATATTTAAATGGAATTTTGCTTATTTCAGTTTCTGCCCACGTGTGCCTCTAGAGATGATTATCTGTTGATCGCTGCAACAGTATTTCTATGAAAATGAGAGTGTTAAGCTTACTTACTTTTCTATCCAATCTTCTTTTTTGATATTGAATTAATGAAAGCAAAACATATCAGCTCATAAACTTAAAGAAAATATTTTTAAATCTGTGCAGAACATGGGAGGCCAGAAATAGCACTGTAAATCTTTAAGATATTTTCCCAATTCAGGATCATTGCTTGTCAACTGAAAAATGTATTCATGCCCTGGTATTAAAGAACTACACTTGCAATAGTGGCAAAAGAATGAAACCAAATTTAATAAAATTTTCCTTTTCCATGATTTCTAATTATGGTGTGATAACATGGTTATTTCAAACCAATCTTATGCACATCTTCTCTAAAAAGATCAGTCTCAGAAGAGATCACTTTGTGTTCCTAACAGAAGCTTGGGAAAAAATGAGAACAAGTTCAGAATTCCATAAAGGAAGTTATTGCATCATTAACTATGGAGCAACATCTCAGAATGTCAAGGATGTGTGTGAGACCTCTCATAATTAGTTACCTAGGCAGCTCTGGATTACACCCTTATAATGTGATTGTATTACTCTGCTCATTAAAAATAAGCCTATGTTATGGCATAACCACGATGGACCACTGTCCTAACAGGACAATTATTTCAGTCAGCATTACAAGACATCCCAGCCTTGCTGATGGCTTTTGTAGGAATATACACACATTTTTATATTACACTGTAAATTATAGCATCTCACCCATTCCCATAGAAATAGATATTGTCCCCATTTGACTACTGTGGAAGTTGATGATTGTCAAATTTCAGTGTTTCCATGTCTCCAAAATATTAGTTTTATCATAGAATTATCAAGGTTGTAAGAGACCTTTAAGAGCATCAAACTTTGCTACTTCTGTGCAGGGATGTTATAGGTGTTAGTGCTAGGAAGTAAAATCTGTATACAATCATCTTCTGAGCTACTCAAGCTGCTCTTCCAAGCATTCAGACATCCTTACAAGGGCCCCAAATTCCCTGAGTGACAGTGCTCAGTATTACACTGGGGGCAAAAACAATGCATAGGGTAAAAAGCCAATTGAGATAGTGTTTGTTAACATGGAAACATACTCTTTTAACATGAAGTGCTTTCAAATCTGTTTAAAATTAAAGTAATCCTAAAACAGTAACACAACAAATGAAAGAAGTGCATTGCAAAATAATCCTTACATTATAAATGGCAAGCTGAAAAAAATGAGCTACAGCCACAAGAGAATTTCACTAATTCCAGTTCTTGAGAAGAAATGCTAGGAGTATGAAATTGAAATTACTCATTCATCCATGAGAGAGTTGGTAATACAAAAAAAGGCAATGTAATTTTTTTTAGATGTCATATTTAGTCTTATATATTTTGCTGTGATATAAATAGGACTTCAGAGAAGAATTTCTGTCTTAGTGACTACTGAGGAAAGCTTTCAGGATTCAACTAATTTAATTTAAATTTATTAAATGTAAGTCAATTTCATGAGTCTGCTATCAGAAATGAAAAAAGGCAATAGAATAGAATAGAATAGAATAGAATAGAATAGAATAGAATAGAATAGAATAGAATGCAATAGATGTCTGTTGTCCACTGAGGGAGTGGTCAGAACAGGTTAAACATCAGATACCTCACATCAGGTGAGATGAATTGTTACATATCATATGGTTTCCCTGTACTATCCAGTAGATTTTCTGCAGATATCTACTTGGTTCTATTTACTCCTTTTGGGTTTTGTTGGTCAATCTGTTTGTCAGACTGAAGTCATTCTCACTCACTGAAAACTCCAATGAGAAAATATCTCTTTGAGGTTAGTTAAAGCGAAAGGTAATGTTTTCTCAACATGACAGAAGATCTCTGCATCACAAAAATCCACCAATGAGAATTAGACAGACTATTGAATAACCTAAACCTCTTCGGTAAAATCAAATTAATTATGCATTATGTGTTCAAAATTACATATGAAGGACACCTATACACAATCTGAAGGTGTTCTTTCAGTTAGTTCTTGTAAATGAGCTGCAAAGCAAATCTAGTAATTACATTATCATTAAAATTATAAATTTAATATGTCAGTTCTTCCTTCCAGAATATTTTGTTTGTTTGTTTGTTTTTTCTGGACCAGGGTGAAGAGCAGCTGCTAATCATCTAGCATTCAGAAAATAATCCATTCTGGTGCTCAAAGAAAAAATCAGTAATACTATGGCATTATTGTCTGATCTGCTATTGAAGCTGCCCAAGTACATATATTTGTATGTATATTCATCTCACTGTTTCAGGATGATTTTGACCAGTCTTCTCCTAAATACATATTGTAATTTCTAACTGGGTGTCCATGTTCTAATGTTATCCAATGTTCCTCTTTATGATCCTTGACAAAATTTTATGCTCTTGATTCTTCTGAAATTTCTAGAACTTTTGTTCAATAGAATTGACAGATTCTGATCTAAGTTCTTTTCTCTGGAAATTGATATCTGCCCTTTTTTATTAGTTTCTTATTTTCATTAATAATGAGCAGCAAAAAATCCAGGGATCATTTATTTAAAATTTGTTCCTACTCCTGTTTGAAAACCTCATTTTTAAAAGTCAAAGGTGGAATATTTCTGCAGCCTTTCAATCCTCTTGAGGTCCTTTGTTCTCTCTATAGTACATTGACAAGGGAACTTTATGCCAAGTAAATCTAATTTTCTCTCCTCGAATGTTCTTCTAAATGGTTACAATATTCCTTTCACATCTTTTTAATTGATTTAGCTCCAAAAAGATCAGTTGAAGGCTGTTTGAGGCTCTACTGCATTATTAGTTTCTTCCTTAAGAAAGTAAGAATCGCATTCTTTCTGTTGGTATTTTTTCAACCCTTTTTTTTCCGCCTGTCCTTCTAGCAGACTATTTTCTTTACTAATCTACAGTGTTTTGTTTGTGATGATGCTATCAGCACATCAGTGCAGAGAAAAAAGCATTTGAAAGCTCCTGAAATAACTCTGTAGCAAGAAACCTACTTTGTGGGAAGAAATGCAGCTTTTCATTACATAACATCATTCAGATTATTGTTCTCATGTCCATTATTCTTGTATCCGGAAGGACTATGTCATTAAATAAGAAAAAAGGACACTTTCCATTATGAACAATGTGCATTCAAAGTTGGTGGCAAGACTGTTTCAGAATAAGATAAAGCCAAAAGGAAAGGGACAGATGAAAATGACATTGATATTATGTGGTTAGCACACCCTATCTTTGCTACAGATAATCTATAGGAACCGGGATGGACAGGAGAGGAGAAGATTGTGGCAATTATTTTTTTAAATAATATTCATGTGAATTATCTTCTTGATTTTTTAATTTCTAGAAGCTACCTTCATTCTTATCACAAGCCACAGATTCTGTAATTTNACCAGGGTGAAGAGCAGCTGCTAATCATCTAGCATTCAGAAAATAATCCATTCTGGTGCTCAAAGAAAAAATCAGTAATACTATGGCATTATTGTCTGATCTGCTATTGAAGCTGCCCAAGTACATATATTTGTATGTATATTCATCTCACTGTTTCAGGATGATTTTGACCAGTCTTCTCCTAAATACATATTGTAATTTCTAACTGGGTGTCCATGTTCTAATGTTATCCAATGTTCCTCTTTATGATCCTTGACAAAATTTTATGCTCTTGATTCTTCTGAAATTTCTAGAACTTTTGTTCAATAGAATTGACAGATTCTGATCTAAGTTCTTTTCTCTGGAAATTGATATCTGCCCTTTTTTATTAGTTTCTTATTTTCATTAATAATGAGCAGCAAAAAATCCAGGGATCATTTATTTAAAATTTGTTCCTACTCCTGTTTGAAAACCTCATTTTTAAAAGTCAAAGGTGGAATATTTCTGCAGCCTTTCAATCCTCTTGAGGTCCTTTGTTCTCTCTATAGTACATTGACAAGGGAACTTTATGCCAAGTAAATCTAATTTTCTCTCCTCGAATGTTCTTCTAAATGGTTACAATATTCCTTTCACATCTTTTTAATTGATTTAGCTCCAAAAAGATCAGTTGAAGGCTGTTTGAGGCTCTACTGCATTATTAGTTTCTTCCTTAAGAAAGTAAGAATCGCATTCTTTCTGTTGGTATTTTTTCAACCCTTTTTTTTCCGCCTGTCCTTCTAGCAGACTATTTTCTTTACTAATCTACAGTGTTTTGTTTGTGATGATGCTATCAGCACATCAGTGCAGAGAAAAAAGCATTTGAAAGCTCCTGAAATAACTCTGTAGCAAGAAACCTACTTTGTGGGAAGAAATGCAGCTTTTCATTACATAACATCATTCAGATTATTGTTCTCATGTCCATTATTCTTGTATCCGGAAGGACTATGTCATTAAATAAGAAAAAAGGACACTTTCCATTATGAACAATGTGCATTCAAAGTTGGTGGCAAGACTGTTTCAGAATAAGATAAAGCCAAAAGGAAAGGGACAGATGAAAATGACATTGATATTATGTGGTTAGCACACCCTATCTTTGCTACAGATAATCTATAGGAACCGGGATGGACAGGAGAGGAGAAGATTGTGGCAATTATTTTTTTAAATAATATTCATGTGAATTATCTTCTTGATTTTTTAATTTCTAGAAGCTACCTTCATTCTTATCACAAGCCACAGATTCTGTAATTTTTAACAGTAGATCCCGGACGTCCATGACAACATTCCTGCCTTCTAATCAGAGCAAACATCACTATTTCCTATTAGTCTGAAAGAGAGAAAAACTGTCTGTCAATGTGATTTCATCTCCAGCCCCCCCAGTTCAAGTCAACATTGGCTTTTCTCCAGGTGATGCCACAGCTCAGGAAGCTTTTTCAGAGCTAAAGTTAACCTAAACTCCATTGTTCCCAGAAGAAAAAAAATTCTAAATTCAGTCTCTACCTGTGCTAGAAATATCCAGCCAAGGTAAAATCGACTCATTTCTACAGCAGATTCATGCAACAGCTTTGGTGAAGATGCCAGCTGTTTCCCTGAGCAGCTGTGTTGGACTCACAGGTTTCCAACTGTGGGACAATTCAGCCTGCACCTCTTCCCTAGGGCTGGACTCTCATGATGGTTCCCAGTTGCCAGTCTCTGTGTGGACCTGCCAGAAATGCAGTCATTAGACTATATTATCTGCTTTAGACCTGTCTAAATCTTATTTAATTAAACTTTTCAAGACTAACCAGCCAGCATTAAAAACAAACAAACAAACAAACAAACAAACAAAAAGCCTACCAACCAAAACACCACAAAACCAAATAACAAACAAAAAAACCAAAGAGAGCTTTACCAATGCTGTCGACAGAATCTTGGAGAGGAATTACAGAATCTTGAAAAAACATCACTTATTTGTTAGTTTTGACACTGGTGTACAAAAATTGCAGAAAGGACATTAATCCTTTCCAAGAAGAAAATGTCTAACAAATTGCAAAACATACAAAAATAGGCTTATTATTTTCAAGGATAGAACCTCTACTCATAAAAATGTCAGGGTAAAAAAAATAGGAGACTTTAATACCAATGGAGGGAGTCAGCCTGAGGAAGACATGGATGTCCAAATATAAAGGTAAATTTATAAGACATAAGAAATTGCAAAAAGGTCATATGCTTGCAAGGTCCCCAATTTTCTGTTTTTGCTGTCATCCAGCTCTCTTGAATGCTTTACTTTTTATTATGATATGTTATCACTACAGTCCAGGTAGTGGGGATACAATTTTCTTTTCTGGGTTTTCTTTCACTAGAGAAATCCAGTTTAATAAAAAAAACTCAAAAACCTGAAATACAGGGTCTTTTTCTTAATTTTATGCAATTAAAATTCAAAACATTTTGTTTAGAATAACCTCTGACATATAGAAAAGGGACTTTGATTTGCACTTGTCTTTTACGTCCTTTTTACAAATATTGTGGTAGAACAATGTGACATCAGACAATTCATAGATATTTTGTAATTCTCTAACCAAATTTATTATAGGAAGGTCATAATACCTAAACCCATTTTAAAAACAAACAGAAATAAGCAGAACAAATTGAAAAGTTTCTCCTAGAGTAATAAATCAGCTGAATACAGGACAACCAGTAGCTTGGTGGCTGTAGTTATCTGGAAGAAACAACTTCTGTTTCCCTCACATTTATTGTGGTGCACCACAGACTCAAAATGTTGCTAAACTGATAAAGGCAGCAAAATTGCCTTATAACTCTTAACTACTAAAGACAGCCCAAAATAGATTTCAGAAAATTATTTAGGGAAAAAAAAAAAAAGAAAAATGTACCAGAAGTACTATGACTTATCATTAAGGTTAAGGTAAAAGAAATTGTAACAGAAAGAAGGGTTACTTTGAAGGCACAAGCCTTATACTGCCATGGAATTAAAGTATAGAATCATAGACTTGCCTGAGTTGACCCACAAGGGTAATTGAAGCCCAACTCCTGGCTTTGCACAAGATCACCTCAAGAATCAGACCATGTGTCTGAGAGTTGTCCAAGNCAGGGAAATTGGACCAGCTGACCCACTGTGGTCCTTTCCAACCTGACCCAATCTGTGATTCTGTGTGTTTAGAAGAACAGGCATGAAACAATGCTTAGTATGGCTAGACTGTTATGTACCTTGAGTAGATCTGCTTAGATTTTATGACAATATAAATATCCATATTTAAATGTATTTACTGTGACTGTTTTCTTTGAATTGAACAGGGCTACCCACTATAGCCATAGTATGTGGCTGAGATCGTCCTGATGTCTTGGCAGATCTGAGGCTTTCTAGTGTAAACAGGTACTTGGAGTTCAATAAAGCCAAACTTGAAATAAAAATCTATTGCGTAAAAGCAGAAAAAACCTCATCTCTAAATATGGAATTCATCCCGAAGGATAGATATTCTGTTTTAGTATGTGAATACAACCTTGTAATATTATGTGTGCCAGAAGATTACCCAGCCTTATGGTGCTGCAGAGGGAATAACTCTGAAGTTCTCCTAACTGTGAGACTGAATCAGAAGATTATCTGGGACATCTCTTCCGTGACTCAATGGAGCTTGGAAAAGTATTTGCTTCATGTAGAATGGCTCTGTGTGATGGAAAATATGCAGATATTTCTGAGAAGTTAACACAAAGGTTATGAGGCTCTGTTACTCTCCAGACTCTTGAGGGTAAGAGTAGTCATCCTTCTGAGATACTTGTGCTGAAACTCAATATTTTCCTCTGAGCATCCATATGCAGAATGACAATCTAAATAGTTTCAGCAGTCTGGTGGTATCAGAGCAGACCTGCTTTTTCCTTTGTTAGCTCTCTCCTCTGATATCAATGAGTTTGCATGTTACATCTTATAGCTAAAAGTCTAGACTTTTAGCCAGTAATAAGCAAAGAATTCAGGAAATGCACAGGAGGCTTGTTCCTAGATGTCCTTTATTCCTAACAACTCCAGTGAGGGCTCTGCCAGGAATTGTGGAGGAACAACAAAGCTATTTCTTTTTCATAGACATTATTAAGGGGGTTGCTAAGAGTGCACTGATTTTTATGCTTTGTACTTTAATGAATAATTCAGTAATGGCTCATACATATCTAAAAATTCAAGTTGATGGCTTTCTAATTCAGAAAAGTAATTTTAAATCTCATTTTGAGCTTTTCACAGTGTCTATCATTGGTGAATTGTAATAATTCAATGCATTCTGCAGCCTGTGCACACTATTGGAAATTAATATTTTCTTTCAACTGTCTTCTCATAGAGGCACAATCAATGTTCCTGATACATAATACATGCTTGGTCTTTTCTCTGAGATAATCTGAGTTACTCTTCTTCTACCAGATAGTTTACACTAAATAACATCAGATGAAGCATAAATCAATTGATCTTCAAATGCATGAACTTAAGATGATTTTTTTTTCAAACACTTCTGAGCTCCTTATCCTCTGAAGAAGACTAAAGGTATATTGTAGCCCAGTGCTCTGAGGGAAAAGAGTGTCTAGTTTCATTTCTAGTAAAATAAATACTTGAATGCAACTGGGACTTTGCAACACTATCAGTGGAATAGTTTAGGGCATCTGGAGCCTGAGAATTCTAAATAGAAGGAAAGGAAGAAAAGTAGTCCAAGTCCTAGAGGTACTATTGGCTGAAACTTAATATTATGTATGTTTATTCCATCAGATCCATTACTTCTGCAATGTAAATCCAAGACTACTATAAAGAATTTGGAATCCCTCATTTATCATTTGTTTTAGTCAGCTGGTACTTTTTATAATACTTCTGACCGTGTCTACTTGGTTCTGTGTAAGAGAGAAACATATTGTCAGAGCATGAACTTAGGACCCGACTTCGGGAAAAAGAAAGCTCTTTTTTGGATTTGGGGCTTAATAATTAACTTGATTCTCAGTTAACCAATTTTCTCTACTACTTGATTGGCTAAAATCCCTTTCCCAGCCTTTTGAAAGTCAGAAATGTGCATTATCCTAACTAGTTCGACATTTTCCATGTGTAATTAAACACTCCTTTGATACACGTAGAGAAAATGTCATAACTATACTTAGGATTATAGGTTAACAGCCTGTACAATTTAATTTTTAAAAATGAAGGTGTATTACTTTGTCTAAAAAACTGGTCCCAGGTTGGAACTTTATATATACCAACTTTCATGCCAGAGTGATTTTTTCTTAAAGAGGCAAGATAACAGCCCCTCAGAAACATTGTTTAAAACTGAACTCCTTTCATAGCTTTGAAATTCTGGCTCACTTGCAAGTACAGCTGTAGAGAAGAGTGTCTGTTGTGCACTCTATTAAATCTATTACAGCTGCTTGTATGTTCAAATGTACCCACATATCAGCACTTCCATGTAAATCCTTTCCCCTCCTCGGACATCTTTCCTGAGGAAATAAATGTCTAAACTAACATTGCTACATTATATGCTTATTAAATTGAAAAAATAAAACCTTCCTCCAAACTTTCCATTCATCTCGCATTTCAAATTAAAACTATACTTTGGACATTTTTTTCTGCTTTAGTTTTTTTAGCCCAAANNNNACTTGTGAAAACTGGCAGACCAGTTTTAGTCAGAATCACTGGGAAATTAATTACTGTGATGGACAGTGATTCCTGTGCAGTATGCACAGGAGTCCCCTCTATCCCTCTCCCTGCTAGTATTTGATATTCAGGAAACACAGTCAGTTAAAAACACTGCTACTGCAATTGACAGATACTGCTAGATTGGGAAGTCTTGCTACTAACAGGTTTGCATTTGTTTAACACACAGCTGGATCATGTCGAGAAGCAGCCCATCAACTGACAAGCATTGTCTTGTTGCAAAGCATTTTGTGATTTGTAATAATTTAACAGAACAGGAAGTAATTTGATGATTATAATATATTGCACTGCCTAACGGCATGACAGTCAGCTCACTTATGGGTAAAGAAAAATTTCAGGCTACTTGCACTCTTATGCTAGCAATTAGAAATAATAATTATCTTCTGCCATTAATGTTAGGTATGCATGTGTATGTGTATGTATGGCTCATTGTAAAACATGTATTTTCATTTTTATTCTGCCATGATTATATGAAATCAATTTGGATCAGGTACTAATAAATAATCATGTGGAACTATAACCTTTCTTCACTACAAAAGAGAGGAAGCCTCACAATTAAAATCTATAAAGTGAAGATGGGTAAAATTAATGTCATTTATAATTTTTCTTGTAATCATTACTATGCTATGTCATTTTCAAGACATACAGCAATTTTTAATGTGAAAATTAGGTGTTGGGGCTTTTTGCTCTTTTGTTTTTTAATCTTGACTATACTAAAAATAACTCATTATGTAAATGATGTAAATTAGATTTCCACAACTATTCATGTCCTGTTATTCAGACAAACATAAATTNAACTATTCATGTCCTGTTATTCAGACAAACATAAATTTAAAAATAATAATTAAAAATCTATTGAAGTAGAGCGACCTTGTGAGAGTAAGCAGAAGCATGCTAAGACTACAGTACACTTAATCAATTCAGTACAACTGGCCAAAATTGTCTGAGAAGAGAGTGCTTCTGGCCTGTAGGAATCAGAATTCCAAATATGACAAATAATGTGTGAATGATTTCTGTTCTTCTGCCCTAAAACTGGAA
>VZTZ01012221.1:0-10684 GCA_013400955.1 Drymodes brunneopygia
CGCCCCCGGGGGCGGCACCGACACCGGCACCGGGGCGGGGCACGACCCGCCGGGCTGCGGGGGGCGCGGGGCTTCCTCCGGGGCGGGCGGTCGCCAGCGGCCCCGACCCTGACCTTCCTGCACACCCGCATATACACACCCACCACACACACCAGACACACACATATAAAATCATTACGCTGTACGTTACATGCCATTTTATGTTATTGTATGTTGTTATCATCATATGCTGTTATATATTACATATTTATTATTATATGCTTTATATATGCATGTGTATGCGCATGTATCCACATATATAATATGCATGTGTCCATCAATGTGTCTCCACACAGCCTAGATCTGTGCACACATAGATATCTACATATATGCTTCCATAGCATTTATGGCTCTGTCTCTGTTATATACATATATATATATGCAGGTATGTTTGGATATAGGGGACTGTCTCTGGGTTTATTTATCTCTGTATATATAAATCTCCAGGTATTTGAATATGTGCACATAGATAAGCAGCTGTATGTACGTGTTTATCTGCGTGTGTGGATATAGGCCCATATGGGGTGAGAGCAGGCTGGTTTGGGGTTTCTTCCGTGGGGAGGGAAAGGGTGAGTCAGGATGGACCACGACCCTGTCTCCATCTCTGGTGGTTTCCAGGGTGGGGTGTCTTCTCACTCTTCCATGCCTATGCGTTTATGGGGGATGCAGGGAGGCAGCAGGATGTGGGGTGACAGGGGGAACCCGGGAGGGAGGATGCTGCAGTCCTGGAATTGCTTCTCTGTGGGTTGGAGGGTGCTGGGCTCAGGCCATGCTGGGGTGAGTTGAGGGGGCTGTGAGGGTTGGATGTCTCTGTGTTTTACCCTTATCCTCTCAGCCCCCCAACCTGCTTTCCCTGTAATGTTTTCCTCTCCGTAATTTGTGGGGAAGGGGGCAGGGGGAAAGAGGAGCCTAATGGGGGTGTCATGGGAAGGTCTCTCCCTCTTCCTGTGATGCTGATCCCATGGCTGCCCATGGGGCTGGCGTGTTTGTTCAAGAAGTTCATTAGGATTAAGGGAGCGAGAGCTACAGCAGCGAGCTGGCGGGGGAGAGATTGAGGTCTGAGCCGGGAGCGGAGAAGGGAGGGCAGGGAGAGAGAGCCGGGAAGACACATGCGCATGGGAGCTGGGAGGCAAAGCAGCAGGCTGGCTTTGGGAAAATAAAATAAAAGCAGTGCCAAGTGGAATCAAGGAGGAAAAGGGAAGGTGGCCCGGCTTGCTGGTGGTGCTGGGGAGGCAGCCTTTGTACTCCCAGCTGGGTGGGTGCGTGATGTCCACGCCGGGTGGCTTGGAGAGGGTGGTTGGAGAGCCCCAAGACAGCTGAGGACTTGATTAATGTGGGCATTCTGTCTGTCCATCTGCCTGAGCTTGTTTACAGCACAGCACATCACATCACACTGGGAGCGAGTTGTCTGCACCGGGACTGCTGCTGGGCACCAGGCAAGGGGGTATGTGTGCCCCCCACCCCTGGGAGGCTGGAGTGGAGCCAGCCTGTGTGCCCAGGGATGATGGACGTGATGTGACCTACAAAGGCTCTCCCGTTGCTAATCTCTGTGGCAGAATTTCATCTTTATCTGCCTCTCAGGCTGGTGGTTTTTTTCCCCTTCATCCAAGCACTGCAGGATTTTGGCTTCCCAAAGTTGCCAGGTGAGGGAGAGAGAACACGAAATACGTTTGTTTTTTAATTAGGCACCTAATCTGCTTCAGAGTATCTCAGACACTGTTGGCTTGCTTGCTGAGCTCATTTCTGTGCCCTGCAAGGTCTCCCCTGGCAAGAAGCACTTGCTGGAGAGTGACGTCTCCTTGGGACCCCACGCTATTTCCTTCATGCCCATCTGACCTTGACAGAGGACAGGATGGGATTTACCCCAGGCACTTCACTTGGCCCTGGAAATTAAAGTTCTTTTGCAGAACCTGGAGGTGCTCCAGGTCAGCAGTTTAGCAAGGGAGGGTGGCATGGCCATCATGGTGCCAGGCTATGCCTTCCTTCTCCTGCTTTTCCACTGGCTTCGTCTTGTCTGTTCTCCTGAGCATGTCTTCCTTAACAAAGCAAGGGAACCAAAAGCTCACCCCAAATATTTAGTTGTAGTTTTGGTCTTTTCTTTAAACTTGGGACCAAGAGGGGTCCTTGTGGGCAGTGAAGTCCTCTCTCAGGCTGTCAAAAGCATCAGTCCTTTTATGCCCCCTTCCATAAACTGTTTGAACTTTGCTGAAAAAAGACCGGTTCGTGCTTTTCTTCCCTCCTCACTTCCTCTGAGAGAGGGTTCCATGGTTCCAATGGTCAGAGGCTTTCCACTGGAAATCTGCTATCCATTTACTTTTGTGATCTTTTGCCCATCAGTTTAAATGGTGCTTTTCCATCCCTGGTGTTTTCCCCATGGTATTTATAAACTGTGATTGCATCCATACTGAGACTTTCTAGTGCCAGGCTCTATGAGCCAAACTCTTCTGGTGGCCAAGGGCTCTCCCTCCTCTTGGTCTCTCTGAGAGTCCTTCCTTTCACATGCTCTTGCACACACTGAAAGTATTTTGCCTGCCATCTCCTGAGATCTCATTTGCCTTTATCCTGCTCATGGTGTAAACGGTCCATTGTCTCCCCAGGGCAGGCTGGAGGCTCCTTTTGGCCTGTTTCATGTGATGAGCTTTCACAGAGAGCAGAAATTCTCATGATCACTTCCTCAGGCAGTGACCTTGTGCTCAGGTCATGCTGCCTTTGAGCAGACTTCATGATGGCACAGAGGTGCATATGGCTTTTTACCAAAAGTGGGTCCTGTCCAGGGAGTTTGCAGCCCAACTGAGGCGGCAGCAAATCTCCAGGGAGAACTGCAGGATCAGGAACAGATGGGATGACCGAAGATTATGTTGCTCCTTGCTGAAGAGGAGATAGGATAAATTTGACAAGGAGAATGCTAGACTATGGAAAGAGTTTAGCAATTCTGGAACATCCGTCCACCACAACAGTGTTGTGAGGCAGCTCAGGTTTCGTGGGTGCTTTGGAGGTCAGCAGGCACAGCAGACTGTCTCCCTACAGAATGGTTGCCTGGTGTGTGTGCTGGTGATCAGTGGTGGCTTTGTGGGGTGCCCATGTCAGATTTGGATGTTTAGGTGACCCAGAAGCTGGAGCTATTGGTGCTACAGCTGGAGATAGTGGAGCTGGGTGACCCACACTGAGCTAGAGCTGCACACCTCCAGGACTGTTCTTGAAATAAAGCAGGTGAGTGTAAGCACATCCCTACCTATTCCCATTGTGCCCTGACCCACAGGGCAGTGCAGCAGTGCTCTCCACAGCTGGTGCAGGGGAGCTGGGTGGCTCCTCTGCCACCCGCAGGCGTTGGATGTAGCGCTGGCACCATAAATAAGTAAAATGCTAATCGAAACAGGTTGTTCCAGGTGCTCCTGTCTGCTTGGAAACCTGCTTGCTGCAGAAACTGAAGTGCTGCTCGATGTAAAAGCCTAACAAGGCAAAAGTGACTCTGTTTTTGGAAGCAGGCCCAGCTTGCTTGGATGTGGGCTTGAGTAAGAGTATTTCCAACCAGAGCTGCACAGACAAAGCAGCCCATTAAAAGTTGTCACATAGATTGAGGGGCCAAGTCCCCCTCCGATGCCAAGGTCACTGCCTCTCCAAAGGGAGGTTTGGTGAGGAGAGGCACTCAGTCTCCTTTTCCTTCACCTGCTGCTGTTGCCACCATGTCCTCTGGCTGAAAGGAGCATCCAGAACGTTTGAGCTGGTACAGGAAGCTCTGTCCCCTGTGTCTACTGGCACAGCACATCCCAAACAGCTTCAGCTGAGCAGACAAGGAATGTGAAGGACAGGAANAAGGCTGTGTCAGAAGAGGAACAGCAGATATGCACAGTTGCACAGTGGTTCAGGTTGGATACAGCAGGTTGTGTTGTTTCCAGCATAGCATTTCCAGGAAGGATCTTGAAGCAGAAACAAATTTCTCACTAATGAAATTTCCAGATAAAAATCTGAGAAGTAGCACAAAGACCAAGAACAGACAGAAACATGGGCAAAGACAACCGTATGTAATCTGCTGTTTCAAAACATGAGAGGCATACAGGGGAGGAGAAGAGGAACTGCATGGTGATGGGACATGGCTAATGCAAATATTTGTGGCAAAACTAGGCAGCAGAGAGGACTCACGTGGCTGCAAGAGGAGCAGGCACTGCAGGTGGCAGGGGGTGCAGTTCTCTGCTTTTGCTGGCACAGCCAAGCCAAGGAGGGAGAGATGTGTTGCTGGAAAGAAAACAGAATTATTCTTAGAACAAGATGCAACTTTTGGGTGGTCACTTCATTGACCAGTGGTGCAGCGATGTAGGGACCATCTAAAAAGCACAGAAGAACATGGATACCACCATGGACATGTGATTGTGGAGGGTTGTCACCAGTAGGGGTGTTTAACCACAGGAAGTGCATGAGACCTGAGCACAGGTCTGGTGGGAGGCAGAAGGGTTAAAATAGCCAGGCAGTCAGCTGCCAAACCATGTGTGAAAAAAAAGTTGGCTGGCAGGGAAAGCGTGCCCCAGATCCCATGGCAGGAATTAGGGATGCGGAGCCTTTCTCCCTTCAGTCACCTGTTCTGGCTCAGCCCTGCCTGGGGAGCTGGTGCCACGTGGCTGATGGCCAGGGAGGGTGAGCTGGGAGGGAGGTGCTGGCATACCCCTGCTTTTCCCCTGTCCCATGTTCAGGGAATGAGGCCCAGGGAGACTGGCCTCCTCCAGCACCTGCACAAGGCTCGGACTGTCAAGACTGTGGGCAGGAGTTGTTTGCTGCCTGCATGGTGCTGGCTGGGGGGAATAAATAGAGGCTGCCTGTTTCCAAGCTGCCAGTCCCATGCATCTCAAAAGCTGCATATGTTTTCTTCAAAATGAACTAAATGCAGCTAGATTTAATGACAATAATAATAATAATGTTCCATGTCTGTGCAAGGCACTCCAAAGCTTTCCAGAGGCTCCCTTTGCCAGTGGCTGAATGAAAATGAAAGCCAGATCATCTCTGCCAGTTTATAATTTGCACCATCTCCTGCTCTTGCTTTCTTTTTAAACAGATTTATTCCTGGTCATTACCAGATCAGACTCAGAGGTTATGGCTTCGTTCTGCCTGAGGGGGATTTGATTTGAAGTCCCATGAGGGATATTATGTCATCAAACTATTTCCTCTCTATAACAGAATAAAAGGGGATGTATGAGAGGGAGAGGCAGCACGCAGTGCGACAGAGGCTGTGTCTGGAGGGCACTGCAGTGAGCCCAAGCAGGCAGCTCGGCAGAAACCCTCTTCAGCTTCATCCCCACCACAGCCATCATGGGGATCTTGGGGATGAAGACAGGGAGGCAGCATGACCAAGTCCTGGGATGAGGTGCTGGAAAATCCGAGTGCACTGCCAGAGGCTGGCCGTGCTTTGCATCCATCACATTGTGAGGAAAATAATTCACAAACACCAGAGGTTTATGTCCAAAAAGGAGACAGAGGAGTCCTGTGACTTTATTCGAATAAAGGGAGAGGCCATGGGGCATTTCCCCTGGGGTCTCTCAAAATTTTGGGGGACGCAGCCTCCCTTTTATCCTAATTCCCTTCTCTCTTTTCCCATTGACTGAGGTACTCCAGAGGCACAGGCTTCCCGGAATGCCTAATACAGACCCCCTTTTCCCAATGTATAATTCCCCCACCCTTGTCTTTCCCGGAATGGTCCTTCTTGGTTCCTTTCATATTCCAATATTCAGTTTTATTTATCAGGAGACCTGTGGCTTGTTTGTAAATGTAAATTACAATGGAATTCTTCCCTTTGTTTCTTTTATCCCTGGGTGCCAACCTTATCTCTCAGACACTGTTTGTGAAGACAAGTTTCTTCATTCCTTTCAACATGATGCTCAGGAGCATCTGATGCACAGCTGGGGATGAGCAGCATAGTGGAAAGCACCTCACATGATGCTCAGGAGGTTTTGCCTGGCTTTCTGCAGGGCTGAGCCTGCAGTGGGGAGGGACTGGAGAGCCTCTCTTCTCATCTCTCACCTTTGCCTTTGGCAAAATCAGATCGCTCAGTTTATCAAAGGGGAAAAAAAAAAAGGTATTTTATGTCAAGATGCAGAATTTTGCCTGGTTTGCACTTTTCCCACTGTAAAGAGCCTTTACATGCCTGTAATAGCCAGCATGAGCCCCTTGAGAAACAAGGAGGGGAAAACTCTCAGCTTCTCTGTCTCCTCCCTGCAGTGCTAAGCATTAAGTTCATTTTGCCGCGTCTTCTGGCACATTGGTCTGCCTGTGTCAGCTTTGCAATGCTCCTGGCTCTGGGCTGCACTTGGTGTCTTCGAAGCTCTTGGATGAAAACAGGAGTCAAGGAAAATGATTGCAACAACCTATGTGGATGTGGTGTTTAAGGAGTGGTGAAGTGGAGCAAAGGCGGGTCCCAGCAGCAGGGCTGAGTTGGTCAGATGTTTTCCAAGTGCTCTTTTCTGTCCCTTTTTTGAATATAGCCGAATATATTAGAGCTTATTAAATGTATACCTCCAGACAGGCTGCACACCTGCCCAATTGTCATTGCTCTTGGAGGCTTAAAGAAACCCTCTCAACCTAAAAATCTAGTTTGTTCAAGTCTGTTAACTGACTGAAGCAGCCTTGCTGAAGAAATGAGGCAGCTCAAGTGCACAAAGCTGGGGATGGCTGGCTGGTTTTTGTTACCAGGCATAAGAAGGTGGCCAGTGATCTCCCTCTGTAGAGTGGAAGGATGGGCTGCATTTGGGAGCCTCAGAAGGCCTCCTGTTAGCCTGTGGATGAGCCACTTGCCTGCATCTTGGTGCTCAGTCAGGAGAAGACTTCTGCCATCTTCTCCTTGCCTCCTCTTTGCAGCTAGATGTGCATTTTGGGCCACTTTATCAGTGGCCATAGGCAAGGCTTTGTGCAGCGTGTGCCAAATGGGGGAGAAGGCACAAGCAGCAGTAACACAGAGCAGTAAGAGGCTTGTGCCAGTGCTGCTGGTCACTGGCATTTCTTTACAAGTGCTGCAGATGTGATGGGAACAGGAACTTAAACACTTCATCCTTGAAAACTCGGTGCTTTGTTTATAATCTAGGCAGTCATTCATACTGCACCTGCTGCTCAGATCATCTTGCAGGTCATGGATTGTGAAATCAAGGAAATAAAATATATTTGCTCTTTCTAAGATGACTTGCCACGTCAGTGAGCTTCCACTCAGCTGCTCCCCTACCAACGAGGAATAGCTGCTATGGACTAAGTGTGCAATAGTTTCTCCTAAAGGCTGCAAGATCTAAGCTCTCATAACTATGATTTTTTTTTAGAAAATTGTGTGTCACAACAGTTTCTGGGTACAGACATCATGGGAATGAAACAGTTGATGTTGCCTGTCAGCAGCAGCAGCAGCAGCAATTGCCTCATTTGCTGTCCAGCTCTGCCCAGAATCTCTGGCTTGAGCCTGCCCATTCTTACCCAGTCAGTGTAACCCAGCCCAGCTCAAGGCTTCTGTGCACAGTGGGTCCTCACAGCATTTTGCTGTGCCATCAGGGTGGTGACAGGCTGGCAAAAGGAGCACACCCTTTTTTGCCCTCTCTGCAGTGCCAGGGAGTGGAGCATGGATCTGAGCTGATGCCAATGGTGAGGAAAACACAGAGAGAAGGAGACATCTCTTAAGCTACTGTGTTTTGGTCCACAGAAAGCTTTCCTAAGGACAAAGAGTACTTTGGGATGGCTGTTTCAGGACAGAGAAGATAAGCATCCACAGTGTCTTATTCTGCTCAGAAGTGAGAACACGCTTAGTGGAATATCCCCAGAAAACTCCTAAGATCATCTGAAATCAGATGCTTACCTGTAAATCATACCTTGGGCCCCTCCAGGCTGTGAAACAGGTTTCTCTTCATAGGAGAGAAGTCTGGCATCTTGGCTGACTGCAGATGGAGTAAGGAAGTTAGGAATGCCGCCTCTGCTTGAAAATTAGGGAGAAGGAGATGTTCCTCTGGTCTTGTGACTCTGAGCTGTGCCTTTATGATGTGCCAGCCTAAAAAGGTATGGAAGAGCAAATGCAAAAAGGAATTATTCTGTCCAGCCCAGCAGCAAACCCAAAGCTAAGAGCAGAGAGAAGTTGTGTATCAGGATGTATCTCCACAGATGTGTCTCTGGGGAGAGACCATCACAGAAGTTCATTCATCCCAAATGAGTAAGCAGAGACTCGCAATACAGCCCCTTGCAAGGGTTTATCTGACTCAGGGAATCAACATTTTACCAGTTTTGAGTTCTAAACCAAAACTGAACACAGACTATGCCACTTTAGAGGCTGTTCCTCGTCTTCCAAAGAGAAGATAAGCTTTCTGTCTAATGCTGCAGAAAACAGGGCACCCACTTTGTAAGCTCAGTATTTGCAGGTTGGTACTTCAGGTGTCAGCATCAGTGCTGGTCACAGCCTCACACTGGGATGTCACTTCAGGAGTCTGTCAGCTCTTCTGTGGGTCAGAGGAACAGGGTGTTACTGCCGGTGACCCTAGGCAGACCTGTCAGCCCAGCCTGTTGTGAAGGTGTGTGAGACATCCCACTGAAAGAGCCTGGCTGTTATTGTCTGCAATTCTGCTGCTTTCCAAACCATTCAGGCTGAAATTTTGAGGACTAAATCTTTGCTTCTAGCAGAAGAGATTCTTATTTAATTTTCACTGGCAATTTCTGCAAAATATGATCAATCTCAATTTGCAAGAAGAAGGAGGACAAATCAGTTATTTTACTTCTAAACTTAAAAAGCTCTTCTGATTTTCAGAGAACCCATACAGTTCCTACGCTTAGGAACATCAGCTTCCAGCTTTTTTTAGTTCGCTCTAGTGTGATACACCCAATTTCAACAACCCAAGCATGACCCAATTATGAGTCTTGAGGTGAAAAAATAATATTGGTGTCAGTGGATATTTGTTGGAATTTGGCAGGTGAAATGTGACTGGTGTTGAGTATCTGCCCAAGGGCTGTTGGGAGACTGTGGGTAAGGTTTTCCCTCTGGTTCTTGATGCCACAGGCCAAGCAGCAGAGATCTGTGCTATGCATCTGTGGTATCCAACCCCACTGATGATAGGTGGTGTATTGGGTTGGCATTAATCAACAATTTTCCCTGCACTCACAAAACTGCTTCTCTGCTTTCTGCATTGTTCTGTGGTGCTTGGTTGGGTTAATTGGTACTGGGGTCCTGGTCAGGCAAACACTGAGCTCCACTTCTTGCAGGAGACTTGGCCTCCTCATCTTCTTGTGTGCTACTTCTCTTTGGGGATGGGGTGGTGGTTCCAAGGCTGCCAGGTCATGCTGTGCAGACATCTTCCAGGCTGGCAGAATACCCTGGTGATGTCCTAGTGCACTTCATATGTAATTTCATCCCGTACTTGAGGTCCCATTCCCATTTCCCTTAGGCTCTTGCAGGCAGCATCCAATGGGCTGTTCCTACTGAGGGTCTCCAGATGCTCTGCAAAGAAAAATCTGTACATGCTGCCTAAATATTCCCCTCTTCCTTCTGTGGGGAGGGGGAAGCTGTTTATTTGAGATGTAAGGTGCAGGACTGGTGCTGCTGTAAATAGCTCTCTGCTTTGGTGAACCTGCTGTGTCAAAGAGGGACAGCCTTGTGGCAGGCAACGAAGGCTAAGCCCATGAGCAAAGAATAGACCAGCAACTGCGGATTAAGGCATTTCTACCTGGACTCATCCTTAATTCTGCCTGATTTAAAATAACATGCAGTGGCAGTGGTGGTGATAGGTAGGGAGGACTCACAGTGGCCCTGACAAGTGGACCTGGAATAGGGATGTTTGACCCCTGAAATCTGTGAGGAAGGTTGTAGGGTGTTGGCATATGAATGAGTGGACAGAAGGAGAGGTGGTGTCATGGAGTGGGCTGATGGAAAACTGGTGGAGAGAGGTGTGTGATGTGGGGAAATAGGGAGAATGGAAACCCAGCAGAATGGAGCTGCAGAGCAAGCAGGGCTGTGGATTGTGGGAGGGTGGATGGGGAAAAGAGCGTAGTAGCTTGATAGATAAAATCAGTGAACAGATGCATGGTAGAAACAATTAATCTCTTGACGAGAAAGGAGTGAGTGGGAGAATAAGCGCATACTGAGAGGATTTCCACTACTTGAAGCCATTGTATGCAGGCATCCGCACCAAAACCATATCCCAGTTTACACTCCATGTCACCTCCCCATGTATCTGTGGGAAGCCACCCTTACTCCAGACTGCAACTGCTTTGCATCGCTTTAGGACAAATGGATAAAAAGGTTCAATCTAAATATATCCTATTTTAAGTTAATCCTCAGAAATAAAATGAGACCACGTTCCCAGTAAATTCCCTGTGGCTACAGACCAGGCAAGGCAACAGGGCAGGAGCTCAGCAGAGCAGAGAGGTGCTGGTGAAGGGGGTCTGAGCCCTGCAGAGCTCTGCTCCTTTCTGCTGGCCCACAGAGATGGGGCTTGCCCTGATGTGTCTCTGGCCTCGCTCCCCACCAGGTGTTTTCCATCGTGGTGTTTGGCTCCATTGTCAATGAAGGGTACGTGAACCACGTGGACGAGTTGGAAGAGCACTGCATTTTCAACCGCAATCACAATGCCTGCAACTATGGCATTACCGTGAGTGTCCTTGCCTTCCTCAGCTGCCTTCTTTACCTGGCTCTGGATGCCTACTTCCC
>VZTZ01012234.1:1558-12903 GCA_013400955.1 Drymodes brunneopygia
TCCTTCTCCTCTTCCCCCCCTCCCCCCTCCGCACCAGCATGGTGCAGGGGGGGAGGAAAGGCGCGTCCTGTAAGTCCACCGGAAGCCGAAAAGAGACCCTCTCCAGGTGTTCACCTGGTTTTTATGAGTTTTTTGGAGGCGGAGACTGTAATACCTCCTTTAGGATACCTCATTTCCGGCTCCACTTCCTTTTCTGTGCTGGGAAGAGTTTTGATTTAAGCTATTCCACGACACTAGGAGACGTGGGCTGCCCACATCTGCAGTGCTGCTGAGACACATTTGCTGGGAGCTAGAAGAAAACATAGCTCATATCTAAGATGAGGAGCCATGGTTACAAAGTCCACAGAGACAACAGAAGTCAACTCAGCAGTGACTTTTGCAGATTGAAAAAGATCCATGTCCCAGACAAACCCAGGGATTTGTAGCCAAAGCCATTTTAGGAGCTTGTAAACTGAGCAAGCAGACAGACCCACCAGTGGCAAAAGCTGGAGGAGGCATCACAGGGCTGACAGAGAGGTTGGCAAGGAGAAGCTGTGAGAGTGAAGCTGGACCAAGAGAGCCAGGCATCACCCATCATCCAGCCCAGAGCCACAGCAACATGAATAGACAAGGCAATCAATCTTTCTAACTTACTTGGCTACATGACCAAGGAACGTTAAGCACTGCATCACAGGGCTGCTGTACTTGGAAATGTATTTCGGGTCCACAGTGTACTGAACCAGTGTCCTGAGCAAGGCAAACTCCTCGGCATAGGAAGAAAGGACCACACATAAAGATTGCATACGTGAGCTAGACAATTCTTTCACTCCTTTAAGCAGACCCCAGGATCCAGGCAATGAAGCACATTTGAATGTCTCTGGCAAGAACACGATCCCACAGAGCACCAAGACTGTGGTGCATGCAAGGTTAGAGATAGCTGAGCCAGAGGACACGGGAACTCAATCTCATTTCAGCACAGGGACCTGTCTATCCCTGCTTTATAACAGGTGGACAAACAAATAACAGGATCATATTTGATCGCCCCCCTCAGAAACGTCAGGTCATCATTGCAAGGGCAGCTGGATGAAATGAATGTGTTTTTTAAATCACTGCATTTAACTGTGATTAAAGCTACCAAAGAAGAAAGTTTAATCTATTATTGTTATTCATAGGTCTGAGGTTTTTCTGGGGGTTATTTTTCTTTTCTTTTAAATTTTTTCTCTGGAAAAAGAAGTAGTTTTTCTTTCCCCCTTGCTACTTGACAGTCTAATTTGCAACTAGTTACACCCTGAAGAATAAATAAGGTATTGACTTTTTCTAATCAAAAGAATAATGTGTGGGCATGTTTAAACATCTTGTATAGTGGAACAACCATTCACTGTTTTTTAAATAGTTACGTTTTTAAAAATCCTAATCTATGTAAATATAATTAGGAAAGAACTTAGATTCCAGAAGATGAGCATTTAAACTAATATTATAGTCTAGGTCAAACAACATTACATGTGCTGGACATAAATCACTCATAAAAATATTTTACATTAAAACATATGACTTGTTACCCAAAGAAAATGTACTAATGGAAGTTATCTTCCATTTGGTGTTCATCAGGTCTGTAGAACTAGTAGATATCAGCCTAATTTTGAAGAGAAGAGACTTCCCTTTTTCACTGTCTATTCTGCTTCTTAGCTTTGAGTGGATTAACTGTTGGACTGATGTAAACTGGAAACAAAAGCAGAGAAAATGTTATTCAGCTGCAAAAGGGATCTCAGTTGTCAAAGCGATCCACCACTTCGGTAAACTCTCACTCCTGGCAAATAGCCAGTTCAGCCTGTTTTTAAAATTTATAGCAATTAATCTCTCCTGACAACTGTTAATTTTAGACCTCAATCCTTCACCTTTCTTATCCTCCAGAGGAAGCAGTGTGGATCCTTAAGGCTAAGAGCAGCCTTCACAGCCTGTCCCATCCTAGTCCCCCTGCTCCCCCCCAGTCTGTGAAGGCAGCTCGACAGTGTACAGCCAGGTATAGCAGGCACCTCTTGCATGGGGAGAGGGAAGGGGAAAAAGGCAGAAGATGCTACAGGCAGATGCTGTAGAAGAGAAGGGGATGGCTGCCCAGGTGGCCCACTGTGAGCTAGATGCCTAAGCAATTCATTGGGGGAAATAGGGTTTGCTACTGGTTTCCCTGTAGACTAAGACAGTGCCTAAACTAGCCAATACACATCTGGAAAGAGAGTTGTGGCTACATCCCATCTTTCTCAGGTGCTTTGCTGACTGAGTTGCTGTAATATTGCAAAAGATCAAGGTGCTTGAATACCACTGCAAGAAGCAGACAGGGACTGATTGTCTTCTAAGGCATGTACATGACTTATTTTTGTTCTGGAAGCAACTTATGTTCTTCCCATATGGATGTTTTTGAACGCAGCCCCAAAGTAACAACCTCCAGTTGGTTGGGAGTGAAAGTACAGCAGAATGAGCAAAGCTGTAAACAGCCAAATTCTCCATGGAAATAAGTAGCAGTTAGGAGCTCCTAAGCAAAGGCTATTTCATGCCTTTATAGGCATTATTAAAATCCTAAAGGAGCAAGTTAGACTTGGAAACTCCCCATCTAAGAAATTTGCTCCAGAAAGTCTTGGATGGAAGTTACATGCCACCTCACCATCAAGTCTCAGATCCTGGGGGAGCACTGATTAGCAGTGGCTGAGGACATCATCTCAAAACCAGTTCCCATAGATTTGGAAGGTGCATGAAACTCCTGTGGTTGCTGGGCAGAGTGCCCAGGGATTACTCCAAGGCTTGCACCAGACAGTCAGCACTCTGGGCCAGAGAAAGAGCCAGAAAAGCATCCCTGGCAGAAGATGTAAGCAGTCAGTGCCTGGGGGCACAATACTGAAGGGCTCTATAGGGCTGAGGAAGCCAAGTCTGGTGAGGACTCCATTATTCTGCTTGAAGGGTGAAGCTAAATGTCCTCAGAGGAACACACAGGTTTTGCCTCATAGCAGCTGGTTTATCTGTTCTAGCAGAGGCTAGGAGTAAGCTAACGTGTGTAGTGAGGATGTTCCCATGACTATGCTCTGCAATGAGAGAGCTGACTGCTCTGCAATGAGAATCACACCAGCCCTGTCCTGCTGCTGGGGTGTAGGGCAGACAGTTCATGGCCAAAGCAGCAGACTATTCCCTTGCCCAAGTATTGGAGTCTCTTGAACTGCCTCTTAATATTAAAAACTGATTTTTCTCCTGCTGCCTGGGGTGCTGTCAGGGAGGGGCCCTAGTCTGTTCCCAGCACAGGATTGCTATTAGCACTTATACCAGTGCAGACTGGCTGGGGAAACATCATTCCACCACCTAGGTGGTAACTGCAGCTCAATGTTACCCCAGCCCATGATTTCCCTGCTCTTCTCCCAGGTAGGCTGTGAGCTGAAGCACCATCTGCACAAAGCCGGCATGCTGCACAGCATTTTGAAGATGTCGAGGCCCATCTTCCCCCACACGCGTGCACAGCTTTCTGAACTACGCCAGTGCTGAACAGAGATGTTCCATCCACCAGCCTCTCACATTTGTTTTCATCTGTCAAAAACTGAATCCGGGTCTGAAGGCTTGCAGAAAAACCCTGGAGTCCAGATACAGGCTTCAAATAAAAGGAGTAAAAGTCAAAGATATTTATATTAACATGTATAGATTTTTACATGTTGAAAACATTTTAAGAAAGCCAGAATTATCAACTATATAGTAGATTTTAACTGTATCTTTAATATTTAGCTCTACATCCATGTTCGTGTTCAGACTGGGTAATGTGTTTTGCAGCCATATGGAGATGCCATATTTTGGACATGGTGTGAAAAACATGGCATCAGTAAAATGCTGTATTTCAGTACAAAGAGAAATCATGAAAGAATAATCTGATCTACCAGTAATGAATACAGACATGAGAAATTGCACTAAGGTGGCTTTATCAGTAGGGAAGAGACAGAAACTGGAGAGAACTGGCTGATCCCCACGTCCCATTTAGTACTGGGCTCTTAGTGGCACTTTTGAATCAGCTCTAAATTCTCCCTGAGCAAGTGAAAAAGGCATTCTCCAAAACTGACTCCAATAAGTGTATCCAATGGTTCCAGGTATTCATGATATGTCTCTTCCTGCACATTTTTTCCTTAAAACCCTCCTCTGGAAGAAAAGGGAAGTGTATTTTTTCTGGATTGACGAGTGTACTGATGCACAGACCACTCAAGAGGCAGACTGACAGTGGTGCCAGGCTGCCAGTCAATGCTTAGACTATGGAAATGGTTTATCCCAAAGGAAACCACAGCAGTCTTTCACCACTGAGCAGCTAATTACCCATAATGTGCTGAGATGCTTTGCACTTACAGACGGGGCAGAACTGGCTTCTAGAAGTAAACTGTCTGTAAATTCTGCATCCTTGCTCTAACACTAAATGGACAACCTCTCAGTTGCTTGTGGCTAAGGTCTAGCATAAACTGTGACTTACAAGATTGAATATCTTTTCCTGAGTGGATTTACAGGCTCTGACTTTACCCTCTTCTTTTAACTCAGATGGGGATTTGCAGCTGTGTAAATAAAATGAGAATTGCATCTATATCTGTGCCAAGAAAATGTGCTAAATATACAAATAGGCTGCAATGAATATGATCCTCAAAGCAGACACATTTTGAAGGATTTAATTTCCTTTCCCTTCTAAAATTCAAGCTTTTGCTGTGAGCCTGTATCTAGAAAAATACTGTTTGTGGGGACCCCTGGTTCTTCCTTAGGCTTAGGGAGTACCATGGCCCAGAACAGTCCTGGCAGCCTCTGTCTCAAGACCCTTTTAAAGAATGGGAAAAGCTGGGTGGGATGAGAGAAGGAAATCCCTTCAGTGGGCAACAGAGTGTGAAGGGATGTTGCCATTTTGGAAGAAGACCCCTAATCAAAAGCTTTGCAAGCCAGTATTTCTCAGATGAATCACACAGAGGGAGGCTTGGGACAAAGTGTCTCTTGCCCAGCCTGGATTAGCTCCATGACAAGGACGCCTGTCCCTCTGCACTATGGCATTTCACTTTCAAGAAACCAGAGAGGCCAAGGCTCGTTCATCCATGTGCTGGTGGCCTTTCCAGAGTCACGTCAAAGCTGGGCTTGGGGCCATGCTGGCAGCATTGCTGGCTTCGGTTAAATCTGCCTGTTTATGAAGTAATGTCCCCTTAACTCCCAGTGTGCTGAGAGTTTCCTGGGAGTGTGTAGACAGGTGTGTGTGTGTGTGTGTATGTAGTGCAGTGCAGCAAGACTCTGAGGAGAGAAGCAGGGCAGGTTATATCCCCATGTGGCAGTACCTCAGTCTGGGGAGGTGGGATGAGCAGGCAGAGGAGGGCACTCCTGCTAAAGCAAATGTGAGCTCCAGCCCAGCCGGGACATTAAGGGGACTTTCTGCCATGCCTGTGTTTGCACCAGGACTGTTTCACATCAGGTTTATGGTTTAATGAGAAGGATCTACTTTCCCTGGTGGTAGGCTGGGGCACTCGCTGTCTGAGCTGGGAGGACTGGGATGCAAAGCCTTGGGGAAGCAGTTACTTAACATGAGCTGCCCAGACTCTGGTGTGAGCAGTGGGTCCAGCTGGAGACAGCAAATCTCTATTGCTCAAAGCGAAAAAAGGAAGCAAGAAAAGAGATTAATGCTGCTTACCCTTGATAAAGCTTTTAGCTGCAAAATGTCACATTCTTCAAAACCCAGTCAGCCAGTCATAACTTAGGCTTTAGCAGCTGTAACTCTAATTGGACCAAGAAGATTAGTTGATCTGCAGCATGAAAACACAAAACACAGCAAGAAAACCCCACAAAGTTAACATGGTGAGAGGGTCTATATAACATGTATATGTTGACTTCATTGTCAGTGTGGCCTTTACAGGCCCCTCCAGATGACAAAGCCCACTCTGAACTCCGCCTCCAAAGGGCCTGAGCTCCCAAGATGCAGCAATCATACTAAGTTGTCCCAAAAACAAATGCAGTTTTAATTGGTGGTATCAGTCAGCCTTGGAGCAGCAGAACAACCAGCTCACCCAGATGATTAGCATTCCTGCTGCTGGAAGAGCAGGAGTCCAGCCTCATGGAGGGACGCAAATGTTGACTGACACTTTCCCACACTCACTGTGCTGTGGTGTCCTTCCTGGGGAGAAGGGCATGCTCTCCTTTGTCCATGTCTGACAGCACCATACATCACCTCTCCATTTCCTGCAATATTAATCCGGTGGCTGTCGCCCTGATTTTTCCAGAGTACTGTGTTTATAGTTGGTAGCAAAGGTTCTCAAAGATTTTGTGTAAACAATCCATGTTTCTATAACTGGCCAAGGATTGTTTTGTACTTTGGATGTTGTTTTTCATTCTTCTTTCTGGGGTGGAGAATGTGATGGACTGCGTTTCTCACCTATAGAATTTGAGAGGTGGTAACCTCTTTTTCCAATTCATAACTGTCTGTAAAAAGGTATAAATATAAGAATAAAGAGAGGCTGGGTCTCTTTTTGCTCTCTGCCCGGCCTTGGTGGCTGACCTCCTGAGTTGTCTAATTGTTTCGTGTTCGACTGAGCGACAGGTGGCACTACCAAAAATAGCTCCAGACCTCAGGGCAGGGAGGAAACTGTCCTCAGGGACCTCAGGATCCGAGCATGGAAGCAAAGGAAATTATTCCAGGAGACAGTCAGATCAACAGTTTCCCATTTTAAGCTGTGCATTCCATATTTATTTATCTGACTTCATCCAAGCAATATTCATAATGGCAGACTAGACCTGGATTTCTGATTGTGAGAGTTCTCCGCCCTGCTGTGTCCCAAGGCTGAAATGTGCTGCAGCCTGCCCTGGAGGACTCCCAGGATTCTTGCTCATGAAAGTTCATCTGTTTGGGTTATTTAGGGGTAAGAAAGGCTGGTGTTTATTGTGCTGGTAACTCCTTGCCAGAAGAGGACTGCTCACTACAGGGCACCTCCCAGAATCTGAGTCTGTCAAACTTTATACAAGCAACAAAAAGCAAAGTGGCTTTCACCACTTTCCCTGGAGATGAGTCCAAAACCAGATGGATCCCAGCATTCAGAGACTGTCGTGGCATTGGACAGAAGGTCTGCTCCATAAACCAGCCAAACATCTTTTCCTTGATGTCTGCATCCTTGGGGCTTTTGTGGACTATGGTTATATCTGTTGCTAATCTCCCCATTTTAGGTATTTCCTATATGCAGAGGCCTTACTACCTATGGAGGTATGAATCTACAGCTGCTATGTCTTTCAAACAAAGGTTAGTTTCTACCAGGCAAAGAAATTGTTAATGCAGTTGGAGATTTTTGACATGGTCCTATATGTTTAACAAGGAGGTACGAAATCCTGCTTCCATGCAGCTTCTATCTTCCTGGGTCCTAAAATCTTTTAAAAAGCATACAGCACAGCCGCCTTTCTCCAGGCTCTCTTCAGGGCCATGCATTTCCTTTTCCAAATGTTGCTGCCTTCTTTTCACAGGAACAGAAATAGGTAAAAGCCTTTCATCTGCCTTTAATTTGGGCAGAGAAACCTATCTATATTTGAGGTGGGAGATGCTCTTATTTTAGTCACTCATTTCACAAAGTAGCTGTTTTAGAAGGAAAGGATTTATGGGTGTCTCTGTATGCGTATCTCATATGCAAAGTTTCATAATTCCTTGATTTGTAGAGGTATCATTGTATCAACACGAGCAAACTCAAGGGACTAGAAGAAAGAAGTGTGCCAAGATCCATGGGATAGTGTCACTGTCATCCCCACTTTCAAAGAGGAGTAATCCCAGCAAGATTTGGTGTCCTCAACTCTTGAGTCACCAGGGATGACCAGGTCATGCTTCCAGCACTTTGGGTTTGTCCCTGCTCTAAATAGGGCAAAAGAGGTCTGTAAACAACAGGTTTCTTCCTTTATAGACTCCTGTGGCAGATTCTGGTAGGGTGTGACTGAGGGGAGAAGGAGATGTGACCCTCTGGGAGACGAGAGTGATCTGAGCTGGACTCTAAGCAATGAGCTTCCCCACTATCCTTCTGGTAAGTGCCCACACTCAAGATCACCATTCCGTAAGACTGCAGGCCACAGTCACCTAAAAAGTAAGTGTTGCCTCTCAAGGCTGTGACAGAAAGCAATGCAGACCAAACTGCTTGTGTTAATCTTCTGGCTGACATACGTGACCTGTGGAGCCAAGACCAATTTGCTGCTCACTGTTCCTCTCCCACGTCTCTTTAGGCACTGTTTCTTTGCATTTCTCCCTCACAGGGAGCATCTGTGCTTTTTGCTGTTTCTAAAAGTTAGCATTTGACACAACAAGCTCTTACTGTCTTGTCTACATATTCCTTCTCTTTTTAGACTACTGATGCAACCATGGTTGGTGCTTTTGAACCTGGGCTGGTGTGCAAATCTCAGGGTTAGTTGTGACTACAGTCAAAAATTAAGTGCTTTGTTGGAGTCCTGTCTGAGAACTGGAGAAGGATCAAATGTGTCCACTATGCAGCCATCCATCTCCCTGGAGTTTCATAATATTATCCATCTGTTCTTTTGCTTTCTTACGAGAAAGGCTCATGGGGTTACAGAGGTACAAATTAACACATCTTGTTGAGATTGTGTTTAAAAATACTCATTGTCCATCTGTGTGAAGAGAAAAATCCATTTCTGTTAACATGGTTCTTTTCCTTCTGACACTTGCTGTCTGCAGTACCCAATGTGGAAGAACAAGTGTTGCGAGAAGGGAAGAGCTTTACAGCAAGTGAACCAGTGCCTGACTTTGCATGGGACTGGTAAAAGTCAACACTAGAGAGTGAGAGGGAAGTTTTGGGTGCAGGAAGGTGGCAGAGGAAGGGGAAGTACTTTTAATATTCCCCCTTCCCATCCCCAAATGCTGCTGGAGACAAAGCCTGCAATGGTATGGTGCCACATTTGGGGTGCAGTGTCTAACAGGGCACTTTCTAGGGGGTGCTCACTTGAATATTACTGGCCAAAGAGGGACTTACTGGCCAAAGGGAGGTTTTGCAGAGAAGGAGCACTGGCATCTGCTTGTCTTACAGAGCTCCTTGAAGGTCTGATGGCAAGAGTGCCAGCTATTCCCCACAGCCACTGACTTCAACTCCATCATGCTTGGACACTGTATGTGTGATCATCTTTTACTCTCCCTGACAATGGCAGACAACAGAAAGCAGCAGAGATGTGAAGGACATTTGAGGGCGGCTTTGGTCATCAGGCCAAATGCAAGAAAATGGCTGGCATGGAGTGCTGGTAAATCCCTTTGTGAGCAGAAAGACTGAGGGGAGAGCAGCTAGGCAGGAGAACAATGAGCAGCACTACGCCGTCCCTCTGCCACCCCCTGCAAGGCACCCCCCACAAAAGCACTCAGCCCATTTTAAATGTATTGCCTGTCAGCTTCCTTCAGCAGCATCGAAACCCTGTGAAAGGCACTCACTGTGTCTCACACAATGCCCTCGAACACTTGGGATTTGACTTCCTGACTATGTCTGTGTGCTGGGTTTTTCTTGCTGCTATGGCAAGGGAGAAATGCAAAGCAGCCGTGGCTACAGAGATGCTGGAGAGAAACAGCAGGGAGCAAATCACGCTTGGCTGTGCAGTCCATGTGTGCTTGGCCCACGTTTTGCTCTGGGCTCTGTCACAGACTCAAAAGGCAATGATGTCCCTACTTAACCCTGGCCTGTTGTGTTAGAATGTCTCTTGGGACAGACAGTGGTCGGTGAGGAAAAGGGATGCTGTCTCTGTGACAGTCCGAGTGAAACTGAAGGACATCTCCATTACCACACACAGATGCAGGTGATATTCCAGGACCTCTCTGCACTGCAACTGTGGGATAAATAGGGAATGCAAAACCTTTAAGCGTAAGGGAGAGTTTAAAATTGTTCTGTAACATTTTTCTTGGCTATTTATGACTTTGTGTGATCTCATTGTAGGTGGGACTGGCACACTGAGCCTTAGGTATGCGTATCTTCCTTCACCAGAGGGGAGGTGACAGTGCCTGCTATGTCATTCTTAGGGCTACCTGCAATTTCTATCTTCATATCATGGCCTGGAGCTGATCAAACAGGAAGCCTGAAAGAAGCCTTCAGACCCAAGCCACCAAATGTGAAGACCTTTCAGTGCAGGCTGGCTTGCATGTAAGTGTTAGTTTGCCCAGGTACTGGTGAACAGTCCATAATCTTCTTCCTCACTGTTCTCTGGGCAGGCTCTAGCAGGAGCAGTGATTTCCCCCCCACCCCCATCCCCCCGAGATGTTGACACAAGGTGTGAGGATCCCTTTATCCCTTCCCTTTGCAGACCCATTTTCATGTTGCTCATGTGCCACAAATAGGACAGCTGTGAGGCAGGAGTTGGGGCAGAGGGCTGGAAAGGCTGTTAAAGGCTTCTCAAATAGCTGTTCCCTTTCCAAAAGTACATCCTTCTTCAGAATAGCTGGTATGAGCTGGCTAGCTCCTGTCACCTTCCTTTGCTTTCCCCTGTCCAGAGGATGAGAAAAAATGGAAGTACTGCTTAAGAATGTATATGGATTGCCTTTGGTTCATCAAGTCATATAATAAATTCCCTGAAGCTCAGTGTAGGGAGTGCTGGAAAACTGGACTCTGGCTAGAGCTGATTTCCATATAGAAAAAGCCATCCAGCCACAGAGCAGTAGAGAACCGTCTGAGCTCCTCACCATCTTTGATCATCCTCAAGAGGCTTGGCCAGGTTCACTGAGAAACACATCAGGACATGTTTGGCAGGCCAAGGCACAGAGGTATACTAACCTGGGCAGCCAAGGCTTTTTGTTTCTGTGGTGGCTAGGTGGGAAGTCCCAGCACCTCTGACTAGGTGCTAATGGGACACTGAAAGGTGTTTGATGCAATGTCAATGCTGGCTTGCCAAGCATCTTGAAGCATGAGTCACCTCTTCCTGAATCATGAGACTGGCCTACAAATTATTAATATTTATTTTCTGACTGAAAATAGGACTGACCTGCCTTTACTTCAAAACCTTTGAATCTGTAGGATTAATTCCAATGATGCTTACAGAATTTTCTCTGCATTCAAGAAAACTTTGTTTTCTTGTCTTTGTGTTGCTTTCCCTGCTTTAAAATTAAAATAAAACTGAGGAGTTTTTTCTTCTCATCACACAGATCCAAATCCTGAAGGACTCATCAGCTGTTAGGAGATATACTGTAAAACCACAAGGATTTGCAGTGGTTATTGAGCAGCCATATGCTCAGCTCAGTGCAGTGCCCTTTTGCACTTCTGACCAAGTGTCTTGGTTTAAAAGACAGGTGTCTGCTAGGGAAGGCAGGAGCCTTCCTTGGAATGGAAAAACTGCAACCCCTCTCCCTCTGAATTATTATAAATTTAAAATCAAGAGGCTCTCAG
>VZTZ01012261.1:0-91510 GCA_013400955.1 Drymodes brunneopygia
AGCCATGGACACACAGCTATGGGGCACATTCCCCACATTTCTCTGCTGTCTCACTGTGGCAGGTGTGTGGTGCACCCCTTTGCAGTCAACCCCTAAAATGTTCCCTGCATGCCAAGGATATTTCAGCAGGTAGTAATATTGAATATGCATGAGTTCTCTTGGCCTTATTTAGCTGCACTCCCCAAGTCCCGTTTGTGCTGCTGACAGAATTAGTGGCTCTGAATGTGTTTTCTGATCCAGACACCGGTTTCACATTAAGCTGCTGTTAGGCCTGGCAAGTACAAGGGATAGAAAATTGGTAGGTTAGTTTTCCAAGACATTTTTCAAGCTCTGTTTTCAAAAGACATCAGCATAAACATGTCAGTAAGTAATCATTGCTTATGATACTTAAGTAATAAGCCTTATAGGGAAACTTTGAAGCAAGTGCTAATCCAGTTCCAGACACATGTGTGCTCTGTCAGCATCAGGCTGGTGAAATACTCCCTCAGAAATGGCTGGAGCAGAACAGGTGGGTTATAAACTGACAAAGAATTGTTTTAAATGCAAAGGTACAAAACAATTTTATTACAAATTGAGGGATACAAGAGCTCATTCCAGTATTTTGAACCATGTTGAATAATGCCAGCCATTTGTGTCACAATGCTCTAAATTGAACTTTTAATCACAATTAAGAGCACACAAATTAGGCATGACATTGTATGCTTATTGCTTAAAGGCTCTGTCACTGATTGATAATGTATATTTGTATTAGTAGTATTAGTGCCTAAGTAATATTCATATTTAACACAATTCACTGTGTTGACTTTGACTAACTACCTTCAGATACCACCAGCCTCCAGTGTAATCAATAATCATGATACCAAATCATTTGTATGCCAACAGCTATATTTACACTGGAAACTGCCAGTGGGAAAACCTCAGAGACCTGTGGTAGCTGCTGCTGAATATGATAGCAATAATTGTCATACTTTTAAACAGTATTTGTTAAAGAATATCGAGCCAGCTCCTAGGCTGGTACAGCAGAGTGATGCATCAGCTAGAGATTAGTTGGCTACACGTATTAATTTTTCAGAATCCTTTGCAAGGTATTTCGTTTGGTTTTATTCTTTCTTCACTCCTGTCATGTTCTCCCTCTTGGGGAAAATGTAAATATTTCAAACTTACTTTATAAACATTTCTTAACTGTCTCTTCAGCCACCCACTGGCTCCTGTTTGAATACCTGTGCATGCCCCATGTCTGGCTCATGTCCTGTGGCCCAGGTGATGCTCCCTGATCTTTCACTGCTGTGTTTGCCAGCTCAAAATGATGTGTGTGTCTGATGGAGCTCAACCATCTCCTTCTATGCCTTGCCTGGTGCTGCAAAGCACTCCATGCATCTGCTTTTCACCCCTTCCATCACTCCACCACCAAAACAGAGGTGGTAGAGGTGGCTTGGTCACAGGTGGAGCAGATGGCAGCCTGAGGCATGGGGCACCACGCGGGCTCCGACTGTGCCTCGCAGAAATGAGCCCCATCTCAGCAACTGAAGAGCAACTCCAGGACAAAGTGTGTTGTGCAGCTTGAGCATGCCTCATGAATACCAAAAGTAGGACAAGAGAACGAGGGAGAAGACAAATTAAGGAAAGGAAATGGAGTATAGATCTGCCTTGGAGATCCAGCCAGTTTCCCAGCAGACAGATTGCCCCCCTGGAGTCCCTCCTTCCTCAGCTCTCTCTGCTGAGGATGGTCTCTAATGAGGAATTGTCTCTTAACATGGAATGTTTTTTAACAGGAAGAGCTCCCATTGAGCTGAGTTGAAATTCAACCCTCTGGCTCAGGACTCCCTTCTCCCTGTGCCATGGCTGGCACTGACCACAGAGAAGCAATGTGTTCTGGGAGATACGGAGGTGTTGGCACACGAGAGTTGTTCAGAAAATCCGGGCAGAGAAAATTAATGCAAACAGGCACAAAAGGAAAAAAGTAGCAATGTTCACTGAAGCCGGGCCAAAAACAGGAGCAGGGGAGAGGGTGCCATCCTCCTGGCACTCCACATGCTGTGAGTCAGGACACCAGTGTGCCCAGGACTGCCCTGCCTCCCATAGCTCAGCCCAGTGCTGCTGCTGGGCTCAGGACAGAGGTGGTGAGCATGTCACCACAGGTTTGATGAGATTCCTGCAGTCTTGCTTATTGAATTTTTTTTGCCTTGAGTGCAGGCAGTAAGGCACTGATGGGTACATGTGCTCAGTGAGTGCAACAAGCAGATAGATGTGCATTGCTGAGAAATTCCATACTCCTGGAGATTTCAAACAAAAGCTATCAAATGTAATTAAAAATTTGCAGGGGGAGAGTCAGATCTGAGGGGGGAGATACCAGCTTTGCTCTCTGCTTTATCTCTGAATGGAACCATTTCCGCTGCTGGAAATGCTGTAAGAGAGAGCCCAGTGCTGCCTCAGTTTGAAGATAATAACTTTAATTTTAGCTCCGAATTACTTTTTTTCAAAGACAGTCTGACCTCTGACTGTAAAGTTATTGAATTGCTACATCTGACATGATGAAGGGTAGCTCAACAGGTGGGAGCCAAAGCAGTTCCTGTGCAGGAAAGAAATGCAGATACTAAGAGCATTGGAAGTCATGAAATACAAATGGTACATCCTGTATTGAAAGCAAAGCTGGACTTCTTTAGGCTTTAAAAAAAACGTGCTGCTTCCTTTTAAAAAAAAATGTTTTTCTCCCAGCTCATTTCACATGGCAGTTTGTTCTCTTTGCTTGATTAAATGTTAATCCAGCCCATCCTAATGGTGTGCAGTTCCTTTTGTTAAGCTCTGGACTTCTGAGTACCATACATGAAGGGAGAAAGTTCCATCAATCACCAGCACAGCGAGAGTGAAAGACAGGAACCAGTGCTAATGCAATTAGCACATTTATTTGTCATGCATCAGAGGAGCTGGAGACCTCCCTGGCATGTCAGCTCTGACTCCCAGCAGCAGCCCGATGGTGTAGGGAACTGCTGGGATGGACCAGAGCTGGCTGGATGGCAGGAGCTGGTGTGTCCCTTGTCCCTCAGCCCCACTCTCCCAGCCAGCCCTGGCACGAACAGGCTGCCCAGAGAAGCTGTGGCTGCCCCATCCCTGCAAGTGTTCAAGCACAGGTTGGATGGAGCTTGGAGCAGCCTGGTCCAGTGGAAGGTTCCCTGCCTGTGACAGAGAGTTAGAACCAGATGAGCTTTAAGGTCTTTCCCAGCCCAGTCCACTGTGTGACTCTGAGAAGCTGACATCCTCTGAAGCCTTGGTACCTCAGCCCACCAGCCCCGTGGGATGCCACGCAGCCATCCCGAGTGCCATCCCCAGTTCTTCTGGCAGGGTGGAGGTTCAGCAGTGCTCGCAGGGGCTGAAATGAAGAGAGATGGTGGCCAAAATCTGCAGCACTGGCAGCCAGGCTGTGCCTCCCCAGTGCCAGGCGGGTCGGGGGCCGTGCAGCGCTTCCCTCGCTGCCGGAGTTCTCGCGGAGCCGGAGCTGGCGGCGCGTGCAGCCACACACCATTTAGAGTAGCCATCTGTTCCCTTTAATGAGAAAGCTATCCATTTTTTTCACCTGGTTACTGATTGTTCCAGACTATTGTTGATTGCTTTGTTTTATTAATTACTCATTTTGACATGCTGTATCTGTCTCTTTTGTTCAGAAAGCAGATGCTCGTGTTTCTGGGCATTATTATTGATGGTTATTGCTAATAAGATAAAGCTGCAGTTCCAGTTTTAACAGAGGACTTAACACTGTGGCTCTGGTTATTGAAATGCCTGAGCACTGGGTATTTTATTCAAGCCTGAGGAAATTGCATTCTTAGTGCCATGGGGGCTCCCATTATTTGAAGGAAAGGGACTTTTTAGATGTCTTTTGGTGTGCAGAGCAATGGGGTTGGTAGCTGTTGCTGTTCCTGGAGACCATGATTGAACAAAGAATAAACATTACTAAGATCTGAAATTTCCACTTAATAATCCCTATTATTATGGGTGTGAAAGGCTGCAGGTTCCCATAAGAAACTCCTCACTCAAAATCATTCCCTCACTTTATTTGGAATTGAGCAAAATTTGCTTTTTAGATTGTCAGACAGGGTTCAATATGTCTTAAAAATTAAAATAGAGTGGTCTGTGAGCTGTGAAGGAGATAGCATCACTACACCAGAGTTAAAAGTGTTTCCACTGACAATCACTGTTTCAAAATATTATTTCAATATTATATTAAGCTCTGAAAAACCGCCTGTGAGTCGAGCATAGATGGAAACCATGTCAGTGCTTTCTGCTGGAATTAGATACTGGCTCCATTCAATTCTGAGAAAGTATTTATGATGTAAAGTCAATCTTTGCAAAATAGTCTCTCATTCTGCAACAAATCCAGTTGCTGATACTGTGCTTTCATTGTGCTCATTCCCAGCTCCGGGCTCATGCAGTGGATATGAATGGGAACAAGGTGGAGAATCCTATTGACCTTTACATCTATGTGATTGACATGAACGACAACAGGCCGGAGTTCATCAATCAAGTCTATAATGGATCTGTTGATGAAGGCTCTAAACCAGGTACAGTTGAAAAAAAGTCTGAAAGTTTCACAGATTTTCAGCCATTTGTCTGGTGTGGTGGCTTGGGCTCTGCTGGGAGCACAGGGGATGAGGGAGGGGTTTGCTCTAGCTGGCTCTTGGTGGAAGACATGGAGGTGAGAACAATCCGGCATCTTTTTCTGGATAAAGACAAAGTGCAGACTTGGGCTGGAGGGGACTCGGATCCTGGTGGTTCCTTCCTGGCTGTGAAATGTGTAAAAGCAGTGATTTTGTAGACTAAAGCTCTGTAGCACTGTTCTCATACACTCATTGCACACATACAGGGCTGTTACTCTAATTACAGAGCACTGAAAGCCAGCCTGGCAGTGGCCTTTCACTGACCCTGTGTCTCAAGTGCTCAATATCCTCCTCCTTGATATTTAATTCAGTCATTTGCCAGCTCAATATCTGGCATCCAGTCAGACTCCAAAGAAGGCTTTGTCTCAAGAAAACACTTCCTTAACTGGGACCTGATGCAAACCTGCAGATGTGGGAATATCCCCATTGGAATTTCAGGGTCATCCTCTGTCCCCACAGACTTTTCTAACAGAGGGTAAAATGGGAAAAAACCTGAAGTAGAATTTCAGAAAATTTGTGGGTGAAAAATCAATGAGGGTGTAAGCAGTTAAAGTGATGATTTTTACATGAGCACGTTTATATGCTTGGAAAAAACAGAGCTGTAGATATCTTTAATGTTCTATTTCCAGCTCTATTGTTGATTTGTTATTTAAGTGTGGCATAACCCTGCAGTTTCCAATATGGGAGCAGGGTTGGTTTAGCTCTTTACTGAGTGTAACTAAAAGTGCATCCATTCTTTGAACATAAATTGTTCTGTATCTCCAGTACAATTGGAAGTCTCCTGAAATCAGAGGGAGATTTTTCCTAGACTCTCTCCTCGGTTGTTTGCCAGCTGAGGGGTTAAATACCCCCTGACTTTGGTTTGTGTCAGCAAACATTTATCACAGTGGCTCCGCTGCCGGAGGTGTGACAGGGAAGTCTCTGGTGGGCACTGTTTTTAACAAGGTGATTCACAGTCGTGATTGATTGTCTTCCAACACTGTGAGGGACGGGCAGCTGGGGGGGACACGTGGTGGGGACAGAACGTGACATTATTTCTGAGCAAAGAATAGCTACAGCTCCCTCCCTGATTCCTTTGGGTGGTGATGTCTCAGCTTCAAAGTTCTGATCCTGGTCCTGCTTGGAGGAGAGACCGTGAGAAGCCCCTGAGCTGATGGCTCTAATAACATCTTCCCAGGGAATTTTTCCAGCTTTCATTTGAAGGCCACTTTGGGGCATATCAAGGTTTGAAGATTGATACAACATTTCCATAGCAAATCAAATTTCTTACATCTTATTCGAGAACAGATCAATATTCAAAGTGTTCCCAAATGTTTTAACTAGCTCTGTTCATCTGTCAAAGAAGCAGCAAATTGCATCCTCTCCTTGTCTGAAATCCAGATAAGCCTTTGAGCTATTAAATAGAACAGGATAATTTTGCCTACAAAATACTTGTGCCTCTGTTTCTAGCAGTGTTTTTTGGTATTCTCTATCCCAGGCTGGAGTGCTTGCCTTTAAGGCAGGAAGGTATAAAGCAATCTGTTTTTATTCAAAAGCAATTACATTTGTCTTTGATGTATTTGTCAGGGGTTTTTTTTTCTCTCTTCCCTGTTTAATCAGTATTCTTTTAAAGGTTTATATTAGTATTGAATTTCTCTTCCTTGCTTTTGTAGAGCCTCCTAGGAATTTGGGTATTGGAGGCCCTCATTCCATGTACTGGGCAAGAAACATGATCTTGTGCCTCTGAGAAAGTGATAGAGAGGTCATGGAGTTAAAGGGAATATCTGCATGCTCCTCCTTTGCCTCAGAGTAATGTGTCCCTCTTTTGTGCAGAGACAAATGTAGGCAATGTATTTAGCTAAGGGGAGATCTTGCAAAGATTTAGAAACTTTTTTATAGTTCAAGATGCCTCAGAATATTACAACAACTGAGGTGCCATACCAGCCACTGCAAGAGAAGAAATACGTGACCAGAATTCATGATTATTTCTGGCAGCGGTTGACAAATGAAAGACACTGCATATTCTTTGAGGTAACAGCAAAATGTGTTCAGTACTGATTCAACAGTAAGTTAGATATGTATATGCATCTATAAAAATATATCTGCATATGTGTGAATATCCATGCTTCAAGCAAAGCAAAAAATCTTGTTATATGTTACAGGAGTTCAGCATTCATTTTCCTCTGCTCAGTGCTGCTGAACTATGCCTGAGGACTGAAAATGCTTCCCTGGTTATCCTGTGCAATTGTTATTTCTCACATCTTCCATATGCCCATTTATAATGGCTGTGATTAAAAATGCAGGATTACTTGATTATGACAGTATCTGCAATGTTCTTAATTTTGCACACCTCTGATGAGAAAGGTATTAGAGTATCCCAAATAAATGCTGACTCTGAGGGCAGCTAGAATGAGCAGCCAATGGCTGTTTGAAGTGAGTCGGAATTTTGCCCAGATTTAATAAAAAAAAACCCAGATGAAAAAGGACATATGGAGCTTGAGCTCTACCCATGGAAATTTTGCAGAGCAAGACCATCAAAAATGTGCTGTTGAGCAGAGGCTGAGCAGGGCGCAGTGACCTTGAGCTGCGGGGGAAGCCCCAGTAAGGCTCCAGCAGGATCAATAGAGCAGATCCTGTTCCAGTGAGCAGGAAAGGGCCCTGTGGTGCTGTCCCAGCACTCCCGGGGTCTGGGCTGGAGCAGAGGCAGGGCTGTGTGTGCACAGCAGGCAGGGGAGCAGGGGCAGGGCTGTGTGTGCACAGGGCAGGGCTGGCCCTCCGCAGGATCCTGCGCCGCCAAGCGCAGCCTGGTCCCCGCTTGGGGCTGGGATGTGGTGATCTGGAACAGAGTGTGGGGCCTCATCTCTGAGCCTGGCAGGGAGCTGCAGTTTGTGCCAGGCCAGGGCAGGGCATGGAGGGTGGCCAAGTAAGATGTGACCTACTGACTCAACAGTGAACAAGCCAAAAGAGGGTACAGTGTACCAAGGAAATGGGAATGCAGAGGGAGACGTGCTCCAGCCTGCAGCACGGTGTGACACTGCTGGGCACTCAGCCTCCCGCAGAAGCAAGTTTGCTTTAGCCTGGAATACAAATATAAAAAATTGTCCAAGAGCTGGAAGAATTGGCAGCGATGTGAAGAGACTCATTAGACAGTCTGATGGGGTTTAAGTGAAGGGGCTTCCCAGCCTGCAGAGCACTCAGGCTGGCTTCCCAAGGAGCGTGCTCTCTGCAAGTCACCTTGAAGCAACCCTTGACAGGAATAGAAAAGAAATCATCAAGTATTATTAATTATAATAGGTTGTTGTTGCTGGTTAAGATTATAATAACTTAATTGAAATAGTGTCTTGAGCCATAGCATAGTGTTCTTGAAATCAGGAGCTCACTCTTGGTGGAGATCTCTGTAGTGAGAACTGGGCCCTGGACATCCTCAGATGTGCTGGCTCTTAAACTGAATTGCATCTCTTTCCTTTTCTGATACTCTCTGGAAAAATAGTTTAATGCATTTCTAGCTTATCTAGCCTCAGGTCAAGTAGCTGGGCAATTTAAATGTGTGAATGCAGGCCCTTCCAAAAATGCAGAACAGGAGTAGTGATGCAGGATTTTCTTTTCCACCCGACCATCTTTCTTCCTCTCTCTCCCCCTCCACGAGTTGTTTTGATTTAACGCACCACTGTTTGAAAGTGTATCTTAAAAGACCGTGTTTTACTCATGTTGACTAATGTTCTGCCTCTTTGAACTTTGCCTCTCTGTGAAGAACACAGCCAAGTTCTAAAAATGCAGCTGCAAGCTGGAGCTGAAATTCCCCTGCTCCCTCTGGCAGCCTTAATCAGCAGAGCTCTCCCGGAGCTGCGCGTTGCCTTTCGAGCGCTGACAAAGCAGGACGGATTGCAGAGCTTGGCTGCCCAGTGCTGCCTGCCCTGCAAGGACTCTGCAGCCTTTTCCAAGCCCACATCTCTGAGCTGCATCCCACCAGCTCCTTACAGCAGGAAGGAAATGAGGCATGGAGTGGGGTTTTCCCCTCTGTACAGCACCAGTTGCTGCCTGCCCTGAGCACAGCCCCTGAACTTCTGTTGCCGGATGTGCAGGATCCCAGCGGTGTCCTTGGGGAGGGCTCCTTCAGGAGAAGTTCTTACACTTTCCAAAAAAAAAAATTAATAAGATGGCATGAAAATGCTTCAATATAAAAGAAGAAAGGGAATTAAATCACAAAACAATAGTGTGATGGAGAAGGATTATTTCCATCTCTGCAGAAGCTTAGTTTTGCTGTAACCACCGCAAACCCTTCCTTGCGGAAGGATGTGGATGTCTTACTTAACTGAAGCGTTCAGTTCTGAAAAGGTCAATGTGAAATGCTCTGCAACAACTTGAGTGCTTTGCTCTGGGTTGTATCTATTTTGTTTTAACAGAAAGATTGTCAAAAATTAACTCATCTCTCCAAAACGATTTGTTCCTGTCAGACTGGCCTTTTCCATTCCCATTCATCCTTTCCACTTCAGTAACTCTCTGGATACATCTTGGTCCCTTTCAAGTCAATAGCACAAGTCCAAGGGACTTCTTTTAAACTCCAGTCCCTTCATTCTCCTGGAATTCTGTAGGATAGTTTACTCCTACCACCTTCCTTGGGAGTGGTGTGAAAGAGGGCTGAGTAGAGAGAGTCCTCCAAAATAAAGGCATATTAGTATTTCTTACATGAGAAATGTTGTAATTTTAAATTTCTCCATCTCCTCCTGAGTCCATGGAAGTCTGATAGAATAATTGTTGATAACATGCCACGTGAAAAATGAAATAGCTGGGAGCCAAATCTATATGTGGAAATTGAGTTAAAGAAATCTCATAAAAAATAAGCAGTATATAAAAAAAACCCAAGGATTTTAAAAGCCAATTATTCTACTAGTGTCCCAGTTTGTTTATTTTATTTCTATGCCAGCAGAGATTCCCTCAGAGATTAACACCATGGACTAATGCACAGATGGGGCCAGAAACTCGAAAGTCATCTGAATATTAAGAATTTAAATCTTTAGCCTCAGTGATTTGAACAGAAAGCCAATTATGAGGCTGAATTAGTTTTCAAATTAAACTGCAATTTAGGGCTTGTGAAATTAATCTTTTAAGGCATATAGTTGCGTCCGTATATATATTCATGGGGAGAATTTGGATTCTGCAGTTCTGGCTTGTTCCTCTTCTCCAGCCTGACAGTGCAATTCATGAGGAGGTGCCTGGTGTGCTGCAGGTTGTTTGTTCAGTGAAGGAACAGAGCAGGTGTTGCTGGGTGGCAGGGCCTGAGATCTAAAGAGAAGATGTTTCATTTTAAAAAATTAATAGGACACGGAGTGAATCCCTCCTCCTGCCACTGCAACCCATAGCAAAAATGCCACAGTGCTGCTCGCAGTCAAAACATTCAAGATGCTTTTTCCAGCTTGGAGGTAAGTTAATTTTAGAACTCTTCAATTAGGAAGATCCCAGTTCAAGAGAGCAACTGGACAGGTTCATGGATGGGGCTGCCACGTGTTCTGGTTTGTAGCACCAGAAGCTAAAAATAATGCAAATGCTCAATGTTTCAGAGACATCATGCACAGGTAAAATACTCCAGAGGGTCAGAGTAGGACTCAGTGGATTCTTCCATTCATCCCTGAGCTCTCCACAGGTTGGGTGCATTACTTCTGGGTCCATCCCAAGCTTGAATGTATTCCTCTATGGCAGTGCCATCTGCTGCACCCTGGGAGAGTGCTGCTCTTATCCTTGCACTTTATTCTATTAAAAATGGCTTTGTCCCACCTGATTCTGTTCTCTCACACATTACACACAGACTTAGGATACACAGTATTCTTTTTCAAGTTCTTTTGCTCAGCCGAGCACAATTTTAAGATAAGAAATTGTTTTTCTGCAGACTCATGTGGTAGTGCTTTCCATTTTCTTTCGAGGTGAGTGGTTATGAAATCTGTGCTCTTAATTTCCTTTTCAGAGGCATCCAGTCCCAAGAGCAAGGAAGTGAATTATAGGACTGTAAGTGAGAAAAAAATGCAAATCCCCAGACTGATGGGTTTTCCCCCTAAAAAAAGAAATGGTCAAGTTGATGTAAAGGAAAAAGATGTGAAAATCATGGTCTGACACCACTGTAGGAGAGAGTTGCAGCTGAATACTGTAATAGCCCACACTCTGCCTCCTTTTAACCAGCAGTTACAAATAGCATAGTATGATATATATAATAATGTTTATATTATATTGCACCACTTTATATTCTGTTGTATTATAGTGTCAAAATTCAGGGATTGGATTGAAGCCTTGTGGAGGATGTGTTCAGTGTCAGGTTCTGTGCATGATTTCTGGAGTCACATGTGCCTTCAGTGCAGCAGGAAATGTGGCTGTGCTGTTCAGCACAATTCAGTGGGGGGGTGTTCAGGATACCTTATCCTCAGTAGTCATTCTTTCCCCCTTCTTTGAATTAGCCCTGAAAATCGAGAGGATTCAGGGACAAGAACTCAGCCGAGCTGAACCTCATCATTGTATGCAGTCAGAACCATTTGCTCAGAGGCTGGATGTGCTTTTGCCCATCCTGACGTTTGACTGGTGGGATTTCTCTGGGGTAAGGGGGTCTCAGTGGGCTGCAGGCTGCTGGAGAGGAGTGATGTTCAAGTCTGGCAAGGGCCATGTGTGTGCTGCAGTGGGTGCATCTGCTCCTCGGCTCTCCGGAGGTATTTATTCCATTTTTAACAATAAGGAGGTCTTATTTCCGTTCTGGGTGACAGCAGCCTCTTCAACTCTCTCTGTTGTCTCTCCAGACCTGCTCGCTCTCTTTATTCTCATTAGGTTGGCTCTTGCCCTGTCTGAAGCTGAGAATCCAATGTCTCTGCTAATTAGGAAGTGGCATCCGTTATGAATTAGGTTAGCTGCTTGAAAGGTCAAAATTTGCCAATGATTACAAAAATTACGGGGAAGGAGGATGACAGTAGCTATCAGTTACGACGGAAGGAATATCATTCGGAAGGAAAGTGCTGCTTCTATTTAGTTTTTTTATCCAGAGCAAGTGGGATGCAGTTTAATTTAAGTATATTTGCAATTTATTACGTCTGCAGTACTTGCACTCACTTGTCATCTGGGTGCCTTGTCCATGTTCCTGTTCACCTCTGTGACTCCAGTCAGCACCGTTGCTGGGTCAGCTTCCCAATTTCATTTGAAACCCTTAACAGTGAGTATGTGAAATTGTTTCACATCACCCATTGAATACATTAAATTTTTTTGACTTGAGGATGCAGGTTTGTTAGATGAAATGCTTTAGCCTTTAACACTACAGAAAGTTCAGTTGTACTCTGAGCTCTTTTCCAGGATTCCATCATACTTGTCACTGAAACTTGGTTTTGATGCCTTTGCTTTTCTAATGTCCTTCTGTCCCTGAGACCTCCTTGCAATGAGTGAAATCACCTAAAGGATGAAGTGTCTGTTATGAGTAGGGGCATGAAATTCTCATCCTCTATGGGGAAGGAAACTAATATCAGGAAAATATTTTCTGAGTGGAAAGTACTGGTTTTAGGAAATGTTGCAAATTTTATGCTGTTCTTCAGTATTTAATCTTCCCACAACAACTCTTACTGTCTTCTCTATCTAGCATTGGATGCAGAGGAGTCTCTAAGTGAGCTTTCCAATTTGGGGGGAAAAAATGAGGAGTAAGGGGAAGTTTCCATTAGTACCAAGCCATTATTAACTTGGGTTAATGAAGATCTAGTGTAATATGGCTATCACCACATGTCTGCACATAATGATTCCATCCTTTTCTATGGGGGAATGATTAAATTAAGTATCTTGTAGGTCAAAATTAGACTGAGAAGGTTAACCAACCTTTAATGATTCTGCAGCCATTTACCAGCCATTTAAAAACAAAAACTGTAAGATCAAGCTGGATAAAGAAACAGCATTATCAGTAAAAAGTGGGTGAAGTTTTAGCATTTTCTGTTTATATCAGAGGAGAAGGCAGAGAGGATTATGTGTTTTTGCAGTGACATGTGGGATAAAGGGCAAAGTGAAAGGAGTTTTTATTTTTATATTTTGTTGGCTTCCTGATAAGTGCCCATTAGCTCTCTATTTTAACATGCATTAAATCCAACTAATGGATAGCAAACCAGCTTAGAAAAATGGCAATTATAAAGCAATTGTCACAAAGACTTTGGGAGCACAACTGTGCCAAAATATTGTTTGTGTGCCTTAAACCCATGAAAGCTCCATCTTTATGGAGAAATGAAGTTGCATAGATGGAAGAGCAGAGATTGCAGACAACGTGAGGGGAATTAGCAGCCCTTGGGATGCTTTGGGATTGTCTGAGCTACAAAGAACTGAGCTGATTCTCAGATTCCATAGTGATTTGTGGGGGGGGCATTTGTTTATGGCTGTGTTTATCTGCTTACCCATGCTCAGGGCAGCTATCTCTCTTGTTTTGCTTTTCTTTTTCCTTAACGCGTACAGATGGAATGAGATATGGTGAGCCTGGCAAAATCTCTTTGCAGTCTTTTACGAGGAGATGCAATTCATTTTAGAATTGACAAACAAAGCTGAATGTACTGATATAAATTATCTGCCTTTGCTTCCATCCCCCCAGGTTCTGTAAGGCATTTTTTTGCCTATCCTGTAGAAACCTTAATTAATCCAATGGGAATATTTTCCATAAGGGTTGCTTTCAAGCATTTCTCTCATGTGTCTTATCCATGGCTAGAAACAAAACCATCTCATTTGACAAAATAACATCTGGGAGGTTACAGTCTCTGGGAAATCAAAGGGAATGCATTGGGAAGTTGCAGATTCTGGAGGTCTTGCCTTTTATTGATAGATCTCCTTCGTCATGCCATCCATTAATTTTAACTCAGGTGATATATGAACTCTGCACATTAGTTAATGAAGGCTAATGCACAGTAATCTTGTCATCACTAGCTGTGCATGGTAATTCAATCTGCTGCTCAGAAGGGCTGTTCAACATGCAGCAAATTTGATTTAATATTGACATGATGTACTAGGTTTGCTATTTTATGTAACATACCATGTGCCTTATTTGATGAGAAATGGTTTTCTTTCAACAGGTTACGTACCTGAGTTAGGCCAGGTGTGTAGTTTAATGCAGTTATATCAGATATATGTCTGTTATTTCTGCACTGGGTATTCATCCTGTGATGCACTGCACAGGCTGGGGCAAATTTCTAAGTTTGGGCACTTTATGCATTCATTTAATGTTGTTGATATGCTTGAGAGCAAGCCCTGAAGAGCAGAAAAATAAAGATGATGCTTTTCTCAGACACTGAAAGCACAAAGTCCCTCTTGCCCTGTTCACACTTGTTTAACTTATTCTTTTAGCTTCATCACCACCAACAGGGTTTGATGCAAAATTGGCAGAGCACAGATTGGGGGCCATGAGTGTGACTTGGAGGAGTTGTCTCAGTGTTTCTGGTCTGTGGTAACTGCTCCTGGCCTCTGTTTGGGTGCAATATAGGGCTTTAAATATGGTGTGGTTAATACTTTGATTCCCACAGAACACACACATCCTGTGGGCCAGATTGGGCAATCAGTACTTTGTCACTTAAAATCAAACAAAACCAGCTTCAAGCCTCGAGTGTGTTAGAGCTGTGCTCTCTGCCACTGTATATTTCCCTAATTTGTGTAGTATTAGGGGCTGGATACAGGGATATATTGCCTTTATTTTAATATAAAGTACATGAAGATGTATCTCCATGCAAAGGCCATAGAAACATGACATTATTTACTTTTACTGCAGGTAAATCACCACCAACCCTCTGAGTACAGTGCAGGAGTTTATACAGCACCCAGAGGATGTCAGATACTCTATCTGTGTATATCCACATCACTCTGTTGAATACTCTGGTGCACAGGTCTATGTTTATGTCATTCACTGCAGCACACAGGTATCTGGAGGATACATCTTGTTTAAAGACAGGCTAAATGCAAAGCAAGCTGAGTGGAGCACGGCCAGTGGTGTAGCTTACACCAGCTGATCCCTTGGGAGCATCCCCAGGGATGGTGCCCTCAGCACGGGGAACGGGAGATGCTGTCGGTCAACACTGCCAGGTGGGAAAAGTGTGTACACAGGAAAGGGAGGGGAAATATCAGCCACTGTCCAGACTGTGGAGAGGCAGAAGCAATTTGCAGCCAGTTTGCAGCAGACTGTGGTCAGACAGGCAGCCCCAGGGAGGGCCAGGAAGGAAGAGGCTGCTGCAGCTCCATCGTGTGCTGCAAAGTGCTGCAGCCACACAGGGCCCTTTTGCAGAGGGCGTTTTATTGAGTTACAAGATAGTAATTAATGCCAAGTTCCTCTCTTTATTTTCTCTGTGGTTGGGTTTCATAATCGAAATTAAAGATAGGAGATAGGAGATTGCCTCTTGAAATACAGCTCCCTGGTGCTCAGTTCATGGCTTTAGAGACATTTGTCCCATTCCATCTCCCTTTATGGAGATGTAGGTCAAATGCTGTTGAAACAGTCCTTTTTATCTAGAGCAGATGTGCTCAGTCCAGTGCTACACCACAGGAAAGAAGCAAAAGGGTCAGAGAAAGAGTGAAGGAGACCTCCTGTGCTGTCCATCCACAATATAGCTGCTGTCCCATCACCCCCTCCCACCAGAGCTGCAGCCTGTCAGATTCCCGTGCCAAGGTGGGAACCCACCATTTCACACATATGCTGGGTAATTTTGGAACCTACAGTACAGTCTGAGACATCCCACATGAGGAGGGACCACAATTGTGGGGTGCCCTTGGCTGAACCTGGAAGTCCAAATGACTTTCAGAGCTGTTTTTGAGCTAGAAGTGCATCATGAAATATCACCTGTTTTTTGGAATGCATCCTAAGACTGCACATGTCCTAAAATAGATTCTGTTTTCCTCTTCCGCTTCTGTTTTCATTAGCCCCAGGTTTTGACATTCTGTTCAGAGATATTTTCAGTATTGAATGCATTAAGATAACACAAATTCCAAATCAAACATCTCATTCAGCACATTTCCTATTTAAATTTCCCCTGTACATTTCCCCTGTAGTTATCTAAGCATTGGTTTCATTATTTGTATCAGCTGTCTCATGATAACTGGTTTTGCAAAAGAGCAGAAAACGAATGCTTGTAGAGAAAATAGAGAAAATTTGTTGCTTGCACAGCCTTGTTTCAATTCAGTGTTCCTTCCGTCTTCTGAGGTTTATTGATCAGGAGAATGTTAAAGTTGTTGAATAGTTTGTTTTCATTTCACAAATGTGAATCAGGATTATTGCAGAAAAACAGGAATGTATTCATCATTAAGATTTGCTTTACACATTCATTTATTTTTTAATCTATAATTCTTATTGAACTAAGAAAACTCACAGGAATATATGTATCACCACCAAGAACAAAAAGAGCCTGATTGAGGCAGATGGAAGATCAGCAAAGCACTTCACACAAGTGCAGAAATACAAACTTCTTGCTAATACTGAGAAATGTTGGTTTCCCAGAGCTGGAAAAGGAACTAGGGGGATTTCCTACGTGCTGAGTGGCTTAAAGACACTTGGCTAAGGTACAAAATGCTGCAGCCATTTCTAATTTCTAGATCTGCCCATTTAGAGCATGGGGTATTTTTAAAGTCCTTTGCAAACAGATGGAAACCCTCCAGCTTTCTGATTTTCCTGACTTGGGAGTGTCTTACCCCACAGTGTGACCAAGCTGGGGACCTGGGTGTTCCAGAGGAGACACAGCACGATGCTGATGTAGCCACCAGTCCTCAAGTTTGCCAGTGGCTCACATCTAACCCAGAGAGCAGAACAAACTCAGCTCTTCTTGTAAAGCCACGTGTGGCTCCATCTGGAGCCAGCTCAGGTTCTTGCTGGGACCAGTTTGCATCTCTCCAGCACGGCAGGCTCATAAGTTGGTCCATCTGCTCAGACTTCCCAAATGCGCAGTGTTCAAGCAGCACCTTCCCTCTTTTCATGGATGCTGCTGGGTTTGGTGATCACAAAACGAGGTTATGTCTGGTTTTGCTGTCTCTCTTTGCCTCCCGCTCCTCCTCTCAGGTCTCATATCATTACATTCATCCACTGTTGCAGATTGCCTTGTGTGTGCCTGCCCTTCTACTCATTCTCTCCTACCAATATAACAAGTGTAAGGCTGGGCCCTACGAGCTCTGGGGGGTCACAGGACCATGCAGCTGCAGGAGTCCATCCAATCAAGTAACATCTTTTACCCTCATAATGATAATTTCCCACTTTAGCAGAACACCCTGCTGCCAAACTCCAGTGCTAATGAGCCTGTCAGTGCATCAGTGTACTCCCGACAGTATCGAGAAAGTCGGGATTGTTTTTTGCAAGGCAAATGAAGACACTGATGATTAGCAAGAAACAAACCAACAATTCAATACATCACTGGCCACACATACCAAATCATTGATTTTCTGTCCTGCTGGGCAGCAGCTGTTGTGTTTGCACTGCAGAAATGGATTTCTTTATCCTGGAGGGACGAGAAAGGTGGCTGTTTCTCCAAGAACTGGAAGCAGCAGGCCGTTGCTTCCTGCACTGGGCATGGGCATGTTGCTGGTGTCCTTCTGAAGCTGCTGAGAAGTCTGATGGGCTTTCCACTATTAAATTCTACTTCTGAATGCATGTGAATGCAGTGATTGGATGGAAAAATAAAATCTCCTGTGAGAATCTGTGAAATTGCAGGACAAAAAATGCTGCCCTAAAACTTACAATCACTGAAAGAATTAGAAGTTAATCACAGACACCCTCACATGACTTCTCACAGTTACGTGCAATCAGCATCCTTCCAGATCATCTATCTCAGCGGGGTTGCTATTTCCATAATCCTTGCCTTGCCTGGCTGGCTGGATTGAAGTGGGATGTCTATTCCATAGCCTTTCTGAACAAAATGCATGACCCCAGGTCAAAGGGACCACAGTCTGCTCTGCAATGAGGCAGCACTGATAATTCCTCCTCTCTTGCTCCCAGGGACCTACGTGATGACGGTGACGGCGAACGACGCGGACGACGGCACCACGGCCAACGGGATGGTGAGGTACAGGATCGTCACCCAGACCCCACAGAGCCCCTCACAAAACATGTTCACTATCAACAGCGAGACAGGGGACATTGTCACCGTGGCTGCTGGGCTCGACAGGGAGGTGAGTTTGAAACCGTCTTACCAGGTGTTGTTGAGGGTTACTGACGTCACAAATCCAAACCCTGTCTTTAATCCCAAGCCTCTAAAAGCTTGAGTTGAGGTGTGGAGATCACAGTCTTTGCTTCTGCAGCAGCTGTGGGGCATCATGGCTTTGATGTGATATTTTTGTCTTAATCCATATCAGTCGATGAAATGCTGAGAGAACCTTCTAACTCCTGGAGCTGATATTTTCCTTTCGTAAGTTTGTAAAACTCAAAGATGTAGAAAATACTCCAGGAGGTGTAGGGGGATAAATAAAGGGTCATTTTTCCCCCTTTCTGTTGGGGGACAATAAAGTGCCAGGCATCTATAGCCCTTTCTAGACCTGTCTTGTTTAGTTCTTTGCATGTTATCCCTGGAAAAGGAACACAGCCTGCACTCAGCACACTTCATGTCCTTGTGTCATTTCCAAACTATTAAAATGTCTTCCAGTGATTTTGGGTTTGTGTGATGTTCTGCCTTTAGTGCCTCTTCTTTCTGGCATTTTACAATGTGCAGCTTTTCCAAATACAGCAGAAATTTCACTTTTACTGACAAAAAGTACTCTGCCAGTGTAAACTATATAATGCCATTCTCAGAGCTCTGCCTCCTCTAGTTGTGGGTGTAGCTCAAGGACAAAGCACTTATGCCTCACACAATAAACAAAAATCAATGCAGTGTCAGTGGTGGGATGGAGTGAGGAGGGAAGGAGGGGATGGGGTCAATGGGCGTAAAGAGAGAGAACCCCAGAAGTTCTGGTTTTATTCCCAATTAGATTGTGCAGATCATGGAGTGTCACCTGCTCAGTGCAGCTGGGGGAGCTCAGTCGACTAAAGGATTGGAAATATCATTTGTTTGTGGAGCACTGGGCCACAGAGTATGGAAGGAAGGATTTGCTTAGTCTGAGGCTCAGATGTTTATATTCAGGCAGTCCCCAGAGGTAACATATCCAGTGGGAGAATCCAATTTGGGAGAGCCCAGCATGCTGCATTTCTGGGAGAAGGCACCAGAAACCCGTTTTGTTCTTCTTTCTCTCCTTTCCTCCCCTGTGATGATGGCAGGGATAGAACAATCAGGAGACCCCATTCATGGGCCTGGGACCTAAACTCTGAGGGGTAAAGCCTCCAGCACCTTGGAGATTTTTCCTGTGCCCCTCAGGCCAGCAGCACACTTTCGGCCCCACTGCTGAGTGCTGTGCCAGGCTCCAGTCAGGAGACATTTCCTGCCAGGAATTGTGCCTGTTTCATTCCCAGGTCTGGGGCTGCTTTTGTGCTTCAGAGCAGCTCGGGGAGGAATCCCAAAGGCAGCTGCTTAGAGCAGATTAAAGGCCCTGCAGCAGCTCAGCAGCACGTGTGGAGCCCCAGGGCAGCTGCCAGGACACTCGGGATGGGATGGGAACGCTGGCTGGGAATTCTAGCTGGGAGCAGCAAGGGCTCGCCCTCAGCACCGTTTCAGGGCGAGCTGGCCCAGGGGGGACACGCTGTGTGAAACAGCTTTCCAAGGAGAAGGTCAGGAGAGCGGAGAGCTTTCCAGGTGTGAGGAGAGGAAGCAGAGCTGGGGGAGCAGGAGGAGCTCCAGCACCTGCTCCTTCCCACCTGATGCAGCAGACTCTGCAAGCACAGCCTAGGGCAGGTTTGACCTTTCCCTACTCCTTTTATTCCGAGAGCTGGAAGTTGGCTGAATCTTAAGCAGGTAGATTATCCCAGGCAGTGCTGGAGCCTGCAGCAGCCTTGCAGTGGAAGGGGAGAAACAAGTGCTGGAGAGATTGCTGGCAGCGCCTGGGGGACGGTAGCAGAGCACTCAGAGGAGAAATTGGAATTCTGGCAGGAAAATGCTGATTTTATGGAAATGAAAGAACTATTATTGCCCCCCTGACATCAGTGGGGGCCAGCATTTTAATGTAGGGCTTTATGGGCAGAGAAAGGTCGTCGGTTTATATTAATTTCAGAAACACAGATTGGGATAACTTGGTGGGAGAGAGGTTTTAATCTCAGCAAAGCAGCTGAAAAAAGAGGCAGGTGATAATTAGGAAAAAAGGATAAGGCAGAATGGTCGTCTTTTTTTGTGTTTCTCTCATTGCACCTGAAGTTTTTTAAAAACTTGCAGGGGAAACATGTGCTTCTTGTCAGTTCCCCTGTGCACAGGGTCCAAATCACAGCTGGCACATTGTCTGTGGAAATCTGATGTTGAGTGTCCCAAGCTGAGTACAAGGTTGGGCAAGGGACACTTGGATTGAGGCAGAACAACCAGCTCTGGGCATAATCCTGGGGCTGCCCTGAAGCTACAGGACATGTTTATTCCCAGCTCTCTCTCCTGCTTTCAGGATTACGTCTGGAATTGGCAAAACTTTCTGGTTTATTAACATAAAGTTATATTGCGTCTAAATTGAAAAATGTGTTTAAACGATCCCATTACTCTACCACAGATTGGATTTTTGTTTTTGTTTGTTTTTCCTGAAAACTTGAGGAAGCTATTAGAGGAGTGAATTTGGGGTTGCTGCTGACATTTCCTTGTCGTTAGGAAAAGGAGACGAAGAGCAATATTTGGAATGCAGATTTGTGTAAATTAAAATGTTAACAAATCTGACCTATTCAGCTGAAACTACTATAACCAAGATAAATTCCCTGGATACCAGTTATTTCCCCAAATGCTTATTGACACATTTATCAGTGCCTGAGATAGAATTAAGTTAAGCTGTGGTGATACAGAACCAGGTTTTCAGTCTCCATTGGACCCTTCTCCCTTGCTTCTGCAATGCAAAACAGGTGTAAAAATAACTTCCAGGGCTATTCCATATCTGAGAGACAGGTCTATGTTCCAGATCCAGCATTTGTCTTTCAAAAGGGAGAAAAGTCACTTCAGAACTGCTGTTCCTAGCTCAGCATTTTTGTTGCATACTCATTAAGTGAGACTTCCTGATGTTCTCAGCATCTGCACTTCAATATTGGTTCTTTGCTGGTTTCCTACATTACCTTCAATCCATGAAAGAATAAGCTGGATGAAGTTTTGGGCTGTTTTGTGTCATGAGTTGGGTTGTTTGGGTCATGTTTTGTTTGACCTGCAAGAAACCTATTTTAAGACAAAGTCATGTATTTTTGCTGCTGTTTCTAAACCCCCATTTCCACAAACCATGGAGGAAATTAAGAACTCAGCCTCTCAAATTGTGCTGGTCTCTCCTAAATGTGTCTGACACTGAAGATAGCACAATCAAAAGCCAAAGTATTTAGAATATTGATGGCCTTAAAGTTATCTTGCCTGATTCCCATTAATGTGGATGTAAATAGGGTGACAATGCACTGTGTCCACTCACTCATTATGACTGCACTTAATTGAATGGATCCCCAAGGAAGATAAAGATAATTGGACTGCACTTCATAAAAATTATAAAGGAAGACAGTTTAGCAACAGCCTGATGTAAGCCTGGATGCCTGAGGGTGAGAAATGCCAAGGGTGGAACAAAGGAACACCTATCCCTTGAACTAAGCAGGAAAATGATAGGGATTTAGAGTCATCAGAGGTTCAGAAGTACATTCAGAAAGCCAGGTTTTGAGGAGAAGGTTAAAAGCAGATAGTTGCTGTAATGCAGGAAAACATCAGAGTAACATGGGAAATCTGTAGCTGATTTAATGAAATTAGGAGGGGAAAATCATGTGATGGGGGGAGCACAAAATGTGTGGATTATAGGATGTATTGAATGCAAGAGTTGAAGAGGTTGTGGCAAAGTTCAGGGGTAGGAAGGGACCATGGCAGCTGATTTAATTTATGGCAGGCTGCTGCAGAAGTGGGTGATAGGACAGGAGATGCTGCCCAGCTGACGGCTTCATTTAGCAGCACATCTGAATTCCACATTTCATTAAGCTGGGGGTTTCATTTCCACTGGGAAGAAAACTGCAAGAGGTAAGAAAGGGTCAGGTGAGTCTCAGAAACAAGCAGAACATTCATGTTTTTGTTTTCCATCCTGAAAAGTAATATTTCTCTGTATAACCTTGCAAAAGCCACCGGCTCTGTTCCGTGTGTTACTTTGTTCTTTCCACTCAGCCCAGTGTCCCAGGTGGGATCAAGCCCAGACTGTCAGTCTGGTGTTGCTCCTGGTGCAGTAATTCAACCCCATCACCAATTTTGATTTCTCTGGTGGCACAATATCTGTCTCAGTAGCACAGTAAACCTGCACTGGGGGTATAGTATAGGCAATATCATCCTCTGAAGAGCTTCCCCTAAATATTTTATGAACACGGACTTTGAGCAAACAGGAGGGGGGAAAAAAAGGAATGAGGGAAAAGGAGGTGGTTGATCCCAGGCTCTGCTGGCAGGCCAGTAAATGTTGAGACATCTCAAATGTCATCCAGGCTTATTTGAGATAATAAGTATTTCAGCACTGCGGTGCTTGTATTGTAATGTTGCTAACTTTTTGAGATGTCCCTTAGAAAGGGGTCCCTTCCCAACACATTCATCTAGTGCTGGGGAAATGAAGGCAGTCAGGAGCACTGAGTTGCTTCTTCTAAATTTCTGTATGTTTGTATTTCTTTTAAAAAGTGATTGGATCTCTGCTGCTGCAAATGCTTTTAAAAATACATGAAATCCGATTCTATGATTACTGCACTTGGCTTTCCAAAAACGTGATGTTGCTGGTCCTTCTCAAGTGAGTGAAAGATAAAAGGGAGAGCCTGCCAACAACTGAGTTAGAGGCTTATTTTATTTATGAATGAAATGACAGGATTTTTGTGAGGAAGAGAAGAATTCTTCTTATTAGCAGAGACAGTTGACTTCTTTTCCAACACTCTGGTTTTGGTGCAACTAGACATTTCTGATAGTGAAGAATTTGAAATGTTATGTTAAAGAAAAACAAAAACAACTGTAAACTGCTCCAAACACAGAACAGGGATGTTTTTTACCATCTGCAGTAACTATTTTGGGTACATTTATCTCCAGGTCATTGCAATAGCTTTTGAAAACCTCCTTGTTCATTCAGATGCTGGCTGGGAGTAAACAAGGCATGGTCCTGGTACAGGAATGACTTTAGCCATTGAGGCTGCTGTGAAACATTCCCACAGATAGACATCCACTGGTCTGAGATTACCCAAATACACTGGGTTTAATCTGGGTTTGTCTCTTCCAGCCAGACAATCATCCAAGTGTAGCCACCAGGTAACTCAGGCTGAATCTGACTTTCTGTACCAGGAAACTTCCCTCTAACAGTGGAGTCCAGCAGCTTTCAATCCTTCATCCACCCCTGGAATACAGCAAAAGGAACTTGTGCTGTTCTAATTTACCATGGCCCATGCTCATTTTTCCCTGACTGCATGTCAGTGTGATGTTTTACAAAGCTGCCTCTCCTCTGAGCAGGGCTGGAGGAGCACCTGCTGCAGGGTGAGGCTGAAGGATCCCACACCACACGAGTGATGGAGGAGTGTACCTGGGCAGATTGTCACTCATGTGTGTGTAGTGACAGAATACACAGAATGAGGGAAAGTGACATCTAAATGGCTTGACTGCATCCTGAGAGCTTCTGTCCCCATTTTCCTCAGTCAGATTAGCCTTCTCTGAGGAGCAGGGAGGAGTAATGCAGAATTGCTCCAAGCATGTCACCTTCTGACAGGCACAATCCAGCATCCACCCTGTTTACTATTTGTATCTATTACAGGAGTTCTTTAAAGTGAGAGGGATTCTGCTTTTCATGTTCTTTTCATTACTTTCTCCAGAGAAGAACTGAAACAAGGTTGTTAGACCCTGCAGAGCCACAAGTATCTTGCTTTTCAAGATGAACTTCCCATGTCACTGCATTAAAACATGCAGAGAAATGCCTCCACAGCTGAACTCACAGGAGGAGGACCAGAGTGAGGGATTAGTGATTATTTTTCCAGCGAGGCACATCCATTTCTATGAATTTGGACCACAAGTCCTTGTATTTAGCTTCCAGAGTGCAGGCTCCCCAAGTGTTTTCCAGTGACTGGGATGATGAAGGACTGTAACAGACTTCCAGGGTTAAGTGGCTTTTCCACTTCTCACAGCATTCAAATAGTGATTGGGAGTCCTTGTGGTACATGTCTTCAAGCCACACATAAACTACCAGAGTCAGAGTAGGGATAAACAGGTAAAATACTTCAGCATCCTCTGTCAGACTGTGTTTTACCTGTCCCTTCCAGCCTTGGCCCTGATGTGTTTCTGCCACATTAGGAAACCCCTCTGCCACTGAGGAGCAGTTTGCTCCTTGCTGTCACAAACCAGGTTCTGCCCTCGCTGTCTGCCTGGCAGCCACGTGCCATCCCAGGGATTTGTGGAGCACAAAGTCACTCTGAGGGATGCAATCCACTCTGTGCACGTCATTTATCACTGAATACTACGTTATCCCTGATACCTTGTAATTTTTTCAGGGCCATGTAACGAAAATGTAAATACTAAAGCTTTATGTATTAATATGCCTGAAATCATTACTTAAAGATAAAACTGGTTAAATTATTCAGTTATAAAATTATCCCATTTCCACAGCAGCATATCCTGTCAAAGGAAGAGCTGATTAGCCATAGGCTGAATTTAGCCAGCAGATTTGTGCTGGATTCTGGTTTATGTTTCTACATTGTACACAGGACTGATTTGAGTTTGCTCCATCATTCCAGTGCATTTCATTTTCTCATTACGGACAAGAATGACCTTTTTCAGCAAATTATGGTGAGGAGCACTACCACTCATCAGTGAAAAAGATTCATTTTATTAACCCTGTTTAGTGCATTGGAATTGTGTTGTGCACTCAGTGGAGGGCCACTTGCAGTAATTTGAGATCCCAGAAGTTAGCAGAGGGAAGGGCACGAATCTGCTCCGAGCACTGTTGGTCCAGCACTGCTTGAGGGATCCATCATAGCCTTTGCTGAAGGGTGGGAAAGATGTGAGCAAATCCTTGTCACAGAAATCACACCATTTGTTTTAATTTAGATGAGAATAATGCCAGTGGTTCCGAAGCCTTGCCACAATTCCCAGAAGGAATGTATCTCCCCTCTTGAGCTCCTCAAGTTGCAGTGCCTGTGTGTCTTTCTGGTGGGTGTTTCTGGAATGATCTGTACCTTTTGGTCTTCTGCATGATTGCTGCAACTCTCTAAACAAGAAGCTGACAATCAGTTTTAGAGCTCCTGTATATGGAAAGGGTTTTTTGATTACTTTTCCTTTAAAAAAGCCTGATAGCTAGATAGACTGGTAAAACTGATAGAGGAAGAGCTCTGAGCCATGACCTTGGAAGAAAATAGTATGAGTAGAAAAAAAAAAAGTGGATATGATAGGAGAGAGTTTTAAAGACTAAAAGAGCTTTCCAAAGAAAGAGGCTGGTAAATAGTTTCAAACCTGTGGGAGTCATATAAGCAGACAGCAAAACAGCCATGGTATTTATCTCCCAAAAAGGTTTCACCAGGAGGCTGATCAGGACACAAGAGTGTAACAGGCCAGAGATCACCCAGGTGTACAAACTGAGAATATGTTGGCACAGTTTGGCTGTGAGTTTGTGTGAGCCCAGCCTGGCTGTGTGATCTGCTTGCACTCATCCTGGCCCTGTCCTGTCCTAAGGCTTTTCATTCCCCATCAGATTACATTTTTAATAAAGAGGATCAAGCAGAGCAGTGGGGCTGGTTTTATTGGTCTGGTTGTTCTGTGCAGTTTCTCAGCTCTGGTCCCAGTGCACTGTGTGTCCTTGCTGAAGATGGGCACAGGAGGATGCTCCAGCCTCAGAACTGGGCTGGAAATGGGAACCTGCAGCCAGTTTACATCTCCCGTGGAGCTGATTCCACCAAGAGTGAGCCCTGCCCTTTGGCTGAAAGAAGGAGTTTCCTCTCACTCAGACAGTGCCTATGACACTGTTACTGCCTGCCAGAGTAGTTCCCAATTTGATTTTTTAATTCTTTCTCCCATTTGGCTTGGACTCTCTTCATACACCTGGCCTGCTTTCGGTGTTGCCAGCATTTAGATGCTGGAGCCTCTGGAGGAGGTTGTACTGACTCACATGTGGAACTGTAATGACTTTTTATTCATATTTGGGTGAGCTGTTGAAGGGATATTACCAAATTGAAAAGCTGCATGATTTGGGGTTGAGCTACTCAGATGAAACAAAGCTTTGAGTTTAATTGGATCTGATTATAGAGTCCGAACAAGAATAGGACAGAAACTCCACCTAATCAGTTCCCTTCTTTTAAATATGGAAATCTTCAGAGCCTCTCCTGTAAGAAAATTCCACATATACTAATAGTCTGTAGATCTTTCTCTTTCTTCACACACATTTTAATATGTTCAGAGAGTTCTGGTACAGTCTGCTTGCACTTGTTTCAAGTTCCTCATGAAATCCCACCTCTGACTACAGTGGGTTGGTTTATACATAATTCAGTAGTAAAATCCCAGCTGAATAGGGAGGAGGAAAAAAAAAAGTTAAGTATCGGAGTGGAAAGCTCACCAGGTCCTTAGCATAATCTCTCTGGTTCAGACCTGCATTTCTTTTTCTATTTGAGCTTGTCTTACAGTGGAGAAGAGTGTATCATTCCAATTTCAGATAGAAGACCACCTGCTCAGCTCAGGCAGATTTAAAGTTTTTCTTTTGGTACATCACATACTTTCCAACAGCCCCTTCCCCTCTCTAAAGGGATTATTGTCTAAATCTGCACCAGGTCAAGTGAAATAATTGAACACAAGCTGGCTCCACTAATTAACTTATCCACAGACCATTGTCTGTTATTAGCATTATAAAGAGAGACTTTATTAACTCCTTCTTCCTAGGCCTAGTACTACTTTTTTAATAGCGCAAGTCATTCCTATGAGTATCTTTGGCTACATTTCTTGCTTAAATATTATCTTCAACACATGTGCCAGAGCATGAGTGAGTTCATGGGATGTTTCACCCTGCATCAGTGACTTTTCTTAACGGGGCATAAGAAGAAGGCAGCTTGAATGCAAAGGACTGTGACTGTCAGAAGAGCAGATACAGAGTCTTGTATTCTGAAGTATTCTTAAAATAGAAGGTTCTCATTGTAAACAGTGGAGAGGCTGTCACATGCTTTGTAAAGTATAATTTTAATTGTGGTATATCTGCTGTTTTTATAGTACATCTCATCTGGAACAGTGTCAGGATCGTGGTGTTTGTATTTGCAGAGGATGTAATACTTCCAAAAATACAGAAATGTGTGCACAGGGACCAAAATGTGGGCGTTTGCTCTTCTGCATCATGAATGCTGTCTAATTCCTTGAGTTCTGTGCTAATTGGTATCCAGAAAAGTGGCAGAAGGTGGATTTTTGAAGGGGAGGACTGTTCTTGTTAGACACTTGCAAGCATCGCTAGGCTGGCTATAAATAATCCCAACATCAGGTCCTGAGGTTTGGGCTATTCTCCGCAGGCTGAGAGAGGGCTCGTGGGTAAGGCCAGCAAGGTGTCACATGCAGGTGGGATGGAGCTGTGTGCTATTCTTCCCAGAACTGCACATCAAAGCATCTAGGAGCTTGTAGTAGCAGAGCTGAAGCAGTGAGGCAGTTTGTTCTTTTGTCATGGTAACCTCACCAATTTTCTTCCAATTTTTAGGCTAAATATTTTCCTTTCATTGTTGTTATGTTATTCCAGTTTCTAAAAAATTCCGAGGACTTTGTGCAAGAAATCCTCATTAAATAGAGCACATGTCAGTACAATCATGTTTTATTCAAGCTATTAATTTTTTGCACTTAAAATGCTTTCTGTTCCAGATGCCTTTCTAGAAAAATAAATATGGTTTTCAGTTAAACAGGTCACATACTGAGTGACCTCAAATCTGATGGCTCAAATTGAGAAGGGGAACTAATTTCATAAAAATGCAGTGACTCGTGTTATCCAGATGTTCAATAAGTTGGTCTTTCCAGTCTTATTTATGCATCTGTCTGAAAAATAAATAGATTGTAGCTTCATATTCATACCAACATGGAATTCACCTCAGTTTATGGGGAAGGATCTTGTTCTAATGGTTCATGGGTTGGGCAGATGCCCAAAGAGGGCTAAACTGGCCAGACTGGTTTCTGCTGCCTGAGGATGGAAATCAGGATTTGGAAGTCAACAGCAAGTGACTCTTGTAGAGCTGGGCAGCTTTTCTGCCAGGTATCTGCTGTTCTAAAGGGAGGGTTTGATGCCATCCAAGCAGGAACATGCCAAATAAAATGCCTGCTTAGGAGGCATTGTGGTCACCTTCTGCAGGTGAATTTCAGAGTGATCAGAAGAGCAGCATCCTTGTCTCTGGAGCTCAGGGCCAGCCCTGTGGTTTGCTTGCAGCAGAGTAGAGCTGGCCCAGCCACAGAGATCTGCTGTGATGGAAATACCCTTCCCTATACTGGATGTGTTTTGCTCACAGGGGAGCCTGTGCTGATGTGAAGTAGTAGATGAGAGGATACTTCACGCATTATTCATTCTGGAAGTGGTTTGTTTTGGTGATGTGTGTGTTTCTGTAATTATTTTAGCCATTAAACTTCAGCCCCGAAAATGCTTTCATCTTGGCTGATTCCATCTTTTTGTGGCCATGGCAATGCAGAGGAGTGTGATGGGAAATGCATTACTAGATTTGTAAATCATGTGCAGTTCCCTCCCCCCTGTATGTTTGATAGCAGAAGACAATGTTTGACAGAGAAGGTAATGAAAAGTATTTGCTGGTAAATCAGCAGGTAGATGTGGTTAGAAAGAAAGCATATTTGAGCATAAAGAGGCAATCTGGAAGGGTTACCAGTGCTGTGCACTGTCAGAAAATCTGTCCTACAGATGAGCAGCAGAGCAGCTTCCACCAGTGAGTGCTGGAGAGGCACTGGGTGCCTTCATGACTTCAGGGTGTCAGCTCTTGGCAAAGCAATTGAGCAAAATTCCCTAGAAAAACAGCCTGCAGGGAAAGCTGCTGGACATTGGATGGTTCTTTGCACAGGTAGCCCACTCCCAGCTCCTTTGGCAATGATCACATCTCTGAAAACCCCTATAGCAAAAAGCAGAAGAATCTCTCAGCTCTGTCCATCAGATTAGAAATTGAAGCTTCAGGCAATCATTTCTGTAGATGATCCTGATTAAGCAGGAAATGCCCCACAGCATTTTCCACACCCCCAGATTAGGACAAAATAATGGATTTTTTAAATTGTAATTACCAGTCGGAAAAAAAATCTGGAGAGATTCAGCATTTTTGTTTTAATAGCTGCAAAAATGTCACATTGATGTTGATCTTTTAAAATTATGTTTGACATTTTGAAGATCAATTTTTGTCAAAGTTAGCTGAGACCATTAAAACCACTTTAAAAAGGACTCTTTTGCAATGTAAAAATAAATTCTAAGTGAGGGAGAGCTTTCAAGTGCCTGTCCTTGGGAGCAGTTTCACTCTTAACGTCTTGTGATGAAAAACCACTTTGTCATAATATTCTCCACCAGTTTTCATCCTCAGGCCCCTTCAGCTCTCTATATGGTCTCTGCCACTACTGTCATCCAACCATATCAAAATGGGTATTTAGGGATGTTCTTCTGAAAACTAATTCCTATGTTTGCAATAAGAGCTGCTAATGTAACTCGGAGTGACCATTGCCTGCAGTATCAGCATCTTCAAAGGCTGACTGACACATCTGAGAAATGGATTTTGTGTTCTTCTGCTGACCCCAGATGCTGTGCCAGGGCAGTTCAGAGAGGGGCACAGGCGCAGTCCTTTCCATACAACTTCTATAGGGAATAAGGAAAGCTGAATTACAGACTTCATATCCAGAAGTGCAGGGGAGCGTTCAAGGAAAAGGCATCAAAACATCTTGCAAAAACTCATTTAAAGTTACATAAATTATTGTTTGCGTTTTCACATGCAGTTATTTTCAAGTCTAACCAGCTGTATCTGATTGAAGTGGCCCTAAATAAATAGATTGTTACATAAACACAACATTTGTTTGGGGATTTTTTCCCAATAAGGTCTGGGCCCTGTTTGCTTCGCAGTGTTGCACAGACTGTGAGAAGGAGGTGTCTGAATTTCAATGGGACATTTTGACACAGAAAATCCCATTCTTAGTATGTTTGGAGTTTCTAAGTCGTATGGTGACAGCTACCTTAAAAGAAGACACAGTAAATAATATGGCACATATTTTGCAGAGAAATAGGAATGCGAGCATAAAGTCCCAAGGAGGTGATCACATTTCATTTCACGTTTTTCACCCCATTTTGGCACATCAAGCCAATGTCTGGAGCATGCTGATGCACTGAGCAGGCGTTCTGCTGACAGGCTCCCCAGCAGCATCTTGGGTTGCTGTTTGTTGGGAAGGGCTGGAGTTTGCTATTCCAGGAGAGCCCTTTGTCACGATCCAAGGCGATAACACCTCACTCAGTCCAAAACGCCTCACTCCCTCTGTAGCAGCCTTATCATCTCACAGATAATTACCTGATAAAGGGTGATGCTCACCAGAGCCAGGCAAGTCCAGTTCACGAAGTCCAAAAGTCCTTTAGCACCACTGAAATGCTCTCTGGCAGGTCCCCAGGTTCTATAAAAGAGGAAATAAACCAAGTGACTCAAGGCGCAGAGATGCTCGTCTGTGCTGTCTCTGTTCCAAACCAGAATGAAAGATGAAAGAATAATCTGAAAGACGTGACGGTTTTTATTGAAGAAATAATCAGAGAGTCACTTATCAGAATCAGGAAACCTGCTTTATCCTTTGTTGCATTATAAATAAGAATTATATTTGTTCTTGGGAAGCAAGCCTGAAGAACACTGCAAGACGTTATTATGAGTGACGCACCGGGAGCAACTGAATAAATACTGCCTGTCTGCCCCATTAGGTGGTTTTGTTTCTTACATTTCTCTGATTTCTTTGCCAAGAATGAGTTGTTTTATCATTTCAGAGATGCACTCAGAGGTGAGCCGTGATTGGTTTGCTTGTGAGGGCCTGAATTCCAAGCTGACAGAAGGAAGGATGCCAGGCAAGGAGTGTGGGGCTGGGGTCTCCAGGTGTGCCCCAGTTGCTCTCTGTCCAGGTGGGCTCTCCTGCTGCAGGGAGAGCACTGTTGGCCAGGGCAGTCCATAGTGATGTGGAGGAAGCAAGAAGGAACAGGGAGATACAACGGAGAAACAGAAATGGAAGGAAGAGACATTTGTAGGGATAGAAGATTAAGGAGGGTGAAAGAAAGGAGTTTCGTTTTTCCACTCTTGTAAATCCTTGCAAAGGCTGTTAGCTCTGGATTTGAAGGGTTATATGGGATGCTCCATCCTGGATGGAGCAGCACACACAGTGCAGCATCCTCCTCTGATCCAGGCATCTGTCAGAGCTGCAGGCACGAGCTCTCGGCGCTGTGTGTGCCGGTTATGTCTCGCGCTAGGTGATTAGATGTAAAATTACACAGTATCATCCCAACTTGGAACATAAAACCACTTCCATGCTCTGTCTTGACTGTTCATAATGTTTCTTGGCAGAAGTTGTTGCAGACACCAGCCTTCAATCCTTCCAAATTAAATGTCAGTTGATGGCAGTGCCGTCGTCAGCGGGAGCGTCCTGCTCATCCCGCTTCCCCCGGCGCTGGGAGCGGCTCCGCACCTCCTCAGCTGGCTGATGAGCAGCTCAGCTGGGAGCAGTTTCGAAGGAGATCTTTGACTTTCTTTGGCTTCCCAGAGGAATTCATAATTATTTCCTCCTTTATCATGGAGTGCAGCTGGAGGCTTCAGCTCCATTAGAACTGCCCTGGTAATTTCACAGTGTGAAATTTACAGCAAACTAGGGACATTAACGTTAAATAAATTTATGCAACAGCAACCCGCACCCAAGTCATTAAAAGTGTGTGCAGTTTTTAATGGATGCTTCAGCATGGCATTTGATAAGTTTGTTCATTTCTTTTCCCAGTCTGTTAATTACACGTACACACACACACACACATTCTTCTGTCAGGGGTATTGGTGGAAGCTGGCTGTGGCCTCAGATGTCACCTCCTTGCAAGCACTTTAAACATGGCTGTAATCCCAACCTCAGTGGAGTGAGGAGAGGCTGCCACCAAGAGTGGATTTGGGAGGGGGGGAAGTGTGAGAGTGTGGATCTGTGTGCGACTCCAGTAATCCAGTTGAACTTTGTAGTGATTCTGAATCGCGTCTATTCGAAAAGACAGGATATCATAAAGGCTGCTAATATGGTGGAAAATTGGATTAAGCTCAGACAAGACAAAGTTGATTATGTGCACGACTAGTGCAGATGTGCCTGGCACTGGTCGTTTATGCATATTGATTGATCTTAAATACAGCAGAGCAGGGGATGGGATGGGGTTTCTCTGGTTATTGATTTTGTTTCAGCTCCTTGGGCTGTCATCAGAGGTTTTCAGATCCGACTGCCTTGACCGACACAAGCCCTGATCAGAAAGCTTGATAAGAAAGGCACAGAGCTGATGTCCTGGCCAGAGAAAATGTGCTGGGTATGTCCTTTGAGAAGCAGATATTCAGGAACACCCCTGCTCTTCAGCTCCGTGGAGCAGAGTGTGGAATTCTCTGGGAGGCTGCAGTTGGGCTTTTGGGCTGCCTTGCTCGATGTTCCCAGTGTGGGCTGTGCAGGAACAGCCTGGAGTGCTCACGAGGGTCAGTTCACTGTCTGATCTGATTCGCTTCAGGTTGCTGAATGAGGAGACTTGGTTTCCTAATTGTTTAATTTTGGCTTCTATAGACCTGCTGGAGCAGAACTGTTTTTCCACTTCTCTAACATTCTAAGCAGTGAAGATGGAAACAGAAGGTTTTCATCCTGTTCTATGGTTGTTTTCTCATTCCTGGGGAGTCTTTATTAAGACAGTTTTCTTTAGTCCTGCTCTGCCTGGAGCCACTGACCTCTGCCACCAGGCAGCCTGGCTTCCCAGGGCTCTGTGACTCTGCTGGCATGAACCATCTAATGGCTTCCAACTGAAAGAGAGCAGGTTTAGATTGGATATTAGGAAAAAATTCCTTACTGTGAGGGTGGTGAGGCCCTGGCACAGGGTGCCCAGAGAAGCTGTGGCTGCCCCATCCCTGGAAGTGTCCAAGGCCAGGTTGGATGGTGCTTGGAGCATCCTGGAATAGTGGAAGGTGTTCCTGCCCATGGGGTAAAAGGAGATGAGCTTTAAGGTCCCTTCCCACCCAGACTGTTCCATGATTCCATGATTCTCTGATCATTGGCATGGAGCTTGAAACATGGTGTGAGAGTCAAATAATAAGCTGGTTTTCTAATAAGCAAAATATTTAGGAGTAAAACTAATTAATCATCTAGCAGTCAGTAAAAAGGATTTGTAGGTGTTTGCCCTGGGAATTCCCTAATATCCCAGTCCTGAGGGTTTTCATATGTATGGGCATCTCCACCCACCTTGGCTGCAGCCTGAGCTCTGTGCAGGTGAGTCTGCTGACACAGGTGAGTTTTTATGATTATTGTTTAGTTCCGAAAGAGGAACTTGTAAGCACGTTGAATTGAGTGCATATAACTTACTTTGATTTATATTTGAGCTGAGGTGAAAGAACTCTATCTGTGATTATGAACATCAAAGACAATATATTGAAATTCAGTTTTCTAATGTAAACATCATTTATCAAATCTCTGCCCAATAATGCCAACTTCTGCTGCACAGAAATACAAGGTGATGGATTACCTGCTTCCCACCAGCTTTGTGAAGGCCAAGCAAGATAAACACAGGATTCTTGTAGAAATGTCAAGTTCAGGCTGGGGAGAGGGACTGAAATCAAAAACCCCAGGGCAGTTAGCAAAATTCATAAGCAGGGTGAGAATTTCAGGGACTTCACAGTCCTCAAAGGAAACGAGTTTCTTTGTTTCTTGCTCTCACCAAGAGCACGAGTGACACACCTGCTGCAGGCAGAACGAGTCACCTTTTGCAGACTTTGGCCTTGTTTAGTGCCTGCTCTTGGGATGCTGATGATCTAAAAAAAGCACATTTTTTACATCTAAAGCAGCGATCTGGACTTGGATCCATAACAGCCAATTCTTGCCTGGAATCTGGGGAAAAAAAAAAAAAGCTTAGAAATATGAATTTCAAATTAAAACCAGGAGAAGATAAATAGCAGAAAACACTTTTATTTCTTGCTGAGCTTCTATTCAGTTTCTGCTTCCTGTGTTGACAGTGTAAGTTATACTTGGGCAGGAAAAAAAGGAAGACCACAAACATAATTGCAAGCATGTCTAATTAGGCAGAGCTATGTAAATTTAGCGTTTCTACATGATTATAAATGTCAGGAGAGCCTTAGATAAGACATGAGAGTTTTGAGTATCTCTTGTGTACCTAGTCTAAAATGTCCTTATTGCTAATCCTATTCATCTGGAGTTGCTTCCTAATTAGAATATTTATGGGCTAATAAGAAGGTGAACAAGACACTCCAGTTCAGTTCCAAAGGTGAGAGTAGGGATTCATTAGACTCGGCGTCTCTGTTTTGATTGCTGTACAATGTAATTAACATTGTGCTAGACAGTCATTTTAGATTTACCTTCACAACAAATGTTTAAGAAGATTCCTGTTGTTCTGTCTTTGTGCCTCGGTCTGCTGAAAGCAAAAGCAGTGATGTCAGCAGCTTTGAGAGATTTGGGGGTTCCTGGATGGGTTTTTTTTTTTCTTGTTTTATTTTATGAACTGTTTTGACCTCAGTCTGTCAGTTGCTGATGTTTCTGAGTTTTGGCCACGCCAGCTAAAAGTGAATCTGGTTTGCATATTTTATGAATTCATGTTTTATAAATTTTATATCACTAGGACATGCGTTATAGGAAATGCTTATTTTGATATTTTGGTGGTTTTTTCCAGAATTTTCACTCACATGTCTATAGCCAGTGACCTGATATAAAACAGAATTTTTAAAGTCAGATAGAGTTTAGCTGGTTTTAGGTTATACTACCATGAAAGCACTGAGAGTTCCTGATATTCAGTGTCTTACTCTCTAATTTTCCTTCTGGAAGGTTGTTCCCCACCAGGAGCCCCAGTGAGCATAGGCACAGCAGCAGCAGCAGGGAAAATGCCTCCTGCACCCAGACTGAGAATCAGGCAGTCCTGAGTTCCACCCCACAGGGTTCTAGGCCTTACTGAGCCACCACTGTGTGAGGATTTGGGTGCCTCCCTAGTGGGATCATCCCCTCTCTTCCCCATTGAGGGAGGGTCCAGTCCTTGCCCACCCATCCACCCCAAGGGCTTGCAGAAAACATCTTCCAGATTTCCTCCTGCTGCCTCCTCTGGCTTTTGCAAGGTGCTTCTTCCTTCTTGCTGCTAAAGTTCCTGCTGTGAAGGGCCCCCCAGCACAGCCTAAGGAGAGATGCTCTTTCCCTGAGTACAAGGGGGAGCTGGGAGGGTTGCCAGCCCCAAACCCCTGGGGCATTGCTGTTCAGGCCAGGGTAGATTGAGGGATTTTAGAAAGGACAAGACACAGAGTTTCTCTTCTCCCTCCCACATCTCTCTTTACTTTAAGCCCTACTTCTGTCTGCAGATCACATTGAGTTCTGCTAAGCAATGGCCATAATAAATACAAAGGCTAAACTGTCCCTTTATTTTTGCCAGTGCTCAAAGTCAGGTCCTTTCCAAGGGCAAGCTGATCAAAGCAAAACAAAACCTGGGGGGCTTGATCTCCTCTCTTTACTTTCCTTTCCATACTGAGAAATGATCTGATTGTCTGAGAAAACAACATTCTGTGGCTTTAAAGGTGTGATCAGAAAAGTTGTTAAGGTGTCAAGTCACGTTACTTCAAGTCTTCTCTGTATAAATTACAGTGGGGTACGGTGATCTCATAAATAATGATAAATATAGCAACATTCTACCGCTGATGGAAATCATTATCAGCCATTATCAACTTTAATTAATATATTCACATTATTCAAATCCAGGTAGAAAATGTTCTTTGGCAGCCAGTCTAGTGGAATATGGATTGTGGCTTTTGTACAGCTTGAAAAGCAGCTGGCAACAGGGAAGCAGCTCTGGGGAAATATTTTGTTTAGACTTAGGGGCCAGCACCTTGATTGTCCCATAGATGTCCCCCATTTTCCATGGTTGAGTGCAAGGGCTGATAGATACCATGTTTTTCGGGGATATTTCTTTCCTTGGAGCACTGCTCCTGCACCAGAAGAGCTTTCTGTTGTTTGTGGCATCTCAGTTGTCTCCGTAGCAACCAGGGTAATGCTGGGGAACACACAATTGAAGATGCTGGAGATGAGTACTGGTAGCAAATGTTCTTTAACATGAAAAATGAGTGAAAACAAACAGAAAATATGGGCTAAATAAACCTCTGCTAGTTCTAAATGGAATGGTTCTTGAAAATTTCCATTAGGACTTAACAGCTCTTTAAATAAATAACCAGTATGTCCCCTTCCATCTGAGGGTTTCCATCTGTTGATTGTGTTTGTTTGCTTTTTCTCCCATTTTGTGAAAATCCCGGGGCCTGGTCCTGCTGCACACCCAGCCCCTGGGTATGGGGCTGAACATTCCCTTCCCTTTGGAAAAGGAGCTGAAAAACAACATCAGACAAATGTACCCCACCTGCCACTCCAGGAGCAAACCCATAAAACCTTGCATCCACACCTCCTGCTGCCCCTGGAGCGTGGCCAGAGGACTGTTTGCAGCTTTCCAGGAGAGAGAGAGAAGGGTTTTTAGAGCAGGAATTCCCTGTTTATCACTGTGTTCAGCCTGCCCCACAGAGCTGAGGGCAGAGGGCTCTGCTTTATGTACACAGGTGGGAAAACTTCCTGAAGAGCTGCTCCTGCATCCACCTGATCCCTCTGTGCCCACCCCTGCCCTCTCAGTGTGCCAGGAGCCCGGCTCATGGCATCACTCCACAGGCAATGCAGGATCTCTGGGATAATTCCCATCCCTCAGACATGCACACTCTAGTATTTAGACCAAAGAAGATGCCAGCCCAGGGTGGTATTTTCTGTTCCAAACAGAGCTGTGAAAATGGGATCTCTGTGGTGTGTGCTGTGTTTTCCCTGGGAAAGGCTCCCATCAGTGATTCCGTGGGCTAATGGCTTAGTTAGAGACCTTAATGACTCAAAGTAAGGACCTGTTCCAGCTAGTGTGAGGTAGCACTTTGTTTCTGCTGTCAGATAATACATTTCTAAATCTGGATTGTTCTGATATTGCCTATGAGAAAAAAGAAATAAAAAATCCATACAGCTCCCATTAACAGAGAGAGAGAGGTGAACACTGCCGTCAGTGGGGTGAGAGAAAACCTTTTCACTGTGGGACAAAAATGTGAGTTCAACTTATGATAAAATTAAATACATTTCATGACCTCACCTTACTCCCCACAGGGAGTTAATCCATCTCACAAAATTCTTGTCACATACTTATCACAGCCTCCAGTTTCTTCTGAGAGAGACCAAGGACCAGAGTCTTCAATCCCTTCGCACTCTCCCTGGAGAGGATGGTCCCACCAGGTCCAGGTGGAGCCTGGTCTCACAGCCCTGCTTCTTTCTTGCAGTGAAGTACCTCAGCTTCTGGTTCTTCTACTTTCCCAGCATGGCTTTGTGTGAGAAGTGGAGGAAATACAGCCACACACATCAACATTTATTTAGTGTAAGTTCACACAGCTGAACCTGAGGTGAGCGGCTCCACAGAAGCTTAACATTGCACACTGCTGTAGGAGTAGGAGAAATCCTAATTTGCTTTTCCAAAAGAGCCCATCTCACCAGTATTTTGGAGAGTATTAAACTCAGAATCTCATCAGCTCCTTCTAAATCTGCTATAGGACTAAGATGTTTAGCTGGATTCTGAAGAAAATAGGGATGCAGTTTTGGGGATATTCAACTTGAGTTGTACAGGCAGCTGAGATTTTGAAGCATGGACCACAGATGAGATGGTATCATTTGAATTCCACATCATAACCAAAGCAAAAATAGTTTGTTTTGAGGGAATTCTTTATCCCACAGTGTCCCTTTTCCTTTGTAATTGCCAGAAATTATCAGTACTGGAATAAGGACTAATGTTTGCAACTAAGATAGCCTGAACAAATTCCAGCTCACACGTGGTACCCTGAAGTGGGAAAAGACACCCCAGGTTTACAGCAGGTGATGGGTGGCATGAAGCAGATCCTGTGGAGGAACTAAAGCACTGTAAATCACACCCCAGCTTGTCTCACAACAATTTTTTTTTATGTACCTGTATCCTCAGTCTGCAGTTCCAGTTTTGGACTGGTTCTGTCACTGAGCATAAAGTGATGAATTGCCACGCCGAACTTACAGCCAGTTTATTTACAGGTGCAAAAAGTTTCTATTTGCAGTAATTCTGCTCAGGGGACTGGTGCAACTCAGCAAAAGGACTGTCTTGCACATTGAAACAGGTCTGAGCTGAGAGTGGCAGGGAAAAGGTAACGTTGTGAGGGTGGATTTAATCAATACAGTTTTACTTCTGTGCATAAAGAAGGCTTAAAGCTGCATTCTGCATCTCCAACTGGACTCTCTAAACTGCTGAATCTCTCTGAAAAAAGAGCCTTAATTCCACTGCCTGTTCTCCATTTGAGAAACGGGAATAATTTTCAGCTTGCAGAAGTTTAATGAGTATGAATTTGTCAATATTTATGCCTACAAAGAAAATAAAATATGCTGGCATTATTTATAGCATTTCAGTAAGCTCGTCAGAGCAGCATCATATATGATCAGGTCATGGGTTAACAAGGATTAATTATCTTGGCAGAATTATGCTTTGCAATTTTTCATTTCAGTCTGTTACTTTTGAGTATTTGATAATGTAGCCTACTAAATTCAGGGTCATTTTGCTTCTTGTATGAAATTCAGCACTTCCCTACATAAATGTTTTTTAAGAGGAAATGTAACCAAAGCTGGGGAGAGCTGAAGTGCTGAAATTCCCTCTTGCAGCTAATAGCCAAAAAACTGCTACATTCCTCCAATTTTGTAACTGCAGGAATTGCATCTCATCACACAAAGGTGGTTGGCAAGTTCCTCTTTCATACCTCGTGGCAATGTGAAGTTAATTCCATGTTACAGGAACCTGGGAGTCTCTACGGTGCCAGTTCCTTTATAAAATTTCCCCTGCTACCATGAAACCTGCTTCTGGTCACCTAAAGGCCTTTGACACTTGCAAAGATCCTGCATATCCTTTAGATGACAAAAAGCATAGCAATTAAATGCTGTTTGATTAAGGCCCTGATCTGGGAAAATTAAATTTTGCCTTCAATTATTGCAGTGGCTCGTGGCTGCTGCTCCATCCTCCTGTCATACACAGTCACCAGAAAGGGCCCAAGGTACCCTTCCAAAGGTCTCCATGTGCAGCTGGGACAATTTAGGATTATCAAAAATCCTTCTTGGTCTGCTCCCTCCTCTTTCAAATTAATAAACAGGGCATTTAATTTCACACTCCATATATCAATCTGGTTTTTCTGGAGCTCTGCTCTGACCAGGCTTTCTCCTGCCGCTAACCCAGAGCAGTTTTCCTCCGGATGGCAGCGACTGCTCTCTTTGGTGTGTCACCTGGATGTGCAGAGACTCTGCTAAGGCAGATCTGATTAAGGCTGACAGGCTCAGTATGGGAAGGAAAACATCCCTGCCCATCACAGCAGCTCTGGCAGTGGCACTCTGCCAGCCCAGCATCTCAATCATTTCATTTATCAGCAGTTTTTCAGTTTATCATGAGCTCATTTGTTCCTGTTCCTCACTTGCCTGTTTTTATCTCATGTCTGAAGCCCTCTGAGCAGGCAGGATAGTGAGCTGTACTCTCCAAAGCAGAGAGCAGGTAGCTGGAGGGCAGTGAAGAAGCCATGGCACCCTTGAAAAGCATCGGCAAAACCTCTGAGTCACCAGAGGCTGGGGTTCAGACCTCACTGTGCTATTTCTCTGCTGGGTCTTTGGGTATAAAGGAACCCAAAACAATTTGCCCAAATGCCGTGCAGCCACTTGGTGTTGCAAACCCATGATGGGACAATAAGCAGTCCATGTTTTCCTGGCATCACTGTGTCTCTTTCCCCAAGTGCTGAACCCCAGGGAGCAGTGGGTGCTGACAACCAGCAGGAAGCTCCATGGGAAGCCCTGTGCTATTAATACTGCTCTCTTCAAATAGTTCTTCATTTTGGTGGCCTTTCTTTTGTAAGAGTACACATAATTACCCATTTGTGACTTCACCTAGATCCATTAATACAATGTTTAATAAAAAAATCTTTCTTTTCTATTTGTGTAATACAACTAAATATAAACATCAGGATCATTAGCTTGTAAAAAAAGCTGAGATGCCTCTTTCAGAAAAGCATAGCACTTTATCCTCCATTGATCCTAGATCTTGCCCAGTGAATGATTTGTACCACTGAAGTAATTGTAGCTGTGTAGCATTTGATAAGTTATCATAAACTTTATTACTGTATTTTGCTCTGGACCTAAGTGTTTTTTCCTTCAGATTCAGACTGAATTGTAGCCCTTCTACACCAAGACATAGTCCAGCAGTCAAGTACTGAATCAACTGCATGTCTTCATTTCCTGTGTGTTACACTGATAACCTTATTAATATATACAAAATTAGCAAGATCAAATATTGTTCATGTTTAGATGCCTTTGTTTCTTGTCACAGGTCAGAATTTCCAGCCAGGAAAAAAAAAAATCCTTCACTCACAGGATTAGCTTTCAGTTCATTTTCCCACAGCACTGGAGATCTTTTTCATTGCACCTGTTTTAATGTAGCCCTTTTCCAAGTCAGGGAAACAAAACCATTGCAGGCAGAGCTGGTTTGACAAAAGCCCCCTTCACTATTTCCAACTTCACAACCAAACTGAATTTCTTTTCCAGTAGTTGTCAGTCACATTCTCCCTCAGCAAATCGACACAACATGACCCTGCCCACACTGGGTGAAACAGCTCTTAAGAGAAATACAATAGGGAGCATCTCACATTAATCTCCTCTCTGTTATTGGACTGTTTTCCACTAACCTTTCCTTCTGCCAAATTTCATTAAATCAGCTGCTTTTGTGGCTATAACCAGTTCCTCCACTGTTTGGACATTCCCTTCAATTCATAAGGCACATATGATATGCAGCCAGCAGGGACTTACACCAAGCTGTTTTCTTAAAACAATTCCCAGCCATGAATAAAGAATGACACCAAATGAGTTTATTTTATCCAGACCATAAGGAGTCAACACAGTACAGATGCCCCAGACTTGTGTTGTGCTCCTGACTGCCAATAATTTTAAATTCCAGGATCTTAGTGTTGGTCATACCACATGTATACACATAGGATTAGACAAAATGCTTTGAATATACTACACTGATTTTATTTTTTTAGTTGCTGCACTGATAGGTTTTAAAAAAACCCCTCATGTTCCTCAGAATAAAAAGGTCTGGCTACAGCTGTGGTGTCACAAGTGTGGAATTTCAAGCTTATCTGCAAAAATGAGACCAAGTATAAATAATGAGCAATATTATGAATATTTATTCACCTACACTGATCCTCCTGATGATCTTTTTCAAGCTTCCAGCCTGACAGAGCTGAATTGTGAAGGGCTTTTCTTCCTCTTTCTAATCAAGCGTGATATACCAGAAAACAAATCAGGTTGATAAAAACAGAAGTCAGGCTTACAAGAAAAACAGCTGTAGCAGCTAAATGGCTTAAAGCAGAGAAAGTAGGAAAACAGCATGTGGGGCTAATGATGGGTGGTTTTCAGGTTTCAGAATACATTAAGGCATTCTCCCTGTTTATTAAATTGCTCTGGCAGCATTTGACAGCAAAGGTTTTGTGGATTATAAGAGTGCAATGGACATAACTAGGATACTTTTTTTATCCTAAAGCCTGGCCTTTGGGTAATCACCAAGAAGTTACACGCTGCAGGAGGAATTTGCTTTTGCACAAGTCCAAAGAAGGTTGTTTTTTACTTTAAAAAAAAAAATGTTTCTGAGATTGTTGTTTACTTTCCCTTCTCTGCCTTGAGATTTTGAGTTTTTTCTGTCTCAGCACTCACTCCTTTTGTCAGTAAGTGGCAGAAACTACCTGCAAGCAGCATCAATTTACTGCTGGCATATTTACCAAAGGGCACCTCTCTGCAGCACCCGTTGCTGTGTGACCACCCAGGCTTTGAACTATTGCTCGTCTCTCCCTGCCCAAGAAAAGCCAAATGTAATTTCATGGTTTTACAGAAATTGCCTCAGCCAAAAGTTAGAAGGCTTATTATTCCTCAGGTCTCCTTTTAAGTGCTCTTTGTGAGATGACCTGGAATCTCTGGGGGATAAAGGCTGGGAAGTGTTGCTGGGAGTTGGGTGGGAGCTTGGTCCTGTTTTGGGAGATGCAGGTGGACCCCAACTCTGTCCTGTGCAGAGGGAAGGGGCTGGAGATGAGAGCTCTGCAGCCTCCCTCATCCTAGTGGCCGAGTGCTGCAGCCAGCAAATGGATTTCTCTTCTCATGGTATCACTGTTAGATAAGAAAGAGTTCTAATTTCATTTTGAAGTGTTATTTTCAATTTCTTTGATGCACAGAAAAATTAAATGACCTGCTAAAGGTCACTTGGGGAGGGTTTGGGAAAATGCTGAAGAAATCCAGGTTTTCCAAGCTGCAGCCTGCAGCCTTAATCACAGCCCTCCTCAGTTTTGGCACTGTAGCTGTAGTCAGAATCTAAATACATTATCCAAGATATTCATCACATCTCTTTTTTTTAATGAAATTTATCTGTATCTCATGCCAGCTCACTGCCATCCCTTTGCACGACTGTCAGAATCAGGTAATTCAGTTTCCTCATTTCTCTCCTGCTTCCTTGTGGACTTACATCTGATCTGGAGTTTGGATCACTGAAAAGAGAGATGCCCATTTCTAGTGATTCTAATGTTGGTTAAATGAGAGAACCATCAGAGAAGCTCATTAATTGACAGTCTTTCTAAATAAAAAAGTTGATACTATCCAAGGACAGTGATACTGTAACAATGGGGTTTCTGACAATTTTGATGATAATTCTGGTAATAGTTTTGAAGTCAGCTCATAGCACCTGAGTAACTTCATTCAAGTTTTGACAAGTGCCTGGGCTCAGATATCAGGTAAGAAATGTTGTGGCCTCTGTTGCCCACCCTCTGCAAGTCAGAATCCAGAACAAATATCAGGTTAATAACCAGCCCTACTGTGCTGTTAACCTTGGACACAGCACACTGGGGTGAGAGCCTGGCAAACCCTCTGCAAGGTGTGTTTGGGCCACTTCACTGTTTTGGTGGGTGTATTTTCCTGTCTGCCCCTTCCTTTGGGCAGAAGTTGCTGCATTGAAATTCCACATTTTCCACTGCAACTTGGGTGTTTTATCAAAACCTTGAGAGCCCAGGCTCAGTGTCTAATCCCTTAGGGGTAAAACTCCAAAAAAAAAGAAGAAAGTACCTATCTCAGATGAATGTGGTTGCAGCGTATTGCACTCAGAGCACCACTGTAGCAGTTTAATACAGCCCTTCCTATGCACAGCATTGCTGGCACCAGACACTGCTCAGAGAATCATTAAAATGATCCATCAAATCTGTGTTACCATTTCCAGTTATTTGTCTGCTGTGGGTTGGTTTTGTTTCTTTTTTTCCTTTCTTTTTTTTTTTTTTTTTCCCTGGTTTTGTTTCAGAGGTAATCAGTGCTTGCAGTTTCTATTTCTGAGCTTCCCTGTGTATCCCTGACAACTGGCAGATCTCTCTCAGAGTGGAGATGCTCAGTCAATAGCCCTGCTCCTGGAGCTGTTCAGCAGCATCCTGGCACTCACCAGGAGATGTGGTGGATGAGCAATTCTGTTTGGTTCACAGACCTTCTGCCTGGGAGGCTCCAGGGAGATGTGGCCAGGATGCTGGAAGGCTTTTGGGATGCCTGCTGGGGTCTGCTCTGTACCTAGCACAGGAAAGGTTTCCACTTCACCACTTCCCCTGCCTGAGCAAGGCAAGAAAAGGCAGCTGTGGGCAGCAGCCACTGAACTGTTTGGTCTCATGCTGCTGAAAGGCCAAACAGAGTAGAGTCCTGAAAGGCTTTCTGGCACTCTTTGATGTTGTAACCTCCATGTGATAAAAAGATCACATTCGCTTTTTTTTCAGGTGACTTTTAAAGCACTTCCTCGTGCTTTCATAGGAAAGCTCAGCTTGCTAATGCTGGGTGTTGTAGCCACCACCAGAGGCTGTTTGGCTTTCAGAAGCTGCCAGACAAAAGAGGAAATAGCTGCTAGAAGCTGGAGCAGGTCTCATTTACACTTATGTGGGAGATTCAACACCTGCCCTGGGAGAAGCTGAAAAAGTTAATGGTGTGTCTGATGGTTCCAAATGGTTTAAAAGGTGAAAATTGCAACACATTAATATAATATCATAAAGTGCAGTAGCTGAAGAGAGGATGAGTTGTATAAGGTGTGAGATCCCCCAGATTGTAGGTCTCAAGTGCTGAGAGGGAAAGTGTTAAAAAGAAGTTTAATTGCGGGTTGTTAATCAGGCTGCCAGGAGAAAGCTATTAAAGGTGGATATCAATATAGCTCCACTGCCAAATGAAAATCCTGAGCTTGGCTATGGACCTTCATTTGTATCAGAAAAATGGGTTTTGAAGATGAGTGGAACAGCTTCTCCAGTCTGGAAGTGTGGATGAAACTGCTGTGGGTGGTGGGACTGAGGCTCTTCTTGACACAGAGGAGTGTGTTGGTGTTTGGGTGGTGGCAGGTTTGGTCAGAGGGTCACAGGAATACACAGGGTGTGACCAGCACATCACAGGCCAGGCTGTCACATCAGCTCTGGGAAAGGCAGCCTGGTGAGCACAGGGCTGTTCCCAGCTGAGCAAACTGTGCCTGGACAGAGCCAGACCAGCACTGCCCCTGCCTGGGGCTCTGCCATCACAGCTCACAAAATCAAACACACCAGGGGCTTGTGAAAGGGGAACACCTTGCCATGCTGGAGGAAAACCCAATATAGCCCCAGCCAAATGGAGAAAACCAGCCTGGCTGTTTGCTTCACTATCTGTGGTTGTGCAGCACTCAGCAAGTGGCCCAGTTTGTTTTAAAAATAGCATTCCCTGCCTTGTTTTATGCCTGTCTTAGCAGAAACAATAACACCTCAGGTAGGAACTAGGCCTGTATAGTGAGGCTGTGATGGAGCAAACCTGCATCTTTTTAGCTCAGGTAAAAAGCAGCCTGTGCATTGGGATTTACAGGCACAGGGTCTGGTGTCTGCTGGGGACTCTGCAGGTGCAGACTCTGTGGTGCTGTGTTGTGTGTGAGAAATGGAAAAGTCAAGGTTTATCAAAGACTCTGCTCAACTCTGGCACAGGGGAGAAGCTCATTCATCACCACCATCTCTGGGGGAGCTGCAAAGGTGCTGGGTTCTCTGGGTGTTCTGTGAAAGCCTCCTTCCTCCCAGAGCTTCCAGAATAGGGCTTTCTGCTGGGAATCTGTTTTTATTTAACCATGGCTAAGTAGAGAGTATTAAGGGATAGATGCTTTAAAAGCTCTGCCTGTGAGCTTTGTGTAAATGGTGGCTGGCTAGGTCTTTTTGGAAAGAGTACTTCTGCTTGAGTCACATGAATGTTTGCGGGGACTTTGTTTATTTGTTTTTAAATTGGCTTTCCTGGTTCTGGTGCAGTATTTATTAATGATGTGTTTGCCATCTCTGATACCCAAAAACGTGAACATCAATTCTTCACTAGCATGCAAAAAAATAATTTAGAAAACAAATCACAAGAACATCTCATATTCTTCTCACTGGTGTTGCAAAATTAAGGGGAGATGAAAAAAATAGATATAAAGAAGATGTGAGGATAACCACAGGAGGAAATAGAATTTAGATTTTCTATCTCCTTCACCAATAGACTCCTGCTAACACATCCTACATCCTGGTAACCTTATTTGCTTTACCAGACGTGATGCTAAATTAGCTAGTCATACATTTCCCAGGAAGTAGTAATTAATTGGACAATATTTGTACAGGGCTTTGAAAATGTAGGTCCTAATTTTGCAAACCCTTTGTCCATAATGCAGATTAATTTAATCACATAATTACTGCATTTCTGGACTTTGGTATACACAGCTCCCCAGCTCGTGTGTGATGTATAATAATTGCCTGTGAACTGGCAATAGCCAGATTTCTCAAATACTGTGAGTGCACGTTTGAAAATTGGGATCACAGGTAGCCCTCCATTACCAGGACTTCATTTTAAAATACTTTGGTTTTTTATGCTCTGTCTCTGAATATGGTTTGCTCTTGTTTATACCCTCTCTCAGCAAGCCTGTGCTCAGCTCAGCCAGGGATTTGAGCTGGTGCTGTCTGTGCCAGCTCTGTCTCGATGGGGAGAGCCACTTGCAATAACTGTAATTTTGTTTGGGGCACCTGGTCCTTTGTGTGTGCCAGTGGAATGGGCTGGTTCACTGATAACCATCAGTGTCACACCAACATTCTGTGCTATTTGGACTGAAAGGGGTTTTCTTCTTTTTCTTTTTAGAAAGTTTTTTGTACACAGAGAATGCTGAGAGATCTGCCTTCTGCTTTAGCTCAATTTGTCATAATTTCTACCTAGACCAAGAGGATTTAGCCCTAATTTAATACATTCTTTTGAATGCTTTTGCTCCCCAGACCCTGAATTAGATGGCTCCAGCATCTCACTCCTTTAGTGGTGAAGAACCTACTAATTTCCAGCCTGAATTTATTCATGGCCAGTTTATACCCATTTGTTCTTGAGTCAACACTGTCCTTTAGTTCAAATTGCTTCTTTGCCTTCCTGGTGTTTATCCTCCTGATGTTATTTATAGACAGCAATCATATCCTGCTATCAGCCTTCATTTTGCCAGACTAAACAAGCCAGGCTCTTCCAGGCTCTTCTGTGGTGATGGGCTCTTCAGAGCCAGCACCTGGTTGGATCTGGGGGGCTCAGCAGAAAGCACAAGGGCCTGGATTGTGCTCAGCATCCTGGTGAGCCCTGGGTGCTTGGCCCAGGGAATCAGGATTGCCAGATGTGCAGTGCTAAGAGCTGCACACAGGGTGTTTGCCAGCTGGTGGGACACAGGGACAGCCCTCCTTCCTCGCGTCCAATAAAACAACTTCCAGGAAAGTTTAATTTTGTTGGTGCCTTGCTGTGTTATCCTGTATTTTGTGCTATTAAATCACATCTTTCTGTTATCTTGTTGCCATTCCTCCTACACTGCTGCCCTTTTTAACCAAGCCCTTGACTAATTTCCCATTAACCAGCTTGACAAATTTCTTCAACTAATTCCCATCCTCTGGAATTTAGCTGGTGTATTTCTTTGGGGCACTACATCAGATGATTGACAGAAGAGCAGAAAGATTAGATCTGCCACAGTTCCTTTAATTATTCCTTCCTTCATAATTTTTTCCTTCAAAAGTCCTTCTTAGATTTTAGGTCAGACTAAAAGCTCTGCACTTACCAAGATGAGTTTTTTCTTTGGCTGGAGTAGAAGCAGCACATCTGCTTTGCTGTAAAATGAAGATTTGTTAGATTTATTAAAAACACTTGCCATGGGACCTCCCACAGGCTTCATTGGGGCTGGGTTTTTAGTCTAGACCCCCTTGGGCCATGGGCTCATTTCCTGAGTGTCACAGCATCACCAGCAGACCAAATACATAGGAAATGTTAGGACCATTTTGGTTTACCTCTACGCTGTAGTTTCTGCCCTGTGCTATTTAAAATGTCATTTTTGCAAAGAAAGAGAATAGGAGAATTATTCTGTATGATCAAAATGCCATCGAGAAAATGTCTCTCGTGCTTGGGGGCATGAGGCTGCCTTTTTTTTTTTTAATAGTGGTAACAATAATAATACTATTAGGACAACAAACTGAGATGCCCCTGGAGATGATGTGACAAATTGGAAGGACATGCTGAAATTGAAATTGATTGAATAGTTCAATAAAATCAGCTTAATGCACAAAAGCAAAAAGATTAGCTAGAGAAAAACAAAAAATCAGTAATTTGTTATCTGCTGGGGCCAATCTCACTGGAGATTGAATTAGTTATAAAGTAAAACCAGGCACTTGAAAGGAGCACCCTTATATTCCCACAGTGCTGGAGCCTTTTGGAAGGAGCTGGATGTGGATGGCAGCCATGTGCCTGAAGGTTTGGCAGATCAGATCTCAGACTATTTCCATTTGGTGGGCTTGGCAATATTGGCTTTATGGCTGGACTTGATCTTAAAGGTCTTTTCCAACGTAGCTGGTTCTGTGGTTTCACATGTTTGAGTTGTATAAACTTCACATACCATTCTCCATGTCAGAATCCACTTTTGCTCTAAACACAATAGTTCTGTGTTCAGTTGATGGAATCAGTGTCTGGGATTCCCCCAGCAGCTCCCTTGTGTTGTGCACCTGATGGCTGCAGCTGCCTCTGCTCTCCTGAGACACAGCACCTGTCTCCAGCATGGGCACCCCCATCATGATCCTGCCTGATCACTCCATCCCTGTGAGATCTGCTGTCATTCCCTATATTTTCTCACCCAACCTGGACTCCTTGCACTTCCTGCACAAGTGCTGTGTGTGTTCCTTTGCCATCCTTCCCTTCTTCCCATCCTTCTACACCAGCTTTTTGTGGCTGATACATTTGCACATTACTAAATTCTGGCCATTTTTTTCCTCTTTTTTTTTCTTTTGTTTTTCTTTTTTGTCTTTTTTTTCTCTTATTTTTCCCTTTTTTCTTTTTTAGTGTTGTATGATCTGATCAACATCTTTCTTTTAAACTTCTTTAATTTAGTGTTCTGAATTTGTGTGGGTTTTTTTTATTACTACTACAGAGCTCAGTGAATGATGCTTTGTTAAATAAAACAACTCTGTTGTAAACCGGGGGTCTGTGAGTGTACACACACACACACACACACGTGCTTTTCTCATTGATGTCAAATCTGATTGCTGCTACATTTTTGAGTATCCTCCCCACTTCTATGATTTAAACCTTCTATGATTTAAACCAGAGTATTTGGCCTGTTAGGGAATATTTCCATCAGCCTCCCAGGCCATCTATAACAGAGAATAAGGAGCAGCTAAATATGAAATAGAAATTACATTCACTAATAAGGACATTTCAGCCTTGTGCAGTGCTTTACAAATGGAGTAATGAACGGTGCCTTCTTGCATGAGGCAAAACAAGGGCTAACAATAGTTCCTCCCTCATGTTTTATTATACAGGATAGGAAGAGATAATGAAAGTGCATTTCCATAATATATTCCAGTTGCAAGGTGCTGATGGATCCCTGAGTGTGATGTCTTGTCAATTTAGCAGGTCAATTAAAAGCCCTGGAATCAAGAAAAAGCTAAAATGTAGATCTCTTATTCTGGCAACTCAGAAGAATTAAAGAACTGGGCCAATTACAGCACTTCAAGGATGTTTATATGGGAATAAAGAGACCTAATTGACCTAATTCTTGCCCTTTGAAACTTGAGAGGACATTTGACATTTCATACACACTTGTAGCATTGGCACCTTGAAGGAGCAGCCCTGGGTACCTGAGCTGTGTTCTGGGAGTAGTCGGTCTTCCCTTGCATCAGAGTTGCTTCACTTGACTTCACAAAAAAGCTTTTTCTGCATAAAATTCTGCTTCCACTTGGTTTACTCACCTTTTGGGCTCTTTCATGTGCCACCTGCTGCCTGAAGGAGCAGGTTCATGTTGAGTTTTTGGCTGGGTCCTTCCCTGGTTCTCATGCATCCCTTTGCCCACTTTCCAGGAGAGGAGCTTTGCTTTCCTCTCTGCCTGTGAAGTGCTCTGTGAGCACAACCCATAATCAATAGGAAATTCTGCAGATCTAAATGAAAATTTATTGTTGAGGCCAGTTGTAAAGATCAGGAGACTTTTCTTGGTGCAGGCAGATATTCCTAAATAAAGACACATCTCGGGGAGATGTGTACACACACAACATCAGATGGCCTCTCCTATTTTATTCAGGTTTATTTTCCAGTTGCACTGACTTACGGCATCCCTTAGAACTTCACTGTGTGATTTTTATGACTGGCTCTGTGAGCTTTTTTCCTTTGAGAGCTGTGTTGTAGGGGGTGCTCAGGAATTTAAATTAGTTCTGCTGAACTGCTGTTTATTGCATTGAATTATTTTTTTTCTTCCATACTGGACTTAAATTCTCCTTATTTACCAAGATTGTGTTAAGGATTGAAACACACAGAGCATTTTAATGCTTTGTGGGCATCAAACTGTGTGAGCAGAACGAGCTGGAGGGCCGCCAGGCGATGTTGATGTCAATTTTGGGGGTATAATGTTCTTAGCAATGTTTTCAGTGAAAACACATGAACAAAACTTCTACTGGCTTTCAGAAGACAGAAGCTAATGTTGCAGAAAATGCTTAGAAGTTAATAAAAATGTCAGCTTCAACCAGGGAATTTTGCCCATAAGACTTTCATTTTCCCATGAGACAGGTGATGTCCACCAATCTATGCAAAAGTCACTTCAAAAACATTGCAGAAAAATTTATTGATTTTTTTTTTTCACTAACATTTTTTATCCAATTAACTTCTTAGTCTGCTTAAAGATCACGGTCATATATGGAAAATAAATAAACCAGGGTGTGTTTTTGTTTCTCATCTTTTCCTTTTCTTCTTTTTTTTTCCAGAAAGTTCAGCAGTACATAGTCATTGTTCAAGCAACAGATATGGAAGGAAACCTTAACTATGGTCTCTCAAACACTGCCACAGCCATCATCACAGTGACAGATGTGAATGACAACCCCCCTGAATTCACTACCAGCACCGTGAGTATCCACACATCAGCAGGGTGATGCATGGACACTGTGGTTTTAATTCATGGATGTTGGTATCTGCTGTCTCTCCAGATAGGAGGAGCTTTGATGGATAACTGTGGAATAAAGACTTTCAGTGGAGGAAAAGGTAAAAGGAAAAGACAGATTCATGAACCAGCCAGAACTATTTGGTGGTTTGGCCAAGGCACTGAAGGAGCTGAAATAACGTGGCAAACAGCCCATGTCTGATTGCACCAAAGAGGATGCAGTTGTTTCTCAGCAATTGGCTGTAGACATATCAGAGTTATTAATACTTAGGAGTGAAATCTTGAGCAGTGAGAGATATTTGGGGTTTATAGCTAGGATATGGTTTCAAGAGGGCTGTAAGTGCTCTAAATGGTAACAGGTAGCTGGTAAAATTTGTATTTCACTGATGGCTCTAGCAGATGTATTTGTGTGTGCTGGCAGTGAATGTGTAGACATTCTTCAGTACATCTGGTTTCAATCAGTTAAAGATTTTTCTTATATTTTATTAGCACAGTCTTCTGTTCTGTTCTCATGTGTTCCAAGGTGTATTACTTGAGGGCAAGGGGGAGAAAACAGATTGCAAATGACAAATTTGTAGAGCTGGGTAAGGTAAAAATGAAGAATTGGAAGGTGAAATGGTGTGGTCTGGTTCATTCCAACCTTCAGAATCCATAGATGCAGAACATCTGAAATGTGCATAGTAAATTTAGAAATCACAGAGCAGAGCAGAGGTCTATATGCTAATAAATGAAAAATGCTTGTGTACCCCTGTCTGCATTCATGTGAGGGTCAACAAGGAGCAGTAAGTGATGTATCTTAAATGGACATCAAATTTTTCAAATACAGAAGTCCAACTTCTTTGTGCTCAAGTCACTGAACATCCTTGGAGGAATGTTTTTATTATTTATATTATTCTGAATTTTCATTCCATCCTAAAGGGTCTCTAAATATTTATTAGTGTAGGACCCAAGTTTCCCCTTAGTTACACTCTAACAAACTGCAGAGATGTCACAGAACTCAAGGAAAGTCATGCAGAGCCCAGTTTATGCCCCTGTGGACCCAGATTGGATTCGTGTCAGTTCTGGAGTCTGGGTCTTTCCTTCCCATCTCCATTAGGAGCTGGGCTTGAGGCTGTGATGTGCTCAGCTCCCAAACAGGATTTTCTCCCAAAGTGACTTGGACCTAAATTCTAAGGAGAAGAAAGGCACCAAATTCCTCCTGAGTCACAGCAAAATGGGCACCCAACACATTTTCAGGTCTGGGCATCAATCCCCAGCTGTGCTGCTGCTCCAGGGGATGTAACAGCACATGTGTGCTTCATGGGCATCCTGGATACTCCAAGCTTTCTGTGGTAAAGTTGTGGTTAAATATCCCCTTCAGTATGGTAAATTATGAAGAGCCATAAAAATACAGCTCAGGTCTTGAGCTGTGTGGTCCTTTCTGCTGCCAGAACAGGATTATTCTCTCTAGAAGGAGGTTTGTGTCTGTCGGACCATGGGACCTTGCTGCACCACAGCACTGCCACAGCTCCCTGGTGTGTGGGGGGGGACTTTATTCAGCCAGGTAAATACTTCCCTGCCCTCCATTTGAGTGAAAAAGGAATGACATCTAGTGGCCGTGTCACTTCAGCACAGGCTCTTCACATGACCCAGGCTGCCTGGTCTCCTGATGCAGGTTGGGAGGGGAGGTTTTGGGGAGCAGGGTGAGCTGGGTCAGGGTTAGTTACATGAGCACATTGGTGCCTTCTGCAGGCCAGCATCAGCTCCAGATGTGGTGGCTTTTAATGGCTTTCCAAAACACTTCTCAGAGCTGATGGGAGATGGGATAATGGAGATTTGCTTTCAGGTGAATTCTGACTATTTAATGTCTCGGTGTGTGTTAAACCTAGAAGGAATAAAAGCCATCAAGAGAATTACCCACAGAATTGTGTTAAATGGATTAGAAAATGCTACTCTTCCTCTAAGCAGAGTTGATGTGTACCATTATTTCTCTAATTTCAGTCACCGAAGAAAGAGTTTTGCAAGGGCCAAAGGGCTTTACACAGTGGCACATGGGACTTGTCTATAAAGAGTGTAAAACCAAGGGTGTTTTACAATAATACTTTCTGATTCTATGGAAACAAATATCTTTGATATACTCCTGGGTATAGCCAGGCTGAATTTCATGTGAGTATGAAAGTATAATATGTTTTTTCCCCTCACTGTCAGAGAGAACAGCATCAGGCTGATGAGTTTCTTTAAGCCTGAGCTGAATCTCCTCGCTGTCCTCGAATAGTCTGATCTGCATTTTAACACCTCTAAAAAAATAGCAAAAATCACTTTCCAGGAAATCTATAGCTCCTCAGAGAGTAAGAAAGCCCATGGTCTCTTTTAAAGTCTGCGGACTGTTTGGAGAGATATTGAATATTTTTATTTTAAATAGTTGTATTGAGACACTGCTGTAAAAACAAAAATAAGCTGAATAACTGAAACTGTGGCTTGCTCTTGGCAAGCTGCCAGATGAGAGGAACTCAGGAGCTGCATTCATCCCAGACAGATACAAAGGCCCACCCTATAGCGCTCCTAAATTACCTGTCATTCAGCCAGGGTGGTTTTAGACTTAATCGTTTTCTGGATGGGAATGTAGCTCAGGAGGACACTGCACCACGCTGGTGTCACAGCTCATGTATTCAGCAGCAGGAATTAATGTTGCTGTGTAAAATTTAACAACAGGATGGGAGAGAGGAAAACAGCCACTGTGATGGTCGAGAGAGTCAGGGCACGTCTGTGGCTGGGCACAGGGCAGGGGGGAAGAGGCTGCGGGCATGGACCATGGGGAAGTTCAGACACAGGCACAGCAGTGCCAGAATGACACATCCAGCACAGTGGGTGACCTGCAGAGGTGTGTTGGTGAATGGGCATCCAAAATACCAGATGGGCTGGCATCAAAGTGTAGTGCTTGGTGAGAAGTGGTAAAAGAACAATAAAATTACAGAGAAGATTCTTAAAGGTACAGAATGAAGCTACCTCAGCAAAACTCCACAATGCCTGGGTGCTTGCATGAAAATTGATATCAATGGGTTTCACATCCTTTGGTCCACCACCTGAAAGGCAGGGGGAGAAGCAGCCCCACCTTCTCAAACAAAGAGTTCTGAAATTATAAGGGAAGAAGGAAATCAGAGTCTCTGGATGATACAATTTGGAACTCAAGTCTCCTGGTAACTCTTAAGGCCAGTCTCATTCAGCATGGCCAGGACTGCCTGCATTTAGCTGCAAGGCACTGGGGCACAGCGAGGACAAGGTGCCTCTTCTGGTCCTTTCCAGGTTTTTTTTGTGATGGTGAATGTTTTCTTGATCTGCAGTGTTACCTGTGCCTGTGCTGGGAAGCATCAGAGAGCTGCCAGCAGAGGGGAAGTGTCTCCTGAGAGACACCACGAGAGTGGAGCATCCCCTGGAATGCTGTAAACATCACAGGCAGCTGTGTGTGGCATTTTTAATGATTTAATGCAGGACTGTGACCCAGAAAATGTTCTTCTGGCTAGCTAAGGGACTTCAGCCTGTCCACAGTGTTGTGTTCTTCATGTGACATTGCTGAATTCAAAAATAAATGGAGGCAGCTCTTCCCTCTGCTGAAGAGGAGAGGTATCACTGACTCCTCAATGTGCCCACCCAGCCCACACCCACAGGCTCTGGGTCAGATGCTATAGAAAAAGGTATTTTAATCCCCCATGCCCAAGTTTTCCATGGCTTATGCATTTCTGTGGAATTTTTGGTGGATTTTGCACCTGCCAAGTCACCAGCTGTTGTAAAATATTGACGTTTTAACTGTATGGTGTTACAAAGGCTTTGTAGGAAGTTTTTGTGGAAAACTGGCTCTCTTACTGTTGTAAGATAAAGGTATCACTGTGCCCTCTGTTATCCAGAGCCCTTGTTACTTGTAACAGGGTCATGTCCTCTGACATGTCTTAATTATGGGGAAATTCCTCAGTCTCCCTTCAAATATTTATCCCCTGTGTGCAAGTGAGTTGTGGTTTTTCCATATTAATATAGATCATAGCCTCTACCAGATGCTCACCTCAGATACAGAGGGTGCAGTGAAATTAGTGTTGGTATTCCAGAGATTAAAAGTCAGCTGAGACAGAGCAATGCTGGATAGTCTCAGATGAGGCTTTATGTAAGATTGAAGCATCTTTCTTGCTCACAGAAGGAACACCTTTAATTCCAGTGAAATCTTTAACTCCTCTCAGGCACGATGCCCTTTCCAGTCTGACCCATGATACTGTTAATAGCCATCCAAGGATTTCCTCTTTATCTAAGAAAATGCATAATCAGAGGGGAGGAGAAGTGAAAGAAATCCATGCCTACACTTGACTCATACAAAGTCTATTTTTATCTTACTCAATCAGGAACAATCAGGCGCAGAGAGGAGACGCAGATGAATTTGCATGATCAGACTTCTGTGTCTGAAATGTTAATTAAAAGTTATTTTAAATTTGCCTACTGTGCAGAACTTGTTTTTATAGTAGCCCAAGTAAGGGAAATATTATTTCACAGGGCTAAAGTGCTCATTATTACTTGAGCTCGTGGATTCTTGGGAAAACCTGCCTGGCAATCAACCTCTCAAAAAAAAGAAAAACTTGAAGGGGATGCAGAAAGAAAGTGAAAAAAGAAACTGGGCTATTCAAGTTCTTTAAGCTCCTGAGCCTTAGGAGGTCTTATTTAAAGCTACTTTAAAATTTGCCCTTTGGCACTGCTTTGAGAATCTCCTCTTCCAAAGCTGAATCTGGTGGAGTCTGTTTTAAAGAGGCAGCTCTGGGACAGCATCCCCTTCCGTGCTCACTGGCTAATCCTGACACTGACACCAGTTAGGAACAGTTCCAAAGGTTTAGGACTGGACTGTCAGGGTGGATGGATGCTTCCCAGCTCACAGGGCAGTGGTGGCATTTGCTGGCCTGAGAGAGGCTGCCTGGCCAAAGACTGGCTGAACTCAAATCGTTTGAGTTGCTGGTGTGGAGTAACCTGAATTAGGAGAGGCTGTGTTGGAGCAGGAGGGATGTGTTTCGGGGTAAGTTTAATCTGGTTGCAACATGGGCTTGGCTAATCAGTGAAGGAGCAACTCCTTGTTGCAAGCACATTGGGAAAAGCAGTTCTTGCCAGTTTTTAACTGACCTATTTAATTAATATTGTCAGAGCAGGCTCACCCCTGGCTGCTGCAGTGAGGCTGAGTTAACCTGGCTCATGCTGGGCTGGGTCAGGCAGTGCTGGAATCTGCAGAGAAGAGCTCAGTGCTTCCTGTGCAAAAGAACATGGAGAGAGACCCAAGTTAAAAGGGCTTCTTGGTTTTGGCACCACACTGCCAAAAACGTCTGACCTCTGTGCAGGTGCCCTGGTTCCTCTGAGTACTATGGGAGATGTAAATGAGCCCACTCTGAGAAGTGCTTTGGAATTTGAGAGTGAAGATGCTCTCAGAGCATCTCTGCCATGCTGGCATTGTCCTTTACCAGAAATAGAAATAGTTCTTCCTTCTCCTGTTCTGATGTTTCCTTCCCATTTTCTCTCCCCTGTGATTTACTAGTGTATTTCATTCTGTGAAGCAGAACAAACCAAGATCCTCCAACCCCTTCTGATTTACAGCTTCCCTTCCCTGGTTATCTTGCTAACCCTGCTGTGCTCCACGCTCTGCTCTGTGTTCATTCTTCTGACCCAATTTGGATATAGTAATCCAGTTTCAGTGCCTTGAACAAGGGCACTAAGATTTCCTTTTTCACAGCCATGGTGTAGCTCTCACTTAGCCTCCTGCTCTGTGAACTTGCCAAAATTGTAGAAACAAAGCAAACAAGCATAACCCAAAAATGTATTCCCTGTTCTGTATGCGTTTGTTCTCACGTTCATTGTTTGTTTGAGGAGAGAATGTAGCTGTGCAGCAACCTATGCAAGAGCAGCACTGCACAGAAATAGCTGATGTGACTGTAAAAATGTGACTTTTTGCAAGTGGGGTGAATGCTTTGCCTGGGCTCCAGCCCCCTCAGTCAGATCCTGCTGAGCTCCATTTTTAACGGTGAGTTTCAAAACAGGGAAAACCCTCAGCTTTTCCTTCAGGCTGAAAGATTGTGGCTTCCAAGTGACAGGGATGCAAAGATGCAAATAGGTCTGCTTTGGAGAAATGATATTTAATGGTTGTAGGATACCAAAATCAGCATCCATGTCAGGCTGCCTTGGGTTTCCTAAACACATTTTTAGGCAGATGTACCCGGAAGCGTTCAGAACATGGGAGTGTTATGAGAAATCCCTTTTACATGCATGCTCATGTTTTACAAATTAATCCTACACTGTGGAGGGAGAACTCAGCAGGAGTGGGATGTCACTGGGATTTCCTGCAGACAGAAAATTGGACCAGGATGCCTACGAGGGCTTCCAAAAAAGAGACCTTAAGAGGCTGATCCATGAAAAACTAGTGAAAGTGGGCAGCTTGCTATCTCCCAGGACCTTGACATGTATCCATCTGCCTCCTCCCTGTTCCTAGACCCTGGAAAAGATCAAGGGCTTAAATTTTGAGCACTGTGTGCATGATTTGCCAGTGTACAGACTAAAGCTGCATATGCAGTTGTCCATTCAGACCTCACTGTCCCTGTCACTACACCTGTGCCATTCAGAAAGCCTGCAGTGACATTTGAATGTAGATTAGCCCAGATCATACAGCGTTTTTAAATCATCAAAACCCTGCCTGTGGCATAATTTAGAGGCAGTTGTCACACGAGGCAGAAATCAAGTGGATTGCACAGGTCAGAGCTGGCAAGGGGAAGGACCAGGTGCTGTGGTTAAGGGAATGTACAGGACTGTGTTGTTTTACAGCTGAAGACAAACCCAGGAGTTCTGTACAGTCCTGCAGCCAGGCTTTATTGTTCAAAATCAATTATGCTTTCATGGGAATTCCCAGATGACTGTGTTCACTTGCAATTTTCCAGTCAAAATGAGGCTCAGCCAAACTACCCAGCAAAGCCTGGGCTGTTATAGAGCTGTCATCCTCTAACTGAAATAAATTATTATATTCAAGTGAATCGAATATGCCCAGTAGCGTTTGGGTACATGAGCATCTACCTAATTCTGTGTGCTTTTCCATTAAATATATAGTCAGTGAAGTCTTTAAAACCACAAATCAGTCTAGTTTTCCTAAATAAGACCCTGGTGCTTATAAATTGAAATGAGCTTTCTGCCTCTCGTTGCATGTCCTGGTGACAATCTTTGCCATGAACAATGAATTAGATTAAGGTTGTTAGGTTGGGAGGTAGCAGTAACAAACAGAGCACAAGGAGAAACAAGATTCATTCTTCCCATCCTGTTTCAGCCTTGTGCTGAACTCACCACAGTAATTCCAGGGCTTTGCAGCTGCAGACGTGCAGGTTAACCATGGTTGGGAAATAATTTACGTCTTGATCTGCCTTTGGAGTCAAAGTGACCTTTGGAGATGGATCCCTGCCTCAGTGCAGAGCCTGTCCAGTGGAGCTGAGGAGGTGTGGTGCCCACACAGTTCCATTCTGTGAGAGAATGGGGAGATCCCCAGCTCCAAGTGCAGATTCCCTGGGAGCAGTGAGGCTTTCCCAGGCACAGCATCTCTGAGAGCCTGGAGGCCCTTTCAGTGCCGTGCTGGGGAGCACAAGAAACACTTGGTACTCTCTTGTGGATGCTCAACTTTTGTTCTTTATTTTATCACCTCTTTCATCTAAAATGAAAGATATTCCTCACTTTATGAGAAAACAATAATTCCTCATGTCTTAATGAAAAAAGCATCAGCCTCTCCTGTGTTGTCTGTTAAGCCTTTATGCCAGAGTAACAAATGACAGAAAGGATGAGATACCTTTGAGACTGCTTAGTGTAGTCTGCAAAACAGATAGAGACACAGAGATGTATATGTATAAATACCAAATATAGATGTGCATACAGCTGGATCCAAAGCATAGATAGATGCTGATGCCAGGCAAACAGTCATCAATCATATCCAAGTCTCTACTCACAGATAAATTGTGGTTTATATGAATTATTCCATTACATTGTGTGGGTATATATGCATTGATTTAAAAAAAAAATGTCATCTCCTTGATAGAAGTCTCTTCCTAATAGACCCCATTAATCAAAACCTAAATTTACAGTGCCTTTTGTTTTGTTTATTTCCTCTCAGTACATTCATTTTCAAATTATCACCAAATTAATCATGTACAGAGCTTTAAACTGGCTGCCACGTGGTAAAGCAGTTCTGGTTCCTCTCCATGACACTGAGAATTAGTTATTAAGGCACAGTTCAAGGCTCTGTTTAGCCTGATTCTGCCCTGAACCTCATTGGAATCAGCTAGATTCTTCCTTGTAAATGGGTCAGTCACACAGAAAAAGCATCAAATGTAATCTTGAGATTGTGAAATAAAGTAGAGGAAAAGAAAAAAGAAGATAATTTTATTTCTCTTCATTGATACCTGCCTGGTGGTTAAAAGAAGGATTAAAATGAGGTCATTAAACTTTCCTTGGAGACAAAACCCAGACCTCAGTGGTAATATGATTAATCAAATATAAAAGTGAAGCTATTCTGAATGAATAACTCATTTTTATAGAATATCTAATTACTGAAATGTCGTCTGCTGCAGAAAAAAAAGGGGGGGGGAAATTAATTGCAATAACAATTCAAGAAGATAAAGTTTTTCTGAATTAGGTCTACACAAGAAGCTAAATTGAGTTGATTAAGTAATTTTGGTTTCAGGAACACCCTTGATGGAACTTGCTGGTAATGAATTTTTCAGTCCTTAAGAGTTTAAAATTGCCAAAGACCAATGATTAAAAAAAAAAAGAGAACGATAGTTTCATTACAAATTTCAATTTTCTATCATGAAATAAAAAAAGGAGGGGGGATGTAAAAAAAATACTCTATTGGTCTCTCTCAGATTGGACACGTGTAGTACTTGGTGTAAAATCAAGAACAATACAAGCTCCTCTCCATGCTGGAGAGTGTCATCTCAGTCAGGTGGAGCTGCAGCAGCACACGGGAGGCAGAGCCAGGAGGAGCAGCACAGATTCCATGTGCTCCCTGCTTGTGTTCCACTCCCTGCATTCAGCACGAGGCCCTCCTGCCTCGGCAGTGCTGGCACTCAGGGCTGAGTGGCACAGCCATGCTCAGCACCGTGGGGACACATGACAGCACATGTCTGTGACACGTCACTTGATTTGCCATTTGGCTTTCTAACCTGCTGGTTTGCAGGTTTGTGCAGCTGAGCTAATATTATAATTAATATTGTAATGTAATTATATTGTTAACAATATAATTATTAAAGTTTAATTAATGTAATAGTGACATATAATATTATCAAAGCACAGACAACCCGCAGTCAATGACAGCGCCCATCAACCCTCACTCCCTGTCCCCCATTTGTCATGAGCCATCTCATCTGCAGCATCTGGCAGAGCTGTCTCCTGCTTCAATGTCTCATTTAGCAGGGATTTCTCTCCTCCCTCTCCTCTCCTGTTCAGTCAGTGCAGGATCTAGAGGGAGAAGCCACAGACCATATCCCCACCCCATGCTTTCCATGGGATTGTCCAGGGAGAAGGAGGTTCCAGGCAGGTGTGAGCCACCTGTGTGCAGTGGGGTGTGACAGGGACAAGTGCCACTGGCAGAATCTCTGGAGTCAAAGGAAATGGCAGAGGGAAATGCCCTCGTTGCTCTGTGCTGTGCTGCCATGGAAATCGAGATCCGTGTGTGTGGATCAGACTCTGTTCCATCATCTCTGGCACGTCAGGATAAAATTTCTAGGAGAAATCAGACATTGATGCTCCTATATCACAAATCTACCCACATTTCTTGTCTGACATTTTTCCACCCGTAGCATTTCCCTCGAATTTGAATGGTTTCTTGTAGATTTTGTGCCTCTTTCTGCTTTTGGTTTTATATGAAATATCCTAATTCTCCTCCTGAACCCAGACCTGGCCTTGGAGAGCCCAGCTCAGTTATCTGAATGTAGACACCCAGCTCCATCCTGGTTAGGCTGGATGTCTACACTGCCCTGGCATGTCCCTGTCTGCCAGGTGTCCCAGGCAAACACCCATTTGTGCTGGATTACCTCATTATCTTAAAAGTCCACAACACCTCAGGCACTGGTGTGGGGCTGAGAAATTTAAATACATTCTCTGGCTCCATTATTGGAAGGCACTGAAGTAAATCCCCTCCTGAGGTTGGCTGACTTCCTTGGGTCGGCAGGTTTTTAATTCTTCAATATTCTGCTGCCTTAAAAACAGTTGCTTCTGAGGGCTGTCATTTTAAGAGGATATATATCTGAAATTTCATTAAGTACATTTCACTTATGAAATCTTTAGTGATGTGCTGGGGGTGAAAAAAAGGGAGATTTAGCAAAGGATTTGGGATTGCTGTGAGTTTTTTTTATCAAATCTTTCTAACTGTCCAGGATATCTTAAAACTTCCCAATTGTAGAAGAAAGGGTCCCAACACAGAGAATAGCCAGTTAAAATCAGAGAATGGTTGAAAGGTTTCACAAAGTTTTTTTGAGCTAGTAGAGTTTTCTTACTGCTCGGCATAGTGCAATAACAGGTTTTAATTGCTAAAAAATAGAAAATGAGAAATAATATTGCTCTATTTCCTAAATTTTCAAACCCAGAGTCACTCCATCTTTTGTTTGACCCAATATCCTGTGTTTCTCACTGCATTTCTCTGCTCCATTCCACAGGAAATGTTGGTAACAAAATTTCAGCGAGAAGCCTCTTTTTCATGGCAAGGCTGATTAATTACACAGCATTTAATTCAGACTTTGACATGCTCTGAGTTAAACAGGCAGGCATTTCTCTAGAATGCCAGATTCTCTCCTAGGTGAAGGTGGCAGGGAGCTGGACTGGGTGACCTTTAAAGGTCCCTTCCAACATGAACCATTCTGTAATTCTGAGCTTTTAGGGACTCCATCCTTTCTTGCAGGAACCCTGGCACAAATCTCCTGTGAGTGCAAGTTCTCATCCCACTGGAAGACATTTCCATTATATTTTAAGCATCAGTAAGGACATAAAAAATTGGCAATTGTGGCACCAGCACAGAAGATCACGTCTTTAAACCACAGGATAAACCACTCTTTTAGAATAAAACACCTGCTTCAGTGGCTTTCTCCTACAAGAGTGCTCTGTCCAGTCAGGAACCCTTTTTATGGCCAGACCAGAGGGTCTTCCAATGCCTGATGATGGAGTTCGAATCTACTCATTAAAGAAAAAAAACAAAAACCCCCTGTGTGTTAAATCTGGGGCTAATCTGGAAATAACAAAGATTTAAGTTGCAGTGCAGAGGAGGTTTGAGCAGGAGTGAGTGTGCAGATGGGCTGAACTGTGCTGCACTGGAAACTTGTTAAAAATCTCCATACCAGGATTATAGCATGTGTAAAAAATCAGTTTCGGTACTCTCATAATTCTTCCTTTCCCAAACACCCATCTTGAGATCCCAGAGGCACATGAGCAGCTTTTATATGCCTTAAATTCTGAAAAAAATTAAATTAAAAACTCATTATGAGGAATGGGAAGTTAATAGGAAAATCCTAAACCAGACTTATCAGCTTAAGGCCCTTCTTTATGAAACTTTATTACAGGTGCCTGAATTGAAACATCCCTTTCCAGACACATTTCACCAAGAGATAGAGAGCCAGACCTCTGCAGTACATTTTGCTCACTTAGGAGCTGAGCTCTCTCACACAACTTTTGCTGCTCTGCTTTACATGTAAATCAGGAAAATCATGTTTTCATAGTGTTGTTCAAAGCAGCGTGCTTATTTGCTGCTTTGCAGTTTGCAGAAGGAGAAGGAAATGCAAGGCCTGACGTGCCAACAAATGAATTAATTGCATCCTCTTTTTAGGGAGCTGGTTATTTTAGAGAGTAAAAGTACATTGGAAAGCTCCCCTTTACCATGGTTGGGGATGCAGGGGGGAGCTGCTTTGGCAGTTCCAGGTCAGGGTATCCAAACTGAGTGCTTTGATTTGAGGTGGAGATTCCCAGCTGGTTGTTCTTTGGGGCTGTTTGTCCAAAGCCCATACAAACCTGTTTGGGTTCTTCAGTGGTGATGCCTGAAGAGGCTTCCAACAACAGAGGCTGGACAGAGTTAAAGGATAAAGTAGGTTTTTATTGAGAGGCCTTCACAGGGTACACCTCGGGCAATGCAAGGGTCTCACAGAGACTCACCCAAGAGGGACAACCCACACAGGGTTTTTTTGGGGAGATACAAGTTTGGTCTATTTGCATATCAGAAGCCAATTGTCCAGTTACAGCTTCAGGTGGTGGAGTCTCATTCTCCAGTTTGCCCTCCTTCTGCTTCACTGTCGGTCACTGTCGTTTACATTTTTCGGGACCTGAAAAAACAAGGTGTCATTGGATTTCAGGCCTAGAGAGGAATTGTTCTGTCAGAATAAAACAGTAGAAGAGTAGCTGACAGTCTGTGGAGTTTTAGAGTTACACACTAAAGCAGTACTGATCTGGAAAAGATAAAAGCCAAAACTTAAGGCATGAGTGGAACTCAGAGCCTGGGAAGAGCCGTGCTGGGATCCAGCCCATCCCAGCTCCCTGCCAGCCTTCCTGGCTGGGGGCTTTTCCATCCCAGCAGCTCAGCAGGGATCACAGGGCTCTGTGACAATGCACTGGGGAGATCGATAGGCTAATCCAGGCTGACCTAATGGATTTATCAAGTAACACATGAATTAATGATGTTCTCAGGATTCTGCCCCAGCGCAGGGCACGGCTCCAGCCCGTTCTGCAGCTGCCTCGGGAGACAGACAAGTCACTTCAGCCTTTGGTTCTGCAGCTGAAGGGAAGCGTAGGGCTGTCAAGCACTGTAAAGCCATGATGTATCTGTGCAAAAATGTTCTGTTATATAAATGTATGTATAGGAGGGGTTTTTTAAGAATGAGGCTTTGTAGGCAGTTCCAGCTGTTTTAAAAATCTATGTCTCTATTTTAAAGAGAGCGTTACTAATTACACCTGACAATCAAATAGTCTGCAGAAGAGTATCAAGCCACCTTTTCCTGCTGTTCATTCCGTAGGCAAGAAACAAAGGTATGTTAGACAAGAGAGCAAATGAAATGTTCAAAGGATCCTTGTCTAAAACTGGAAAATAAAGGGCTGTGCTATCAGATCAGAATTTTAATGTATATTGTTTCCACTGGCTCCTGACATAAAATCTTTCATTGTTGGGTATAACCATTGTTAAAGGTCACTGTTGCAAAGGCTACATCATTTAGACGAGATGAGATCCCATTTTGGATAAATTCACAATTTTAGTTCCTAACAAGGAGATAGTATCAGGATTTGAATGTTCAAGAGTGTCGGTTTACGGATTAAAGGCTTTTGTGTTCTGGAAACCACACTACGCCAGATTTCATGAGTTTCAGTGAGATGTGCAAGTCCCCAAAGTCAAGTAGGTTGATTAAAGTGGTTCTTTATAGCCTTTGAAATAGAGATAAAGTACAACTTTCCTACATGGGGTTAATGTAGAATTTTTTTTCTTGACAAGGCTATATGCCTTCCAAGGACATAATTTTAATCTCTTTTTAAACCTTTCATATGAACATTGTAAAAAGCTCCTTTGTGTTGTAATGCATTTTTATAAAATATCTAAATTTCAATGCAAACTTCAAACCTCATTTCTTAAGATATATTTATTTGGAAGTGGTTATCTTGCAGCAGAATGGTGTCTTGTGTCATCATTTCTGCAGCATCTTTTCATACTATCAAAAGAATGTAACATCTGATAATGAAAAAAAAATTAGTGCTCTTTGTTAGACATGCAAACTACTTTTTTTTTAATATCCTTTTACTATTATGTGCTCTGAACTCCTGGCAAGTACTCAAAGAGTCTTTGAACCAAGGTGAAACCTACACGTTCCTTCCTCACACCAGAGTCTGAAGTGAGAGGGTTTTCTTTTGCTGCTTCTGAAAGAGAGGGTATTGCTTTATTCTCCTCTGCTCCACCTTTGTCTTCTTATTCAAAGAGTAAAACTTGTATATTGATCCAGAATTAGTCATTACTTGAGATTTTGAAAAAATGACACCAAAAAAAACCAGAGTGTAAAGCCAGTGGCTGTCACCTGTGGAAGGAACACGACAGAGGTTGTCAGTGCTCCAGCCTGAGATCAGCTTCAGAGGTGCCAAACTTTAAGGCTTGCTGTTGCTTTTCAAACTTGCCCAAAGAAAAAGAAACCAGAACACAGAGACCACGCTGGGCATCACTCAAGCTTCCTGCACACACCCCCAGTGAACAGGGGGGTGCCTTGTCTCCACCACGCCGTGCACAGAGCTGAGGGCTCCTCTGCAGGCAGGTGAGGTGCTTTAATGGCACAAACTGCTGAGGACAAAGGCAAAACCTCTAAAGCATCTTTTCAGAGCTGGTGAGCTCATTGTCAGGCACTTCCTTGGCTGGGCTGGGCAAGGCAAGGCTGAGTCCTGCCTGACCAGCACAAAGGCAGTGCCTGCAGCCCGGGCAGTTCCTCTGTGAAGAAGCACTGTGACAGCTGGGTATGAATGCACACATGGACGGAGTGTGGAGCAGATCCACGTGGATGTGAAGCTGAAGCAGGGATGCTGCAGTGCAGGGGATTTTGTGGCCATGAACCTGGAAAAACAGCAGCCCAGAGGTTTGTGGAGGGGCTGCAGAGCAGCCTCAGAAGGGAGTGGGGATATTGGTGGTCATCAGTCACGACCTCACCAGAGTGAGTAGTTTAATAAAACCAGAACTGAGCATCTCAAAGCCTGACTTGCAAAACAAGGCTGACTTTACAGGGGTTTTGTGGGGATTTGAGCAAGCTCGTGGTCTCCTTTGCACACAGTGAAGGGACAGCCTGGCAGTGCCTGTGTGACTGTCACAGCAGCCGAGAGCCGGGGCTGGGATAACTCACAGCCCCAGCACTGCCATCCCTGCAGCAAACAATATTGGAAATTAAAGGTCACAGAATTGATAGTAAGGCTTAAGAAAACAGCAATTAGTCTGCTAGGAAGAAAAGCTAAATTACCAGTAGTAGGAGTAGGGGAGGAGGGGGGAAAGGGGCGTTATTGATCTAAATATCAGGTTGGCAGATACGCAGAGTACAATCTAGAGGTTTTTTACACCTCTGGGCTTATTCAACCCCCACAATAAAAAATGCAGGCCTATAAAGATGGAATAAGAAGCAATCAATTAGGATGGCATTTACTTGTTTCCGTGCTGCAGTTGGGCAGGCACATCACAATTAATGATTTATTAGGAGATTTTCATCTTTTTTTTTTTTTCTTTCCGCATTTTACACAGATTGCTGCAACCAGACCGCAGTTGTTTATTAATTTGCCTGCTTTTCAAGCATCTTTGTTAGCAGAAAAGGTAAACCCTTGTCTGGGAAGCCAGCACAGGGTTGGGTGGATGCCCTGAAGTGTGAGGAGCTGTGGGTTTTATTCAGCCCCCAGAGTGCTGGGATCCCTGGCTGCTCATCACCTCATCTCCAGAGCCTCATAGGGCAGCAGGAACTGGGGAGGGATGGGACTCCCCACCACCACATGTGCTCACTCTCATTTCAGTTTCTCCCAGCCTAAAGGACCTGGAGAGAAGATTCAGGACTTTGCAGCAGTCATAGCTGCCAGGTGAAGGGCTCAGAGTCTACTAAGAGGGCTGAGCTGCCCTTATTCTTCTGTTAATCCATAGCTATAGGTCACAAAACACAATTTCTCCAGCCTTCATAAACCACTACTGCCTGGAACAAATGTTGTGTCATCATTAGCGAATCTTGGAGACAACAGAAAGATCTTTCCTGCAGACATTCATGTGAACAAGCCTTTGCCTTCACAGCTTTTTAGCAAAACTAGCCAAGAAAAAAAGTAAGAACCTTGGAAAAATGGAATTCCCTTTAGAAGGAAGCCTGAATGATTGTCTTTGTGCTCATCTGTCTCAATCCCACACCTCCCCAGGAGTGGCTGCAGTAGCTAATTGGTTTTACTCAGCTGTGCATGGCTTCACTGCCCAGACTCCAGATTTATTGCACAAAGTCAAGTCATGGTGTGAATTCATCATTTGTCCCCCACATCAATCCCTTTCTCCTCTGGAATGATATTTGTCTGCGTGTTTATGTGCTGTCAGGTCCAAATGAGATGAAAGACAAATTCTGGGATTAACCAATTTTAGTACCAACCCAAAAATCAGAATGAATTATTTCCTCTTCAGCAAGGCATGGCCTCAGAGGGGCCAGCTCCAGAGGAGTGGGAGAAGGAGTTTTGCCAGCACAGGCCTTTATAGGAGGGGAAGAAAAAAATAACCCACAGATTTTAAAGATTTAAGAACATGCCAATTTCAGAACAAATCATTGTCTGAGAAGGGAAGGGAAGTGTGTAGCAATCAGTCATAGAAATCCTTGTGAATGGTCTTAAAAATTCTCTGGAAGTTAAGGACTTCAAATACAACAATTGAAAGTGAAGCTAAAGGAAATACAGGGGAATATGAGTAAATGCTACAGGTATAGGTCAAGCACTGCTTTATCAATCTTGTGTTTACTCCAGCAGCTCCTCCCTTGCCCATTGTTTTACCTTGGTTGAATAGATATGCTTTTCTTTATTTGAAAATCAATTGTAATCTTATGGAGGAGAACTTAGAGCAGAGGGAATGCTGGAAAGCAGCATAGTGAAAGATGTTCATTATCCTGAATTACTCCAGGGTAGGGAGGGAATGACATTAAAGAAGTGTGGGTAGCTTTGAGCTGCCATCCTTCCTTTAGCAGGTGTAATTTAATGTCATTACTTAATTTTGTTAAAGGTAAAGACAATTGTGGACAATACACATTACAGCCTTTACCTATAATAATGATAGTGGGGGAGTGTGAGAGGGAGGAAAGGCAGACTCCAGTTTGAATTCCCAGTAGCTGCTGCTCTGTAGCTGATGAAAATTACTCTTTTCTTCATGGCACATCTTTCCAAGATTTGCTTCTTACCCTGAATAGCTTTGGATGGCTCCTTTGATTCCAGTGAAGGTGCTCTGTTCTCATCAGAAAAATACTTTGCACAGTAAGCAATATCCACTTTCAGTGCTGCTTAGGACTGATAATTTCCTAACTGTGCCTAACAGAGGTCAACAACAAGTGACTGAACTCCTGGATTGCCCAGGATTTGCTGAGCATTGTGGTATTTATCCCAGTGGAAAAGCTTTATAGGCTGCTGTGACCTTCCTCCAGGCTTCAGATTGTCATGTGCTTGTGTATTTATAATTTTTAATATAATCTCATATTTTAAAATGGGTAAGCTCTATCATCTATCAGATGTGATGGCTGCTGAAGGAGCTGCTGTAAAATCTGTTGTGTGGGACTACTCCATGTAACCCAAACTCACTGGCAGCCCCTGGGTTATGACCTTCTGAAGGTGTTCAGGGATCTTACAGGACTGGCCCTCACAAATGGGTTAAATACAGCTGATAGTTTGTTCTTGATGGCTTAATTCTGTTTGGTTCTACAGGGCATAAGCCTAGGAGTGACAGACAGAATCTGTGGTCCTGGGTTGAAGATTTGAGATGGTTTCACAGAGTGTTTAACTCCTCTGGAATTACAAGATGATACCTTGTTGTCAGCAGTGCAGCCTAAAAGAGGCTGGGGGCTCGTCAGCTTGTCACTGCTGCCATGCCATACAACATTAATTTAATGTAATGGGCAATAACTAGTGTGGATTTAGGAAGAGATGATCCTGTTTAACTAATCTCCTTCAGTTCAGAGAAGGTTGATAGTAGAGTGTACATATGACATAATCTAATGGATTTTTCAAGAGGCTTTTGATAAATTTCCATATATTTCCCTTGCTTAAGCTGTGTGCCGCAGAGACTCCAAATTGGGCAGGAGAATGAGTAAAGAACAAGTGAAATCAGGGGAAATAAAGAGAAAAGAAGAGCTGTAGCATGTAGTGGAATAAGAATTATCCTGCAGCTTCCCACTGTTCTTCCCCACCACTCAGCGTGGCTGGAGAGAGATGCCATCTGCATTCACTAATGAAAACTTGTTTAGGACAGGTGCATAGCAGAAAAGAGGGCAAGATGCCATTCAGGATACCACTAAAGGGCAAATTTAAATTTACATTAGCATAAGGCAGATTGAATATTTTTGCTGTCAGCACTGAAGTAATATATACTAAATATAAGCAGCCGTAACAGAGAGATGCCAGTGGATGGGGATGGGTTAGGAGGGGAAATGGACTCTTGTGCTAACAAAGGAATGATTTATTTTCATTTACACAACCTGGCATTTGTGCACACCCAAGGCCAGATTTTAGAAGTGCTCTGCTCCTGCAGTTTGGGGCCAGGATTTCAGTTGCAGACTCCGAGCCAGCCGCTCCCAGCATTTCCCCAGTGTTTAATTTGCCATATGTCAATCACAGTGTTGATTTGCAAGTGCTGCTAATAGGCAGTGCTGAGACATGAGGATAGTTGAAAATTTGGGAATGTGTCTTACTGGCAGCTTTTGAGCCCCAAACACTGGAAGTGTGCACAGGCCAGGATCCCTGATCAGCCGTGTGATAAATCAGGGACTGGGAAGCAGAAAAGAATGCAGTTAATGTGTCAGGATGTGCCTGAACAGGACATGTTCCATGGAAATCAGTGCTAAATGAGAGAATTAAGCACCAGGAAAGGCTGTGGCAAAATCACAAGAAACACTTCAAATAATGGGACAAAATCAAATCAAGGGAAAGAAAGAAATAAAATGAAGTAAAATCACTGAAGAACCAATAAAACGCCATCACTGAAATCTGAGTGAGGCAAAATACCTTGGGATAAATGGAGATAGTCATCCTGAAAAATGTAGACATTTTACTCTGCCATTTTCCCCTGCAGTTGACAATTAACTCTCTGGTTGCTGTAACTGAGCAAGAATATCAGGGATGTTTTTGTTGGATTCCTTGGAGCATTTGCTGAATTTTGTGCAGTGGCTGTGCAGTAGTAGGTTTGTTCTCCTTTGGGCTGAGAGGTGAAGTTAGGCTTTGGGAAAATACTCAAAGGAAAAAAAAACAGGAAAACCAGAACTGAGAAAGAGATGTGTTGCTCTTTACAGATAACTCTGTGGTCCTCTTCATGGGACTGGTTTCCCAGTGGGTGTGGTGATGGAGGGGAGAGGGGAGGGAGGATGGACAGAAAGCTCCCACCATGACCACTGCTGCCTTCATTTACAGTATTCAGGGGAAGTGCCTGAGAACAGGGTGGAGGTGGTGGTGGCAAACCTGACGGTGATGGACCGGGACCAGCCGCACTCTCCCAACTGGAACGCCATCTACCGCATCATCAGCGGGGACCCCTCGGGCCACTTCACCATCCGCACGGACCCTGTCACCAACGAGGGCATGGTCACCGTGGTCAAGGTAAGGGGCAGGCCAAAGCACGCCGTGTTTGTCACCCTTACAGCTGCAGGGGTTGCCAGGAGCCTGCAGTTGTTTTGTGCCTTCTCTTTCTGGAAATGCGAGTGCTTGGATCTGCTGTTTCCCGTCTCTCTCCCTGTAGGAGTTCTCAATGCTCTCATCTCCAGTGTGTGCACTGGTTCTGGGTTTCCCAGCTCAGCCCAGTCCACCATGAGCTTTCAAAAAGCCTCACATGCTGAAGGGATTCCCAGCACCAGAGCCTGACCTCCACCTCCTGCCTCTCCTTGGCTCTTTGAGCTCTGTAAGGGGGAATGGGCCTGGGCTGGGCAGCCCTGCCCTTCTTGAGCCAGAAAAGCTCCTGTTTGCTGTGAATCAAGGGCAGTGTTTCACTGCCTGGGTCAGTCAGGTGATCCTCTGTGAAAGCATGGAGTGCAGGAGAGATCTCAGGAGGAGGGAATTTTCTGGTAACAGAAGGGAAGGAAATTTTCCCTTTGACTGAGTTGTTTGGCAGGAAAACTGCTGAAGAAATTTTCCTTTTCCTGGTGTTAAGCGATAAACACACAGTGTGGGACAGATCCTCAATTCAGCACAGCTCCACTCAAGTAAAAGCCACCCCCCAGGCTGGATCAGCAGAGGATCTTGTCTAAAGACTCCCAAGAAATCAGACCATAAATACCCACCATCCCATCTTCCCTCCATGTGCTGGGAGAGCTGGAAGGCTGAAGATACCTGCAGCAAGTTTCACATTGTGTTTGGCTCTATCTTCATTGGAGCATTCACTTCCCTTTCAGTTTTGAGGCCAGTGAGTGTTTCTGCAGTCATTCCACACAGCCAGAACATCACTGGATCCCTTCAGCATTCACTGAAGCTCTTCTCAGATAAGATGCCTCTGGATGCTCTCTCTGGCTGCAAAAAACAGCAAAGACATCACACAGAGGCTGTTGAGATGTACAGCAGCTGCACAACACACACCGTGCACTGCACTTGGGAAGGATTAATACCTGCTGGGGTGGATAAAGCCAGAATCTTTTGATAAGTCTGGCCTTCCCTTACAGAAAGTTTTAATCAACAACATAGGTGGAAACACTAATGTTTAAAGAGCAGCATGATTCAAGAATAGCTCTGTGTTGAGCCCTGTTTCCTCGTTACTAGCTAAACAAGTTGCAGTCATTCCTAATGTGAACAGTTTGGGTCTTAGGAAAAATGACATCAGTGAAATGGCAGTGAGGTCATGCTGACAGGAACGTGTGAGCCTGTCCTGTTCCCTGACCCTTGGGCTCTGTGTGTGTGTGTCTGCAGATGCTGCTCTGCTGAAACTTCAAGGGAGACACCATCCTACCTGCCAGATGGTATTTCAGCAGGGTCCTCTTATTTATCACTTTTTATTGCTCTGTGATGATGGTTGACAGCCTTACCTGGTGCAACACTATGAAACCACTTTAAACTCAGACACATGTGTTTGCGGTTGCATATATGTGTGTACTTATACACATATCCAAATCTGTATCTTTTCTGCTTAAACAGAAAACATTCAACGAAGAAAAGTGCAAAAATTTAACTGCCACTGACATCAGCAGCCAGTCTGAAGTCGAAATGCCAACATTTTCACTGCAAGCAGGAGAGGACCCCTTATCCTTAATCTAACAAAGTGTCAGGACTGTAGTTTAAAGGCACATCAAAGTGAACAACAGGGGATTTGCATGATCAACACTGCTGCACAAGGACTTGTGCATAATGAACCATCCCTTATTCACAACTTGCAGGCAAAAAGCAGGGCAGAGTTGTCAAGACATCATTGATGTTGGTGTTGATTTTCCACTGCTGTGTAACCCACAGTGATCACAAAGCAGAGAACCACATGAAAATCCGATCTTGTCAAGCCGAGCTCAGAGCTTGAAATTGCATTGGATGTCTTCACTACATCACCTCACCTGATCCTCCTGGGCACCAGGGTTCCCTACCCCTATCAGGCTGGGAGTCTTTTTGGTGTGTTTTCAGCAAGGAGAATGAGTGAAATTGCTTGTGATTAAATTTTCATGGTGAAGAAGGGAAGACTCTTAGGATTCCACCTTCTTCTTTGAAATATTTTGTTCTCTGTTAATAAGTGAATATGCTTAAAGATTTGGGGGATGTACTCTCATCAGACTGGGTGGCCAGTCAGAGCTTGTTCTTTGCTGTGTGGGAGCAGTCTCTTGCTGGTTTGATCACTGATGTGAGTTGAAAACACAGGTAAAAAATTAAGTCAAGTAATGAACCATTTATTTACAGACCCTCCATGGCTGGATTTTCATGTGGCCCTTCAAAGCCACTTATACATAACTCCTGCTGCAAGCAAAGGAGTCACAGCAACAGCACAGGGAGGGGAGCTCTGTGCAGAATCTCACCATTTCACCAGCATTTTAAGGGCCTGAAATGGAGGGCCAGAAATCCTTCCAAACCAGATTTTCCCTTTGGAGTTCATGTTATGCTCATGGGGGCCGTTTTGCAGCTGCCCTCAGCAAAACCCCATCTGTAGCTCCAGTCTGATCACCAAAAGTATAACTTTTCCCTTTTCTCTTCTTGCCTTTCCAAACCATTTCCATAACTGTGCAAGACCCTAATCTTCAAAGAAAGCCTTGATCAAGGGGAGAGAGAAACTTCCCACTCAGATGAGACACCGCAGAGTCTGAAGACAATCTCCCAGAGCAGCAGTGGCTGCCCTGTGGCAGCCAGCTAAGTAAAATGTTATTACAAACTCTGCATGGATCAGAGCTGTGAATTTATAATGGAGATGCTGCTGAAGCTTCAGTTATTATTTGCCTCAACTGTAACACCACACAAATTTGTTCACTTCAGTTAAAAGTACCCTGAGAAGAGGAGGACACGTGGCAAGCCCTCAGCATCGCTCTGCTGCAGGTTGGAGGTGCTCGTGAAGGAGGGGGATGTGCAGCATCTCCAGGGGGATTTTTCACACCCAGATCAGACACCAAACATCCAGCAAGGAGTAGCTGCAAAAGTGCTGCTTTTTAATTTCATGTCAAGTGCTTCTTGGGATATGAAAGTAAAAAGTAAGCAACAGTCCCACATGTCCTTGTCCCAAATGTAGCAGCTCTGTGGGCTTTTTCAGGAGCCTGCTGTCACAGAATCAGAGAAATGTTTTGGTTGGAAAATACTTCTAGGATCTTCAAGTCCAGCTGTTAACCTAGCAATGCCAAGTCCACCATGTCCCTAAAGCCACATCAAATAACCAATATACAGCATTTTCAGTGAGATGCAGGGAGCTGGAAGGGGTGAGTGTGGTGTGAGGAAAACAAAGTGCTCTGTGCAGCATTATCCTCAGAGGGAGGCAGTTCTGGGGAGCAGAGGTATGAGCTGTTCTGGTATGAATTGCTTATTAAGGTGTGAAGGAAGTTCTGCCTTAGGGCTGGACAGTGTCTGGCTGCAGGGGGCTGCTGTCCCAGGGGGTTCAATAGCCCGAACTGCCAGGACAGCACAGACTCTTGATTTTACCTTTTTTTTTTTTTTAACAAAACTGTGTGAAATAGGACTCAGTGGACACAGGGGAGATGAGCAGATCAGCTCTGTCTTGCAGACTGAAGTGTGGTGGACACTGTATGGTGTCACTGATGCTTCCTGGACAGCCTCTGGGGTGGCTGATCCCTGTCCAGTCCCTCTCCTTGCATGATTTTTCTGCAGCCCTGATTTTGTTTCTCCCAGAAGAAAGAGGAGGAAGCTGAGAGAATGGGCCTACATTTTGGGGTGGGGGAAAAACCCCACTACTTTGCATCAGGCCACGTCCTGGCAGGGTTGTGTGTGGTCAGTGTGTCCTGAGCATCAGCAGCAGGGAATTTCCCACATCATTCCCCGTGGAGCTGCTCAGCTCAGCCCCAGCTGCCTCTGAGCCCCTGCGGGGAGGGAGGTGCAGAGTGGCTGTGGGCAGGTTAGCAAACAGACCAGCACTGAAAAAAAAAAAGTGAAAAAAAGAAAATTGGAGGAATATAAATTAGAGGGGTGTGAAAAGAAAGAGAGGAAATGCATTAGTCAAATTGTTTCAAGGCCTTGAATGGTGTTTAAATGGGAACTTTTAGCATGCCTCGGTTTTGAATGCAGCACAAGTCCGTGAGTCAGCACGGGTGGGTGTACTGGGAATCTTTATGCTTCCTTTTATTTATTAAATGTTGGCCCTGCCTGTCAGGAAGCCATTTAGCATTGGGAACATTTGCACTTCAATCGAGTAGAGATTCCGCTGTTTTACCTTTTGCCCCTGAAATTTGTTTCTCTCGTGTAGCCTCCTATGATTTGATTTCCCTCCTGACAATACTGGGTTTTAAACAGGACGTGGCAGCCAGCTCTGGCTGCTGTAAATCCCTGCCCAAGCTGGTGTAGCTGTGGCGTTTTACACCCTGAGTGAGCGCTGTGCAGGCTCAGCCCTGGAGAAGGTATTAGGGAGGATGGATACGCTTCCAAATTTATAAATCACGGCAAAGCAGCTCTTAACAAGCAGAGGTGTGATCCTGCATAACTCAAGCCTCCCTGGCAGATGAGTGGCGACTTCCCTCATGATAATTAGTGGGATGGTTTAGAAATTATTATTATATTGCGCTCAGTCAGTCGTGCCAGCAAAGGCTTTTCACTCTGTCTGGCTCCTGAGACAGACACATTGTCTTCACGTGTGTGTTGAGAAGAGATCTGTGGCCTCCCAGCAGCAAAACCCAGCTGTAAGGGCTGTAGGCAACCTCCAGAGACCACAAGGTGCCTTGCAGGAGGATGAGAGGTCCCACTGGAAGGAGCACCTGCTTAACCTGACCAGGTATTGTTCCTGGCAGCTCCACCTTTGCTTATAAACTCATTTAAGAGGGAAAATAAAGAGCCCTTCAGGCTCCTGAGCCCATAGGGACTGTCCTGGTTCCACAATCAGCAGTTCCAGTGCTAATAGCACTGCTGAGGGCCCGCCCCATCCCTCTTAACATCCCTCCACCTGTTGCACTAGAGCAGCCCTGGGTGGGCTTGTTCATTTGATGCTCAACTCTCACAGTCAGGTTGTTCTTTGGAAACCACTTAGCACTGGAACAAAACACAGGGCAAATGCTCCCTGCTGTTTGCAGTTTTTCCTTTGTGGAATTTTTTTTTTAACTATTTGACCCTCCAAACACTGGAAGGCCAAATCCTCCACTGGATTGAAGTTGCTCTGGATTTACACCTTCAAAAGAACTGAGCCCAGGAGGAAACAAGATGAGCCTGGGACTTTGATATCATCTGCCTTCTAATCTTGCAGCTTCCAGCCAGAAGGTAGAATTTATTCTCTGCTTGGCTCTATACTTGCTTGTTTGTTTGTTTTAGGCAGTCGATTACGAGATGAACAGAGCTTTCATGCTGACAGTGATGGTATCAAACCAAGCTCCCCTGGCCAGTGGCATCCAGATGTCCTTCCAGTCGACAGCAGGAGTCACCATTTCGGTCACAGACGTCAACGAAGCCCCGTATTTCCCAACCAACCGCAAGTTAATCCGGCTGGAGGAAGGGGTGCCCACGGGGACGGTCCTGACCACGTTTTCGGCGGTGGATCCCGATCGCTTCATGCAGCAGGCAGTAAGGTGGGACACCAGGCAGCCCAGGGGCTCCCCTGCAGCTGGGGGGCTCAGCTGCACAGTCTGGGGAGCCAAGCAGCTGAGAGCTGATTTCCAAACTGACTGGTGGGGTATGGATGAAATGCTTGGCAGGGAGTGGCACCTGCAGTGCAGTGCTTGCACAGTGTCCTGCAAGCCTGTGACCTCACAGTCCCCCTGCTCCAGGTAAGCCTGGCTCTGGGCAGCTGGCTCAAGGAGAGCAGAGTTGGATCCAGTGTAACTGGCTTGCAGTGGGGCAGATCACACCTTCAAATTAAGCAGATTTCTGCATTGTTACAGAGGTCACGGCTTCTTTGTGCCCAGTCTTTGGCTCTGCCTCGCCCACAGTGCTCTAACCTGTGTGGTTCATGCACTTCATAAACACAGAGGTTTAGAAAAAGCCAGCTTTGTTATTTCTGTTTTATGGGGGGGAACTGAGGCACAGAAAGGACTAGGCCTGGGTTTTCACAGGGAATGGCTGGGATTTTTAATCATGCCTTGTGTTGCTTCCAGAGGATTTAGGTTCAGCCTGGCTAAGCACAGTGCAAAAGCTAGTTCAGAGCAAGGCTGGTGGGGTTACAAACAGCTGCTGGGCAGGCTTTTAACGTGTCATACAGTTCAGTGGTGTCTGAGCAGTCAAACACCCATTCACAGGCCATTGGCACTTGCTCTGTATCTCACTGATGCTCCTTTGCCTTCTCCCAGCAGGTGCAATTTGTTGTTTGTGGAAGGTTGTTCCCTTTCTCTTCAGAGCAGATGCCAAACATAACCTCCTCCCTAGCTGCTTTCCCTATGAATGGGATTCAGCTGGCAAAATTTTAATGTTGTAAAAGTCAAATTTTGATCCAGGCATCTTAAGATCACTTTTAATTCATGCTGTGACTAGGAGGGTGTCACTCACTCTGTTTTGTCCCACCTGGGCAGAATCCACAGTCCAGGACCCCGGCTCACACACCTTCCCACCAGGAAATAATTGGCAGAAAAGTGTAGGTGAAAATGAGAGTCCTTGTGACACTTTCACAACTATTTCAGCTCTGTCTGTGCAGACAGGAAATGCATTTCCTGCTCTTGGATACTTTACATCCACAGAAATTGGTTTGTTTTTTGCTCCCAGTCTGCAAGGGCTGCAGTATTTGTGGCAAAACCTGAGTGTACAACGTGACCACGGCTGAGGCCACTTAAACTTGCATCAGTTGTGACATTTCCTGTCAGGAAGAGTTTGAAATATTTCACCTGGCACAGAGCTGTCTGGTCTAGAAAATGATAGTTTATTCACTGCCTCATCTTGTTGTCTTTAGACAGGTATTGTGACTTTGGAGGAAAGAGACCATCCTAACTAACAAGCCCATTTTTCTTATGTTCTTTTTGAAATATTGGCCTTTGAAGGGTCTTTATTTCCCTGATGTCTGTGCCAAGGCTGGTTTTCAGAGGAGAGAACAACTCATTTCTGATTGAGTACTCCCTCTAACCTGGAGGGGGGTGATCTGTAATCCAAACGAGTGCCTGCTGTTCCTGTCACTGCACAGGGCACGTGCAGGGTCTTGTAAAGCTTCCTGTGAGTATGATCAGCCAGTTACTTGAATTTTTTCTTTCTAGGGCTTCCAGGACACACGTTTTGTGCATCCACCAACACTTCTTTTCCAAACCCCAGTAAAATCTCTCTCCCTTTGCATCAGGACAGCCAATGCCCAGGCCTTGCAAGAAGCAGTGGGGCTTTTTTGGGGTCCTGTCTTTGTGAGATGTAAAAAAGATGTTTTATTTTTTACTTCACAGTCGGCATTGGTGAGTTAGGAAAAAAGATACCCAAAAGGCTAAGCCTACAGATCCACAATAAGCACTTTGCAGAGCTGATCCAGCTGCTAGAGCCTTGCATACAATTTTCAGTCTCTAAATAGTCTTTGATGAAACAGAGCTTTTACAAATAGAAGACGAGGAAGCAGGAGCATCTCCAGTAATGCACAGCTTGGCATGGCCAGTGTCACACCTCAAGTTATCCTCATTAGCCACAGACACATTCACAAAGCCAGCTTTGAAACTGGATCCCTGGTCATGTAACAGAGAAAGGGCAGGAGCCTCACAGCAGTGATATTGAAATGAAAACATCCCAAAGAGTCTAGCTCCATGAAATGTAATTCTTTCCTTTGGCAGGGGTTTGTGCAGCTGTGTGTTGCTTTCCTCTTCACATGGATTGATGCAGCTCAAGCTGCCCTTTGAGTTTCTGCTTCAAACAGCCCAATTCTGGGAAGAGATATTCAGCAGAAGCCAGCAGTGCTCTCACCTGTGTATCTAATGACAAATTATACAGAACTATCAGTAGGTCTGAGTTACCCATGAAATAAGCTCAGCTCCTGTTTGCTTATTTCAGTAATTTATAGCCTGGCCATTTATTAGCTTCCAGTTGGATAGTTATGGTCCATCTCAGTTCAAACAGTACAAAACTGGGAGGTAGAAATCAAAAGCAATGAATTAAATCAAAGCAAGAAAACGAGTGAGTGAGAAAGATGAACTAAAGACTCTGATCTGGAGAACACAGGAAAAGTTTGCCCAAAACAAACCAAGTTCTCAGCTGGTTGCATGGAACATGAATAGACAACAATTGTGAGTTGACTGAGTAGTTGGGAGGTGACTCTGACAGTGTGGTATTCCCAAACTGCTGTTTATTAGTGGTGGGCAGAAAACAGGAATATCCTTGGCTTGAAAAACCTGTTTTCAGAAGGGCAGGGTCAGGAGCAGGAGCGAGCAGGAATCCATCCTCTAATTCAGGCATATGAATGCAATGGTCATTGCAGACCCCATTTCTCCTGTGCTGCAGAGACCCCAGGAAATGTCCTCTCCTAGCAGCAGGAAACTGGCATGTAAGTGGCACTTAGGGGAAAGAAGAACCTTTAAAACCAAAGTAATTGAAAAATTGAATAATTGTAAAGGTCAAAAACCGGATACTCAATTAGCATTGTGTTTGTCAACAAAACCAGTTATCCAAAGGTCCTTTGAATCACGGGTCAGGAGTCCAGAAAAAACGTATTTCAAGCAATATTAAGGATATGTCAGTGAAAAGACTGCCATGTATTTATTTCCTTTCTCTGTAGATACTCTAAGCTGTCAGATCCTGCAAACTGGCTGAACATTAATGCCACAAATGGTCAGATCACTACTGCTGCTGTCCTTGATCGAGAGTCAGACTACATTAAGAATAATGTCTACGAGGCCACATTCTTGGCGGCTGACAACGGTGAGCCCAGGCTTCACATTGTTCATGCTTCAATAAGACTCTAATGTGATGCATTAAGAGAAATGATGCCCTGACAGAGTTGTCAGTATAAGTTATCTTTTTCCCAGGTTTTTATGGTCAAAAAATGTGAAAGTGGGACGGGAAATTGCTGGAGTAAATTAAATGTGCACAGTATACGGAGAGTGTTATTAAGGGAAAGGGAGGACAAATGGAAAATTGATTTGGGGAGTTCAGTGTAGCGGTGTAGCCTGAACCTAAAAAAGTGTCAAAGGGATGTGCTCTCCAAGGGCTGCCGAGCACACCGGTGCTGGTAATCCTCCCAAAGGCACTGATCAGAGCATTTGGGAAGCCTTCCATCAGGAAACCAGAAATCATGTCATGGGATGGCAGGAGGGTATTAAAAATAAGCCCATCTGTTGAACCTGGTGGCTTTTGTCTGTCACTGGAGCTGGGCGCTTTCTGGCCACTGCCTTCCTGAAATGTGCAGCCATCATCAGATCATCTGGGTGCTGGTGTGCTTACTCCCAAAGCCACTCAGGCCAGGCAGATCTCCTGTTTGCTCTTTACTCATTGAGGATCACTCAGTGCTCTTGGTCCAGCCAGAACTGAGAACTTCTGTGCTGGCCTCGCTCCAGGGCGTGGCCCAGTGCTGCTGCCCTGCTTTTTTCTTCCTAATCCTGGTTAGGGGGAGTTGATGAATTTTGCTGACCACACCCAACTGTGGCCATGTTGGTATTTCATTCCTCAGTTCCTCCATCTGGAAAAGGCTCAGGAATTTCCCAGGAAAAGGAGAGAGACCTTCCTCCCCCTCACCCACCTCCACCTTCCCACTGCAGAGTGCTGAGCACTCAAGCCAGAGCTCTGCTTCAGCAGCACAATTAAGTCTAGGCTTGGCTATGAGCACCTAAATACTCACACTCTGCAGGTGCTTTCAGGGCAGTGTTTGTGTGATCCCTCAGGCTGGAGGTGCCATGGTCATTTATGAGCAGATTCAGTGATGCTTGCAGGGCTAATGAAAATTTCCTCCCTCTGGGATCCATGCATCACTTCAGCCATTGCATCCCAGGTCACAGGGGTGAGGGAAACTCATGGAAGAGTTTCGGTGCTGAGGAGCTATACCAAGAACTGCATTTTACCCTTCCTTGTGCCATGAATGGTAGGACTCACCCCACAGCCCCATCCTAAGCTTCTCCTCCGTGAAGGCAGCCAGCATGGGGAAATTCAAAATATTCTCATTGGGGTCTAGTGGTGTTCATCTGCAAAAGCCACAGGTCAAAACAGGTCAAATGAGTTGGCCAAGGCTGTTCACAGACTCAGTGGTAGAGTTTGAACCCATCAGTCTAATCCTCACCATCTGACCTTGCAAATCCCAGGCACTTGGTGCAATGTGATGTGGAGTTAACCCCTTTCCCTGGCCGTGGTGCTGATGCTGCAGTGCATCAGCACCTCCACATCCATCATTCAGCAGCTCAGAAAGTGAGGGCCTAGATAAATCTCTTTATTCTGAAAAATTAATCTATCACTGGTATATTGCAGCCATTAAAATGCACATAAAGCAACACCTTATTTAAAATTCTGTCTAGAGTGCTTAGGATAACAGGTAAAGTTTCATCCAGGCTAATAGACTCTTACTACATTGCTCCCAAGTTCCAGGTTCTCCAGCATCACGTATTCATCAAAGAAAAGCTTTGGGTCAAGGGTTTTGGTGGGGATTTTTCTCTCTTTCTTGAAGAAGCAGCAGCATCTTCTTTCCTTGAAGTTCTTTTTACTTTTCCCAGTATATGATAAAGAAGAAGTTTAGCCAAATACTCCTTGGACGTGCTCTCTTTCTCTCCCTGGGCTACAGTGTAGAGATACTGCCTTTAAGAAAAGTCTTGGCTGCAATGTAAGGAGGGCAAAAGGGGAATCCTAATCAAGAGCATGGTTTTAACCTGTTTTCTGAGGAGAAAGTCCCTTGGATCACATGGTGCCTTGAGGAAAGTGGCGCCTGGCAGTGCTGGAACCCCTCAGCCAATTTCAACCAATCTCCAAAGGAAACTGAGAACTTAAATATGTCATATTCCAGCAGGTTTCATGAAACAGAGAGCTGAGCATGAAAACCTTGGCTTATACCTTGCTGTGGGAATGCAGACACAGCCCTGTAAAAAAGGTGGTGATAGAGAATTCAGCAGTTAAATGTAGATGCAGAAGTTGTATAGCCCTCTTCATTTTGTCATTAGTATTTCAGTCTTAAATTCAGAGATCTGAACAGCTTCTCCACTGTAGTCAGTGGTACTGTTGTAGTCCTCACCTCTTGAGGATAAAGTCCAAGGATCCTTCACTGCACCTCAGTACCTGCTCTATGTCCTTGCTCTCTCCGTGTAAGACAGCTGAAATAATGTGAAATGTTCCATAGTTTGTAATATTTGACCATTTAATGAATTGTTTACTGTTCATTTCTCCTGAAACTGCCCCAGAACTGCACTCAGGAACACAAAGAAACAAAACTACCAGGACTCAGAGCCCAACAATACTCAATGGCCCAACAAAAGTACATTTGTGTGTGCAGCAATTGCAGGTTATTTCAGCCACGTGCCAGTTAGTGCCTCTCAGGACTGAGGGTTTGTGTTCAGTCTGTCTCAGAGGTTACAGTGGGGGCCTTGCTTTTATCCCAGAAGATACTCTGGGTAATGTGAAAGCAGTAAAATCACTTTGCTTGGTCCCAAAAGTCAGTTTTCATGTTCAGCCCCAGTATCCTGGTGGGCTGTCTGCCTCTCCAGAAACTTTCAAGGCTGATCAAAAGGCATTGTTCTAGAGGGAGACCTACCCCATGCTTACAAGATGAAAGGATGGGAGTCCGTGATTGAAGAGCTTATGTGGGAACCATGAAAAAAGGTTTTCCAGGGCTCCTTCAAAAATTTTGAGGCTCCCTTAAGACATGGAGAAAGGAATGCAGGAAGGAAAGTCTGTGGAAGCAGAAGCCTGGTGGGGAAGTGGTTTGTGCAGCTTTGTTTGTGCAGCACTGGGAGGAAGGGCCAGGACTGAAAATACAAACTTTAAAAGAATTGCTGAATCCATGCTGCCAGAGGAGAGAGGCAGGCAGAGGGCAGGCCAACACAGAGCTGCCAGGTAAATGTGTGGGGAGAGAAATGAAAAACACTGGGCCATTTCTGGGAAGGCTGTTCTCTCCTGCCAGGGCAGATACTACTTTGTGTGAGTGGTCATTAGTCAGACAATTGTGGCTTTCCATCAAGAAGGGGCTGGAGGACCAGGACTTCTGTGCTGTGACATCCCTGCTGGTTGGGACAGACAGGGGAAGAATGGGGAACTGTGTGTTGGGACATAACCCTGCTGCTGGGGGTTAGTGGCATCACCCAGCACATCTGGTGATGGCTCATACCGTGGGCTTTGAGCAGGAACCTCTCTCCACTAAAGCTGGGGCTGTATGTGGGACACTCTGGAGAGCTGGGCTTTCTTTGAAGCAGAGTAATGGTCTGCAAAGCTGAAAACTGGCCAGCAAGTGCCACAGTAAATACTGACCAGTGGCTTACACTATGTAGGTTTTTCTCCCCTCCAAGGTCTCTTCTTCCTCTTGTCAGCTCTCTTTCTAATGGTTTTTCTTCTTCAAAACAGCCATTGCCAAGATTTTCAGGAGTAGCTTGGCATCATCTACTTGTAGTTTTAGTTTGACTAGGGGCATTGCTGCAGGCTACAGATCTGCAGAACTCAACCTCCTGTTCTGCAGAAGCGAAAAACAGCAACATTAGGAGGCTTGGGGAAGTTTTAATAACACCACATACAGCAAGGGACCATGAAAGAGCGGCATGTCCCTAATGAGGTCCAGGGAGGGAAGGAGAAAACGCTGGTTTGTTGGAACTGAGAGGCAGAGAGGGGGCTGGCCCGTGGTGCTGCCAGTCCCAGGGGTGGTCACAGGTCCGTGTGTCCCACACAGGAATCCCCCCCGCCAGCGGCACCGGCACTCTGCAGATCTACCTGATCGACATCAACGACAACGCGCCCGAGCTGCTGCCCAAGGAGGCGCAGATCTGCGAGAAGCCAAACCTCAATGTCATCAACATCACGGCCGCCGACGCTGACATCGATCCAAACGTGGGGCCCTTCGTCTTCGAGCTGCCAAGTGTGCCATCTGCAGTGAGGAAGAACTGGACCATCACACGGCTCAATGGTAAATGGGGCAGGCAATCCTGAGCGCATTTGGGCTCTGCTTCACTAATGAGCCCACGTGCGGCTTCCAACTTTGAGACTTTCCCACTTTTTCTTTTTGTCTGATTTTTATTTTTTAAAGCACATTATGGCTGACATTATAGACAAGATAGTTAATCAGAAATGATTTGTATCAGACCTGCAGCATAACTCTAAGAGCCTTGGCACTTGGCTTTTTTTAATGCAGTTCATAATTATGAACAGTTATCAGTAGTGAACAGAGTATAAATCATCCATAATGGCCAAGGGGAAAAATGCTATTATCAGTCTTCCTTATGTTCCTCCAGTGTAATTGTCATAAGCCACAATCAGGATCAATGTTCATTTCTCTGACCATAATTGCATAAAGGCAGCCTTTTAATTTACCATGGAACCAGGAGGGCTAGGTAAGTGTGAAGATTACCAGTACGTGAAGGATTTTTATATTGCAGCGTGCAACCACAAATAGCCCTAATTGCTCTGCTTATTGTTAGTTTCAGCAGAGGATGGAAAATACCGTGGAGTTGTGGGCTGGTTTTGGCTTCAAAACTGGTCCCTCTTGCTGAGGTCTGGCCGAGGGAGCCAGACCAGGGGCAACAGCTCATGGGCACAATCAGGGCACAGCTCAGGGCTCAATCACAATGGGATTGCCTGGCTGTGCCTGTCATCAGTGGGTTTCCAAAATCCTGAGGTGAAAGGGTGAGTGAGTACAGAACCTGCACAGTGGCCAGGGGCAGCCCAGCCTCAGGAAGCATTATCCATGTGTTCCCATTTGCATTTGATGCCATTTTGAACACATGCAACTGAATTTGCAAATGATATCCAGGTAGGTTAGTGCAGCAGTGAAAACACACAGTATTTTGCAAAGCACAGACTGGGTGTTGGCCAGACTGTTGGGGCACAGGTCTGAAGCTGTCCTGCCTAGGTGTGTTGTTGCTAACTTCATCTGCAGGGCTCAGAAGAGGGCTCTTGCAGAGAGGCCAGCACAGGTGTGGCTGCAAGGCTCAGTGTCTGTCATCTGTCTGTCTGTCTGTCTGTGTCTCTTGGCCTCCAGGGGACTATGCCCAGCTCAGTTTGCGGATCATGTACCTGGAAGCAGGAGTGTACGATGTGCCCATCATCGTGACAGACTCAGGAAACCCCCCCTTGTACAACACCTCTGTCATCAAGGTGAAGGTGTGCCCGTGCGACGAGAACGGCGACTGCACCACCATCGGGGCCGTGGCTGCCGCGGGGCTGGGCACAGGGGCCATCATTGCCATCCTGATCTGCATCATCATCCTACTGAGTGAGTACCACAGGGCCTGGCCTAAAATCACTCACTGCTTTGGCTTGGAAGGGATCTTAAAGTTCTTCACCTTCCAACCCTCCTGCCACGGGCAGGGATGCCTTCCACTATCCCGGGTTGCTCCAAGGCTTGTCCAGCCTGGCCTTGAGCACCTCCAGGGATAAGGCAGCCACAGCTCCTCCGGGCAACCTATGCCACAGCCCCACAGTAAAGAATTTCTTCCCAATATCTGCTCTAAATCTACCCTCCTTCATGTTTTCCTGTTCCCTGTTGTCCTGTTTCTACAGCTGGTAGTTTTCAAGCTCTGTGCAGAGGGCAGATCCCTGAACTTGGGTTGTAGGGATGGTTCACACATCTGCATTCAGACCTCCTTCACTGCAACATCAGCAAAATGAGCTCTGCCTGTGTCAAACCTGTCTTTCTAAGACTTCCAGTAGCTTTGCAAACATTATTACACCTGACAACAACTTGTAAGTAGTGAGTGTGATAGGATCGTCCACATTTTGCAGGAAAAGGTTGAAGGCCTCTTTCCAAATTTCCAAATTTGTCAGATTCTCCCACAGCTCTCATATCTGGCTGGCTGTGGATATACTGGCTCCCAATACCAGATAACACTGGCTATGAGAGTCTGGCTAGTCCCTTGCAGAACCAGTACATAACTGTTTTTCTGTTTGTTCCAAGGAAAAGAAGAATGGTAATTATTCCCATTGCTTTTAAAATTACCTCAGATTGGAGGATAATGGGGGATTATGGATGTTTTTAGAGGAAGGATCCCCAGTTTGTCAGGGATGACGGAGGACTGGGGATACATCCCAGGGAAGGGCTGGCCATCCCTTTACTCATTGCCCAGGAATGCTGTCAGTCCCAAGCTTCCATGAGCATTACCAATAACCATGTGTGCACACACATTTAAAAATAAAAATTATATCATTATAACTTCAAGCAGGAGTTGGCACAGTAGGAATAGACAAAAACAAGCGCTGAAATGCACAATGAGGTAAATATTCATCAAGAAACACAGGATGAATCCATGGGACTCTCATTAAAGCTAATGGGAGTTATGGTGCTAAATCACAGTTAATATTTACTCCCGATGCATTTGAACAGAGAGCAGACAGAGCAACGTATGCTCCAAATGTCACCTGATGGGGACATGACATGGAACATTAGGAGAATGGGTCCCCCCTGGACATCCATCGACATCCTGGGCCTCTGTGGGAATGTATTGGTGTGTGATTGATGTGTTGGATCAGGATGGAGAGTGAGGAAGAAGCTGGGTGTTTGTGTAGACCCTGCTCCTGTCCCAGCCCAGCTGAGCTGGTGGAGCAGCCCTGTGCCCAGCCTCAATGCCCAGTTCCTGCCCTTCATTCCCAGCTCTGGCTGCTCCCTTCAGCCAGGGTGGTTGTTGGGGACACCACGGTGGCATGCCCCAATGAAGGTGAAGGTGTTCATCAGCCCCACCTCCTTTGGCTGTGCAGGTTTGCTGCTGTCCCTGGGCTCAAAGGTTGCACTGGAGCCACAGAGGTGATTGAACACAGGTCTTCTTTTTGCTGCTCTTGTATAAATCCAGTGCTAAAGTACAATTTAAAACGGTTGAAAATCCTATTGACTGAAATTAACTTCAGCTGAAGGACATTTGATTTAGGAGATTCCTCTTTCCATTTTCAGATACATTATCCCATTTTAAATTACGGGTTTTATTACAAAAGCTTATTTTTACATTCATTGTAATTCTAATTGACTTTTTTTTTTATCTTGGAGAGCTGCAAAGCACTGTATCAGTGATGAAAAATGTAATTTGCAATGAGCAGTTTTACGGTTACATCCTTCCAGTGTTTTCCCTCCTTTCTATCTGTTTCATATCATGACCTCTAAACAATAGCCTAGAAAAAGGCAGAAGAGGGATTTTCTTGTGCTATTTGTCCATTTTAGAGTCAGCAGGTCAAAGTTGGATGACTTTAAAAGGAAGAAGAAGCAAGGGGACAGATCCAAGATTGCTCCTGTGAAGGAAGTTTATGCCTTTACCTTTGCTCAAAGGGGTTTATTTCTTCTTCTTGCTACCTGACATATTAGCTGCACAAATAACACATTTAGAAGAGCAATGCAGTAAAAAACTGTGAAGGGTGAAGACAATAGATTTCAAGGAAAACTACATGCAGAGCAAAAATGGTTCTAACAGCAGTAATAGCACTTCCCATTCTGCAGAGTGAATAAAAGGAAGGAGAGTGCACTACATCCACCATTGACACTTTGAAGGTCTTTTTTTTTTTCCAAGGTAGCTGTAAAGGCGTTAATGGCACAGTTTTTTCCACAAGTGCATGAAAAAGTATCATTTAAAAAAAAAAAAAAAAGGAAATAAAAAGATAAACCCTGGTAACCATTATAATATTGTCTTTGTGGACCAGTCAGGTATCTTGTTGTGAGAGACTTGAAAAGGAACAATGAGAAAAGGACTTCAATAGTCTGCTAAATAGCTGAGGTTTTATATTGCAGATGAGAGTTACATTTTCTTCCCTTTTCTTTTTTTCTTTCTTGAATAGATCTGGGATAAGCATTAAAGAAATGCTGAACTATCTGAAAACAATTCTGTTAGCTGGCAGGCAGGGATGGCTGCCAGTTGGCACACAATGGCAGTAATTAGCTGTCCAGTCCTCTTCGCTCACTTCACTGAATTCCTGTTGGGTATAAACACTTCGGTGCTGGGAGGAAGAATTTGGATCCTCCTGACCACCTTCTCCTGCAAGCTGAACTGCCCATCCATGTCCCCAGGGTCTGGTCTCAGCTAAAAACCCCAAACTTTGGGATCTCACATCCTGCCTGGGTTTGCTTGTGTTGGCTGCATTGGTTTGGCACGGTTGAGGGTTGACCCAGGTGAAATGAGCCTGGGACAGTTGTTCCCACCCCCACTGTCCATCCATTGCTCCCTTCTCCTGCAAACTGCCACCACTGCAGCTCAGTGTGGGGTTTGCATGGAGAATGGATGGGAGAGCAGACGGTGGGAGGTGTAACTGCATCAGCTGCCCAGGCTGAACTTCATTCTTCATGGCATTATTTGCAGCTACTGAGTACCAGAATGAAAACAAATGTATTAGCACATTCTTGAAGAAGACATGGTCTGGCTGCCCTATGTTAGTGGAGACTTGAGTTGCCAGATGATCTTGCATGCAGTAATTGCCAGGGAGCACACAGCCCCTGGGACACGGGTGTCCCTTTGAAGGATGAGGCTGTGGAGCAGTGAGCCAGTGTTCCCTGTGGGTAAAGTTGTTTAAGAAGGGAAAAAATTCTCGTGATTAAAAACTGCTCATCTCTCCGTGTTACTGTGCTGAGAGAGATTAGCCAAGCCTGGCATGTGAATGCTGATGCCCGAGGAGCTTGGCTGTGTGCTACCAGACTTGCTCTCCCTCCTTCTGCAAAGCTAGCCCTGCTTTCTGAAAGGATTTCAGATCTGAGATTTGCTTTCCAAGTCAATGACCAAATGCATGTGCTAATGTCCTGGCTAATCTGATCTCAGAAGTCTAAAGAGCCTCCCTCATGGACCAAAGAAGAATATGAGGGAGGCCAAATTGGATTACAGGACCCAGTGTTGTGTGTCCTCCCCAGATCAGTCTTGCCTGGCCAACTGCAGGAAACAGCAGAGACTGTCACAGTCAGGGCTCCTGACCTGAATGGGCTGAACCTGTGCCACGCTGCTGGAGCAGCCCTTTGTGCACAAATGTTGAGTATCTGCACCTGTTTCCTTCTTTGCAGCTCTCTTCCCTCCATCTTTATGCCCCTGAATAAAATAAAGGTGAAAATCTAATCCTGAAAACTCAGGATTTAGATCAAGTATTTTCAGAAAGCTGCAGTTTTCACACTTTCTTTTTTCTTCTCCTTTGATTGTGTGTTTTACTCCTGATAAATATCAGCTCAATCAGCATCGGTGATGGATCTTAAAGAAATGTTTGTAGTGGGATTCTGTCACAGTATTTACAACTCTCACTGATCTCTCCTTTAAAAATCAGACTATGCAATAGGTTAACATTTCATTCCTCCTGCCAGCAGCCAGTGAGGTTCTCTGCAGTGGGCAGGGGCAGTGAGGTGTTAGAACACCCTCAGCCTGTCCTTGTGCTGCAGGAGGTCCCAGCTCATGCAGCTTCCTCCCCGTTGCAGCCATGGTTCTGCTGTTCGTGGTGTGGATGAAGCGGCGGGAGAAGGAGCGCCACACCAAGCAGCTGCTCATCGACCCCGAGGACGACGTCAGGGACAACATCCTCAAATATGATGAAGAGGGAGGTGGAGAGGAGGATCAGGTGAGGAGAGCCTGTGAGTTGTGGCCAAGGAACAGCTGTGCAATCTGTGCTCTCAGAAAGGCAGAAACCACATTATTTGCAGTAAAACACGTGCAGAGGGTTGTGTTCCTTTATTTATGACCAGGCAGCTTTATTGGCTTCCCTGGTGTGGTGGAGAGCCAGCAGGTCCAGGAGGTTCAGGATATTTATTACTGGGACACCCTCCTGTGCAAGCAGGACCATGCCAGGAGGCCAGTGCCATGTGGATTTTTCTACCCCCTAGGCAGCTTAGTGGGAAGGACTGTAAATCACTCCATAGCCACTCATGTTCAAACTGTATTTCTGTTATTTAAGTCATTAAAGTAGTGTATTTTACCAGAGATCTTCATAAAACCAGCCAGCAGCTACTGCCCTGCCCAGCCCTGTGCTGCAGGCTCTTGCTTTGGCTTGCTTGAGCCTTGAGTTTCTGTGGGCTTTCCCTGCATTTACTTAATCATCTCTAATGTGCCTTTTATTGCTTTTAATTTCTGGACATGGTTTGTGAGAAATGTCTAAAGAGATTTGGGGATTTTCTCTTTCACCACGAAGCGCGCGGTGGCAAAGCTTTGCTGGGTGACAGAGCCCTGAGCCACAGGCTGCCTCGACACGTCAGCTTTCCTCCAGTGGCTCTTCCTACAGACACCGATGCTGATGCTGCATGAAAACTCCCCTGGCCTGCACTCCTGGGATGTGCTTTTCCACTGCTGCATGTCCAATTCCTCAGCTAAAATAACAGAGAGTTTGGTTTGACTCATGTTGAAGTCACCAGTTTTTTATTCCTGCCGAACACGAGTAAAGAGCCCAGGACACTCTTAAATATGATGTTCATGCAGAGTGTGTGACTGTGCACTGTATAATGGCTTTATTTTTGCTTGTTGAATTGGACTGCATGGTTCCAGGTCAGTATTTAGGGATCCCACCAAACCACTGCAGCACATCCTGCTGTGGAGATCCCAGTGGCCTCCAAAGGTGAGCAGCTGAGCCCGGTGAGAGCTGCTGTGGCAAACTCTGAGGCAGGAGTTTACCCAAACCTTGAAAAGTTCTTATTCCACAGAAAAATCCTCACAATTAACATTTCTTTTTTTTTCTTGTCACTGTCAAGTTATTTATAAATATTGCTCCTGGAGATTCAATCATCCCTGTCTGAGCACAAGGATAGTTTTCCTGGAAGAACAAAGCACTGTTCCAAGCATTCCAAGTAGCTGAAGTATCTGGTTTCAGGCAGCTACACTGTAGGCTTAAATATTTTAGGAAGGATTTGTTAAAAATAACAGCAAAAGATGAGCAGCAAAACACCATTACCTACATGAATACATTTTTAATGAAATATTACCTGGTTCTCATTTCGTGATAGAAACCTATTCCATTGGGATTTTTCGCAAGCAAAAAGAACATAATTACTTTGAAAGGCCTACATGCATAAATGCAATACACATTTTAATGTTTTTACTTCTGTAGAAATGTAATTGCAATAATATGTCTACCAACACTGTTTCTCTACATTATATTATGTATTTTGCCAAAAAAGTTAATACACTTACACACACACAAACAAAAGCCAGGATTTTTTCCCAAATGTTTAGATGCTGTGTGAAATATTCAGAAAATATCGGAATACTTGGTTTAACTTATACACTCTTAGGAGGTCAGTTTTATGAGCTGCTCAGAGGTCAGGTTCATCCGTCATTTAGATAGAGGTGCTACATACCCAGGGACAAGATTTGCCATCAAACTTCAGCTGAAAGAGAATTAGAGTGCTTGACTTGTTTGCACATTGAGTAAGGAGGTGATCTGAACGAAAAGCTCTGGGTTTCACACTGTGCCTTCCCATTTGTCACAGGATTATGATTTAAGCCAGCTCCAGCAGCCAGAGACCATGGATCATGTGCTGAACAAGACACCTGGAGTCAGAAGGGTGGATGAAAGACCTATTGGTGCTGAACCACAGTATCCTATAAGACCAGTAATCCCACATCCAGGGGATATTGGTGATTTTATTAATGAGGTATGTTCTGTAGGGGGTCCTGTGTCACATCTTCAAAGCTTGAGCAGCCAACTGAAGTCAGGTTTCCCTGACTGCACAGACCAAGTGATGCTTGTGCCCACGCCAGAAGTCTGATGCCAGGCAGGGAAAGGATTGGCATGAGCAAAGGATGCAGGGCTTGGCTTAATGAGGGCACTGAACCAGCAAAAAGTCCAAGATTTCTGCCTTGTGGGTGTCACAAACACCATGCTTTTCTGCACCCAGGCAGAATGAGTCATTTGTGGCTCCTGGACTTGTAATTATTTCAGCAATCTGTGCCTTCCTCATAAGCTCTGTTTGGTGTAAAACCTCAAAGAGTTTGCAGCACAGAGAGACTCAGATCAGAGAGGGTTTCTTTATTTTATGTTAGATTACTGCTCCCTTATCTGCCTGTACAAATATCTATCCATTTGGTATTTCTTATCTCATTTTTAGTTTTGAGTGATTGAGTGGTTACAAACCAATCAATGCATTATTTCCTCCGAGACAAAGGACGCCATCCATTTCCTAAGCCAGAAAAATAAATGTTATAGCCATTTAATTCTATTATTACATGCATTTCCTGCTGTGCTTTTCTCATTTTCATCATTAAAGTCCCTTCTTCCTTTGTCCCTTTGCCCAACCTTCACTCACATTTACACACATCCCTGCTTGTGAAGACTCACTCTTCTGACACACGCCCCTGCTGCTGAGAGCAGTTCCATCTCCCCACGCTGAGGCCAGGGCTTCTGAAGGTGGAGATGTGGAACATTTGCTTTATTGCAGGGCTATTCCACCCGGCTTTTCCTGACGCTGGGCTCTGCAGCAAAGCAATTCTTTCCATATCCCGAGGCCATTTCCATGCCTGCCTACACTGCTGCCCACACCGCACAGGAGCAGCAGTGCTCCCCAGCTCTCTGCCCAGGATTCCACACCCCACGTCTGCCCTAATTGCAGAATTTTGCCAGGAGTGATTTTTTTTTTTTAAATTTTGTTTTCCTAAAGGAATGAAAACCATCAGGATTAAAATATTGGTGGGAGAGGAAGGGTGCTGAGTTTTGTTTCATTGGCTAAGCTGGAAATCTCAACAGGCAACTCCAGAAAGGGCACGCCGGGCAGGACAGAAAGCTTTCCAGGTCCAGAAACGGATCATTGGAAACAACTCCCCTGCCACTCACTGTGACTGTTCTGCAGGGACACTGGGAGTTGTTGGGTTTTCTGCTGGGGGCAGCTGAAA
>VZTZ01012261.1:92936-168693 GCA_013400955.1 Drymodes brunneopygia
GAGGAGGAGGAGGTGGTGGTGGTGGTGGTGGTGGTGTCCCCCATCCCTGAGGATGCCCAGCACTGGTGCTGCTCTCCTGGGCTGAGGCAGGGTTGGTGCGGCCACGGCCGAGGCAGTGCCGAGGACAGGGACAGGTCACCCACGCTTTTCCCTTCCGTAAGTATGGAGTTAGTCTAGTACCACATTAATGCCTTGGAGCATTAGTAGCCAAAGCTCAACAACATCGTGTAACTCAGCTAATGTGTGTCCTTTCTATTCGATGGGTAGGCGCTGCTATCTGTAGTAAATGTGTTTGTTTGGAGAAGAAGTGCAACGAGGGCCTGTTAAGTATCTTGTGGTTAATATGCTCAAGCATTGCCAAGTAAGCAAGAGGTTTCGCAGCATCCAGGCGTAATTCAACATCAGTATTATAAATGGTAGCAAACTACCTAGTTTATATGTAGGGTCAGTTTAACCAATAACAAATAGTTATTAGCTTTTTTTATTACATTTTTCCTTTACTGATTTGGACTAGTGGGTTTATGTCTAATGTTTGTAAAATGATTTAGACTGCATGGATGTGTAATATAAACCACATTTAATGGATTATGAGCCACTTAATTAATGTGCTATGAAATCTTGGATTACCTGTGTTTTATATTCTGCAGACGATTTTGCAGTGGGTTCGCTAAAACTTGTAAAAGTGCTTAGATATATTTTCCTTTGAATCCAAGAATGTGCACAGTATTGGAAGGTGATTATCCAGGGGATAATCACGCTTTTTTTGATATCTCTATTAATTCTCAAGTTGAATGCTAAGAGTTAAAGGGGGGGAGGCGGGGGGAGCGAGCGCATGCACACGAGAGCGAGAATGAGAGGACGAGAGCTTGCGGTGATGAGTGGGCGCCTTTCAGAGGGTAAACTGGGCTGCAAGATCGTCTCTATAGATTTTTGAAATGCTCCTAGTGCATTTTATATTTCATTGTATCATATTTTCTATAAAATGCAATTTCTGTAAATTAATGAGCATTTGAAATGTGTCTTGTATGAAGTGGAATGTGGTTAAAGTCTGCCCAAGGGGACTTCAGCGTTACCAGGATGTTTTTAACTACCGAGGGTGAGATCTTTCTTTTTGTCTTGGTCGGTCAGTTGGTCAGTCAATGGGTCAGTTTGTCTTTCATGGCTTGGAGAGCAAACTCACTCTCACCCAAGGTTCTTGAGGAAACCAGGAGGCAAAAGTGTGGACCTCAAGAGGAGAGGGATGGCACTGATGGCAACAGCAAGGTGAGGATGTCACACCACAGGCAAGGGCTGGCAGCACCTGACACTTTTCCAGATTCCCATTCCATAGATGTGAACTCAGTCATCTTGTGTGAACACCATGAAAGTCTTGGTTTGCTTCTGCTGTGTGCCATCCCCCTCCTCTTAACCACTCTTGGCAAACCTCACAGCCCCTGTCCCCAGCCACCTGGCACAGAGGCTGCATGGCCCCACAGCCTCTGTTCCTTACCCATGGCACCTTCGATTCTTCCCCTTTTCTTTTGGAAAAGCCACGGGCTGGAGTATTTCACCACCAGGGCTTTGTACCTCTGCAGAAGCTGCCCGGGCACAGGCGTAGTGAATAATAAAAATGCACTTGGTGTGTTCCTGCTGCTGTTGTCCGTCGCTGTAGCCTCATCACCGACACAGGAGAAGGATTCAGCTCGAGGGCCGGGTGATGCCGATGGTTCTCCATCCCTTGGGTTGGTGCCACTGCCCGCCGGCTCCGTGTGGCTCCCGGAATGCGTGTGTGGATCCCGCAGTGCCAGGTCTCTGCTGTGAGCTGGGCCCTGCCATCCACCTGGCACTGCTTACCTTGGAGAGCAGCTCAGTCCCTGCTCCAGAGCGCTTGGTGCTTAACATCTGCTGTGGCTTTGGCTGGGATGAGGGACTTCAGGTAGGGAAGGGGCTGGCAGGGGTGTGGGACGGCAGCTCCACGCCATGGGTAGCACACACTGTCCCCAGCAGTGAGAGGAGCCACTTGGCCATGAAGGGGATGTTGTCTGACTTCAGCTTGTCTAAACATTTCAGGTTTTCAAAACATTTCAGGTTTTTCAAAACATTTATGCAACCTAAGTCAAACAAAACTCTTCGAGTGATTAAAAATAAACCAACCTGTTTCTATTGGCGATTTTTTTTAAATCAGCAGGTATTTTTTCTGCGGCATTTGCAATCCACCCATTCCAATCCCACGAGCCTATAAATCAAACCAACCATGTTTTTGTGTTTTGACCCAGTTCTGCTCAGTCTCCCTCTGCAGGACCTCTCCCTCCTCTTCCTTCTTTCCCCCTTCTGCTTTCTCCTCCCTGCATCCTCCTCTTCTTGAGTTTTACAGCCCTACAAGCAGCAGCAGCATCAGGCCCCTTTTCTCACAGTGGGATCAGTGGAAGGTAAGCGAGAGGCACATCCAGCAATGAGAACAGGTCACTTCTTACAAACTTTTCTTGCTAATGTTACTGATGGTCTGTAACCCAGCTAAGAAAATTTACATTAATCCAAGGGGTCCCATTGACAAGGTGACTTTGCCATCACTCTGTCCACCTCTGATCCTCATGGATGTGACACGGTGACAACCAGTTGCAGCTGGAGGTGATGGTGACTTATAAGGAGCTGCAGTGAGCAACAAATCCTTTGGCTGAGCCTACAATTGCTGTTTATTCTGAGAGGCCACAGGAGGGGTTAATGCATTGAGACCAGAGTCCCTGTTCCCTGACTAATCTGAACTGAAACATTAAACATTTGAAGCTGTGATCCCCACTCTTTGTACCCTACAAGGCAGTGGGGAAAGACTTGCTGTCAGGCAGGTGGAGGGGATCCCATCCCTAAAACACCACTGTCCCACCCTGTCACCCCATAGCACTGCCAGGGGACACCACCACAGCTCTCCCTTCTGTCTGAGGGGTGGGGACAGTGAGGTTCCAGGGCATTGGGACCAGACACGTCTGGTGGCCTCCCTACCTCCTAAGGATGAGGACTGCACATGCCCAAGCCAGGGACCAATGTCACTGCTGTGCCCACAGCCACCCCCGCCAGAACAGGACCCACAGCCCTGCTGGTCTGATTTGATTATCATGTGGCCTAAAACTGGGAGCAGCAACAGTCACAGAAATGGTTTGCAAGGCAAGGAGGAGATTGAGCAGGTAATTAATGACAGTAAATAGGCAAGTCTGTTCTAGGTGTCCCACATTCTAATCATGCTTTCGCTTCTAGTTTTGCGTTTTCTTTTCCATTTTTTTTCCCTTTTTGTTGGACCAGGAGATGCTGTTGGCAGTTGTACGATGGTGATGGGGAGTTTGCTCCCTGTGGGTTTTTAGGGATAGTCAGGTCCAAATCCAGCCTTCAGAAGTGGGATTTCAGAGGTGGCTGTAGCTGCTTCATGTAGGGTGGGCACTCGGGCATTGAAGAATGGTAATGGTCAGTGCAGCGTCTGTACCACACAATATGCCAAGATTGCAACTTTGTTTAATCTAAAAAAAAAAAAAAAGCCCATATTAAAGGTAAAATACAGAACTTTTATTTGTGATGTCTTCTGGAGCTCTTCTTTGTAAGTGTGAAAAAAAATATTGGGGTGGGGGGTTGAAATGCTGTGTCACGATGAATGCAAGTGTTTAAAACAGCAGTCAGACAACGTAGGTGTCTCCCACACAAATTAACTCAGTTTCTTGGGGAAAATAAAAGTTCTTTCCAGTCCACACCAACCCCACATACAACTGTTCACACACAATGTACATAATGTAGTTAGTGCTTGAAGCGACAAATCTACTAGGGGAAAAAAACCAACAGCAACAACAACGTATAGATGTATAATTGGAGCACTTCCTTTTTCCTTTTTTTTATTTTTTTTCTTTTTAATTATTTTAACGATGATTTTGCATGTTTCCTTTCGGATGAGGAAGCTGTGTAGCAGCCCGCATGACTGTGGTTGTTCTCAAGGAAGACTTCTGCTGTTCTGCTGTATTCACGCTGAAGCGCAAAAGCAAAAGTTTGCGTCCGTTAACCCCGTTCAGAAACCTTTTTTTGTAACCGTCAACAGCACAAATATTTTGTATTGTTGTTTGTACCATTTTTGTACCAAATACAAAAGAGGAAAAAAAAAGAAACAAAAAAACAAAAAAAGGGAAGAAAGTAAATGTTTTCAATGTGTTTTTAGTGCCACTGCAATCTTGGTTTCCAAACTGAGTGACAGGTTTGCTGATTTATTGTGTATCAAAGCTGAACTGGCGCACTGACGCCTGGCTCCAGTGTAATAAAAATAAAGTCCCCCTTTTGAATAGTCTCACTTGCTTTTTTAATTATTATTATTATTATTAATAATATTTTTTTTGTTTCATTTTCCTCCCCTACATGTCCACCCCAGTTCAGTCACCGCTTGTGGCTCTTGCACTCACAGTGAGCCAGCAAGGGGTGGCCTGGCTGCAGGTGTGGGTCCAGCTGCACAGACATCAATGGGGATTTTGGAGATCTGGGTGCTCCTGCAGAAATTTGCATTCATTACAGGCAGGAGTGTGGCTCCCTTCTGGCCATGTTGTTGTTTGGATTATGGATGAGGTGGTGCACGTTCCTCCCACATCCCAAAATGACCCATTTCTGTTGGTGCAAATCAGTTGGGTGGTGATTTCACTCCTACAGCTTCAGATCTTTGTGCTTTAGCACAATTCCAGCACTTCCAGGGGTCTTTACTTTCTGCTAACACATGGGTCACCCCTGACTGCTGCATCCAGCCCCTCCACCACAGTGCCCTTTGACTACCAGGGAACAGGAATGGTTCAAAGAGGTCTTAAGGACTGACTGAGCACCCTGGGCCAGCTGATGGGCTGCAGAGGAAACCTGAGCATGCCTCTCCCAGGTGTATTTCTCCACCTTCACTGCAAGTGCAGGAGCAGAGTCTCCACTGGAGATGCTGCTGTGGCTGAGTGTGCAAACCCTTCATGCCAGCATTGCTGTCACCTCTCCTTCAGGGCCAGCATTCCTGCTGTGATTCAGCTGCTCTTCCCTGATGGTTTCACCCCTGGGAAGGGGACAAACACCCTGGTGCCAGGCTGAGCAGCAGGTGCTGGGCACACAATTAATTAGTAATTAGCAATTAGTGCTGGCAGCCATCACTCACAGCACCCTGGGGACTTGCCCAGGTGGACATTTGGGTGTCCATCACTCTCACCCCAACACCAACCCACACGTGCCATGAGTTACTGAGGCCTCAGCAGGTCCCGAGGCTGAGTGGGGCCAGGAGGTCACATCAGTGATCTGTGGAGCTGTTCTGGCCAAGCATGTGGGAAACAGCACTGTCTCATTTTTAATATACATTAAGATGAGTGCAAATCCTGTACATGGCAATTTACTTCCCCCTGGAGTCAGCTAAGAATATTTTATTGCTAGTTTTGCTAATTCTCAAGCTGTTCTGTTTCTTAGAATTATCTTTAACTACTGAATAATTCAAGACTGTTGCATCACAAATATTAGTTTCTGCTATCAGTGGAAGGCTGGGCTCTCACCATCATGTTATTAGGCTCTTATCTGCCTGCAGAAAGTCTTGTTCCTCAAATGATTTAGCTGCATGCTTAACTTTGACCATGTGAATAGCTTTCCTAAGCTGATGGAAACAGCTGCCCTCCCCTAAATCCAGGGACTTTTGTACCAAAATTAAAAATAGCAACAATTACTATTACAGTTATGATTATAGATTCCTGGGTTGGGGTTTTTCTACCAATTCAGATACCAGAATTTGAAATAGAATTTGGTTCAGATCAAACCAAAGCACACAGGGATTATGATTTTTTTCAATAAATGATATAACTGAACTTTTCTTTGCTCTCCAGAATAAAACCTTTGCATTACCAAGACCTTTTCCTGCCCATCCCTCCCCCACATTTTTTTTTTAAAATACAGAGCAGGTTTTTTAGCCAAAAACTGAGTTAACAGACACAAGGAACACTACCGAAAAAAAAAAAGATCAACCTAACTCTGTATGCCATGCTGCACTACTATCAAAACAGCCCCTGGCTGAGGGCAGAAGGTGGTGAAATGTTTTATTAATCATTGGCCAAGCTGTTTACTAGACTAAAAAAAAATTTAAATGGTAAAAGAGCCCAAAAACCTCTCTTCTGGCAAATTCATTGCACGTGTAAAGAAAAATGTGCTCAGCTGCACTGATGGCATGGTGAGGCCCTGTGTGCAGCTGAGCACCTTCACCTTCACAGTCCCTTGGTGCACATCCCTTCTGGCCAGCATCAGCTTGTGCTGCTGCTGAGACTGAGCTTTGGCCTCTTTCCCTGCCTTTATTATTATTAGTAGGGTCAAAAATGCTTCAAAAGACCAGGATGGGACAGAGAGGGAGATTCAGGCACCTGTGGGAAGCCCATGCCCAGCTGAGTAGCTGCCTTAACTGGTTTTCTTGAAAATACCCCCAGCACTTCTTGCAGCCACAACAGCAGCACCACGCCAGGAGTTCCAGGAGAAGCATCCCTCTTAATCCTGGGATAAACTGAAAGGACAGGGACAAGCAAAGGCACCCAAAGAGGACAGGCTTCATCAGGAGCTGCCCCCTGCTCAGATGGCCCTAGCAGAGCTCCAGTTATTATTTATGGTGTCCTCCATTCCCATTTAGGGCAGATGTGCATGGGGAAAGAGAGTCAATGAGACATTAAGGGTTTGGGTGTCGGTGCAAAGCAGGGAGGGGAGGGGAGCTGGGTTCCCCAAGCCTGACCCTGAACCTGGGAGCTGGGGATCCCCCACCAGCAGTGGGGCTGGAGCAGCCCCCGAGCAGAGAGTGGGGCACAGGCATCCTGGGGCATGGGCAGCAGCATCGTTTCACAACAGCAAGCCCTTCCTCCCGGCAGAGCTGCAGGATTTCCCCCAGTCCCCTCCTGCCGTGATTAATGCGCGGCTGCTCCGCACTCAAAGCCCCAGCACAATCCATCTCTCCTGCTCCTCACCTCGCCCTCCTCCCCCCCACTTTCTTTTTTTAATGAGAATGTATTTTTGTGCTCTTTTTTTGCTGCAATGCTCTTTGCAAGCAGGGCCACAGCAGCAGGGGGTGGCTGTGACAAGGGCAGTGTCCCCCCACAGGGTGACAGAACAGCACAGTCCAGCCAGGTGACAAGGGCCCTGTGCTGTGGCCAGGACTGAAAGATACAAATTTAATAGACCCTTCTGGCTGCCCCTGGGGTTTTGTGAAAAGCCAGGGCTTGCTGGCAGGGTTGCCCTCGCTGCTGCTGCCCTCATCCATCCCCTTCTTGATGGAGATCAGAGGACTGGGCAGGAGGGACGTCTCCATCAACACCTTTCATCCACCTCCTTGCAAAGGTGGTTCTTAAGCCAGCCTAACCCAAATGACCCCAAACCTTTGCTGAACTGCCTGGAGGCCTTGGTGAGCTGCACTCAGTTGTTGGGGTTGGAAGGGAAGCCTTGCTTCAAGGGTTTGTGTTAATTAGTGATCAGTGGCTTTAGGAAGGCTCATTTCCACCTGCGGCCAAAGGAAAATGGTCCCCCTCAGCTAATTGGGAATTCACAACCTGGGGCCAGGCTCTCACTGTGTGCAGGGCTGTGAACCCCAAACCACACACTGACTCTACAAGAGGAGCATTTAGAGCAGCAGCTGCCATTTGAGGCATTTTTAGTCGTTAAATCGCTGTGTAGGCAGATCCAGGTTTGCCTTGGTGAGCAAGGTCCAGTGCCATGGACTTCCCTGGTGTGGTGCTGGCCTGGCACTGGCACCTTTAGAAATCTCTCTTTAGATCTGGCAATAAAAATGTGGAAGAATCATCATCTGACACTCAGCAGCTGCAGGACTGAGCTGGACAGCCCAGCACAATGATCAGCTGGAGGTGAGATGGGAAGGATGGAGAGCTGGGCTGGGTGTGTCCAGTCAGTGTCATTCAGAATAATTCCAACCTACCTTAGTTTGGAGAATTAGCACAGTCCCCCCGGGCTTGTGCTTATCCAGGCTCTGTTTTAGCCTCCAAAAACTCAAAAATTTTGGAAAATGAAAAACAACAAGTTGGTGTTCACCCAGAAGTTTTCCTCAAAGAGATAAAGTCTCTCTCTGCCTGTGCTGGAAGTTGCTATAAGTGGATTGTCAAAAATGCCTGGCAGGCTGCAGAAGGAATAAGGCAGAATCGGGTCTCTGTCAATACTCCCAATCTTCATAAACCAGATTTATAATATCTGAGGCCACATGGAAGCTTTATAACCAAGTACATAACAACCATGCCATTAACCTGTGCTATCTACAGCCAAACTCAGTACTTTACGAAGTAGTTTGAGTTACCTCAGAGTACAAAGGGCAGCACAACTAATCCTGGTCTATGAAAACCATATTGATTGGGATGGAGTGCAAATCAGACAGGCAGATATCTGCATTTGGTGGGGACTCCCTGGCCTGGCCTCCCCAGCTGAGGTCCTGGCACCCAGCTCACAGACTGACACACATTTGTCATCACAAATCTTCTCTGACATTGTGCCCAGAGAAGGAGGGAGTACCTTGCTTTAATATGGTGCTGTTGATCCTGAGAGCTCAAACAATAGCGATGGGATAATCAGAATTTTACCAGGAACTGGGATGGAGGTGCTTTTAGCATTTTGTAGGGACAGAAAGGAATTCAGCAGCCGGTGAAAAAGGCACACAGGGCACCACAGAGGAGAGGGGACAGGAATCCAGCCCCACAGGTGACCCCAAATTCCAGACCTCAGGCAGAAAGCAATGTCAGCAAGGCAATACATCACATCACTGTGGTACTGTATAAAATATTTAACTTCTAAGCACATTACCAAAGTGGTTTCTTTTGACATTACATTTGTGCTCTTGTAAAAGGCATGAAGCCAGGAGCAAATATCCATCCCAGAACAACCAAACATTGCTGCAGTGCCACGGCCGTGCTGGCTCAGGGGACCTGGGACAAGTCTGACAAGAAATTCTCATTACCTCCTGTCCCAGGGAGGGATGCCACCACAGCCATGTGCTGTGCACAGCCCCCAAGCCCTGGCTAAGACACACTCCTGAGTACATCAGGGCAGGAAAGCATGTTTGCACAGGAGAATCCTGCTGTTTAAGTGCCTCTGATCAAAAGCATTTTATCTTCTTCCCTGCCTTAATGCAAGGAAACAGGCAAATGGAGAGCAGGGCTTGCTGCAGGTACCCAGCCCCCTGCAAGCAGGCAGTGCCTTGCTTTCAAGGCATATAATAAATAGAAAAGGAACAACCTTTTCCTTGCTTAAAATGCTTCTCTAAATTTTTCACTGAGCATCTTCGTTTTCCATTTGTTCTGCTTCTGGTCATGCTTGTCTCTCCAGTTTGTTCTCATCCTTCTGAAGCTGCAGAAGGACCCTGGTGGCTCTGAGGCAACTGCACGTGCAGGGGGATGGAGGGGTGGACATTCTGCAAAGAAAACTATTCCAGCACAGCAACCCCTTCACAAAAAAAAATGGTAACACAAAACAGCCCCAAAAACAAACAAACCAACCAAAAAATAATCAAAATATTTTCATCCAGATTTATCAAAGAAACAACAAGTGAGACTTCAGCCAAACTGGAAATGATGTCCAGTCATTGGGAATTCCCTGGCTGTGCCAACCCTCTGCAAGTGGAAGCTCAGTCCCCATCATTTGGGTTCCCATCTCCTAGGGGGAGATTCCAGTAAACCTATAGACTTCAGCCCAAGCAGAAGAGGGCTTTTTTGAAGAGAAACTCCACATTTCATTGCCAAATAACAGCTTGGGTGAACAGGCAGGGGTCAAGCCCAGGCTGAGCCCACCTTCTGCAGGGGAGTATCAGGGCAGGGTCCTCAAGGACCACTTTTCTCAAAGCATCCTAATGAGCAGAGCCCAGCAGCACAGAGGCTGAGCATGGAGCAGAGGGCAGCACTGCCTTATCTCCAGAAAGGAGGTGTCTTTTTAGCAGGGTTTCTTAAGCAAAAGCAGCTGTGCTCTGCCTGCACTCCCTCCCCTGCTTCCCCCTGCTCCACACAGACAGTTGAACTCATTGACAAAGAGAAACCAAATTGAACAAAGCCAGAAAGATAATTAAGCCCCTGCATCTTTTGTTACCTTTGTTCAGGCAGGAAGAGAGATCTTAAAGCTGCCCTGGAGAGGGACAAAGCCTCCAAGGGGCCTTGCAGGCAGCTAAAAGGAACCATGAGGAACTCCACATCTATTGCAGTGGCACCTGTGGGATGCCTTGTTTGCTGTGAGGTCACTGTCCAGCATCCCACCAGGTGCCTGGAGTCCCAAAAGGAGCCCTGCTCCTCCTGCCAGTGAGACACAGGACTCCTGTGGTGGCACAGGGCATCTGGAGGAGCAGGTGTCCCCCCTGGGGTGAGGGCTCAGCAGGATGGGGAGCAGGGCAGGACCAGCAGGGTCAGACCCAGCCAGGCAGCTCCTGCTTCCCCAGCTGCTCCCTGAGCTGTGCAAGGGCTGCCAGGCCGTGACCCAGGGTATTTCAAATGTCTGAAAATCATCCCATGGGCTCCATCCTGGTTATTTATAGGAGCTTATTCTCGAAAATCTCAGTGGGGATTGGAGCCCTGCTATGCTAAATCCTCTCCAAACACAAATTAACAGACCCCAGACCGGGCTTGCTGCTCAAGTTGTGATTTCAAGCCTGTGTGGAGATGGCAGGTCGGAAGCAATCCTTCCCCAGGAATGTGCTGCAGACCTCAAAATATTCATTGCCATCTGTCCTTTTCTGTCGTGGGTTTATAGAGCTCTTCTCAGGGGGAGTCCTGCCCTGGGCAGGTGATGCCAAGGCTCCCAGGGAGCTTTGGGCAGGTGAGAACAGAAAATGCCCAGGAAATGCAGTTTCCTGGTGGAGACAAAGTGGCCAAAGAAGGCTGGGTAATCCTGGCAGGCTCCTGCTCTGGGACAGCCTAATGCTGCTCCTTGCAGACAGAAGGTCTTTTGGACTGATTGCATTATGATTTAATCCATCCTTCAGCGATTTTAGCTCTCAAGATTGTTGTTATTTTACACCTCAGCAGAAGTTCACGAGGAACAAAATGAGGTTGCAATCCTCTAGGGGAAGCTGGCAAGAGTCACAAATCCATCTTTGTGGATACAGATTTAAGCTTAGGTCCAAATAATTAGTTCTTTACCCAGGCCTTAAGCTAAGGAGACAGTGAGTTCATCTGCAGAGGCTGCAGGACAGCTTCCTGGGAAGCTGCAACATGCTCAGATTCCTTTTCCACACTCATTTATAAAGCAAAGGTTCCAAGCAGTGCTGGATGTGGCTCGCAGTCAGGACAGGGAGGGCAGGATGACCCAGAGCTCCTGGCTGCATTGCCAGGAGGGGCTTTCCCCAGGGACCAGAGAGACCCCCTGGCTCTATTCTGAAGCTCATTTGGGTAAAAAGCCTTTTTTGCCACCTTCTCCCTTCTCTGGGCAGCCTGGTGCTGCTGTAGCACAGTGCCTGTGGCTGTTGGTTCACCATCAGAGTCCAGCAGCACAGGAGAAAGGAGGCTGCACCCCCTTGGGAAGGGCATTGCCAGCAGCAGGTCTCTGCCTTTGGAAATTCTTGATGAACGAGCTGTGCCTTTAGCACCTCTGATCAGAGACACAGCTAAGAAAAGCCTTGTCAGTGCCAACAGCACCAGAGCCTTGGGAGAGAGCAAGTGGCACTGTCCCTGTCCCCCCAGGAGCTGCTCCTTGCTCTCCTTGCCCTGTGGAGAACATCTCTGTGGGGGACTCCAGGGCTGCTGTGGACCAGGGAAATGCTGGGCTTTAACTGGGCTTTAGCTCACAGCCACAGCACCCTCGTTCCAGACACAGCCAAAGCACAGGCAGGGCTGAAGGATCCCCCATAAATCAGCCTTAGTAACAGGTATGTGCTCAGAAAATATCATTTTTCATCACTGCTTTCCCCCATCATAACCGTGGCCAAAGCTTTTCAGGGCAGGAGGATGCAGTGAAATGGTGCTGGGGAATGAAATCAGTGTCCTGAAGGCAGGCAAAGGAGAGGAAGCACCCCAAAGATCAGAAAGTTAGCTACAGAAATTTCTCCAGCTCATAAGGCAGGGTAAAGCTCAAACCTCCCCAAGGCAAAGAGGATAAAACCAGCCCCATAACACTGAGCCACTTAAAGGCATTTGAAAGATAACAGTGGTTCCTACCCTCAGCTGCACACACACAGGAATTCCCCTCTCATTTGGTGAACCTCATTCCAGGAGCAGGAGCTGCAGCATTCCAGCTCGTGGGATTTTGATGCCTGACCAGAAACACATTTCTCCCTCTGCCCAGGAGTCCTGCCCAGCTTTTCAGGTGGTTCCTGCACAAGAGGAAAAGCTGGATCTGTGCAGAACTCCTGAAGTCCTGCACACACCCTTGTCTTGGACCAGTTTTGGATTCAACCCAACCAATTCGGACTCAGCCTTTGGTTGATGATTGAGCCCTGCATTTTTGCACCAGACATGGGCTGAATTTGCCTCTCCACAAGCCCAATCCCAGGGAAGGCCCTGCTGCCCTATAGCTGGGGAGCTGCTGAGCCCCCAGGGGCCACCAGGAGAGATGTTTGCACCCATGGGGACATGGGGGGTGTGATGGGGCCACCTGACAGCCTCTGTCACCCCTCTGCAGAGCCCCCCCAGGCTCCCAGCCCTGGCTGAGCCCTTCCCCTCCATCCAACAGCAGAAAAATTGTGACAACACAGAATTCCCTGTTTGCTTCTCACCTTTCCTCACTTTCAAGTGGCACACATCCCTCCTGCACCCACCTCTCTCAGGCTTTCTGAAAGGGTGCTCAATAACTCCTCCATCCCACACAGAAGCTTTGACTCCCCCCTGCCAGCCTGCCAGAGAGCACAAACCCACCCTGCAGGCTGCCCTGCTGACCAGGCTCTGAGCCCAAGAGACCTGGCAAATTCAGCTCGTGCTTCATCCCTCCTCTCCCCACAGGATGGCCCAAACCCATCAGGAGGCATTAGGACACCCCAAGCCTCCCCTTCTCCACTCCTTCCCCTCAGTGGCCATGGGGACACCATGGGGACACATTTCTCAGGCTGCCACTGAGGAGTGATGGCTCTATCAGCCTCCCTCTGCCTGCCTGAGCCTTCCCTTATTTATTCCCCGCTTTGAGCTGCGGTGTGTGGCTGCTGAAGCATTTGGAAGTTTGTGTAAAGGTTTTATTGCTTCATTTTTAACCTCTGCACAAATGTCTACATCATCAGCTTGGTTTTTTTCACCTCGGATCACATCCCTTCTGTGCTTTACTCCTCCTGGGCATCCCCATGCTCCTGTCCCTGTCAGGAAAAGTGGGATGGGGACTTGGAGGGGGAGATTTATTAGTGCTGAGGTTCTTTTTCTCAAAGAGGGAGTTAGTCTTGATTTTTCCATGCCACATGCAAAGCTGTGCACACACAAGGTCTGGTTCTCCACCACTCAATTCCTTCCCATGTCTTGACTCCTCAGCTGCAAACAAACCAGCCCCAGTTCCTGTCCCACAGCCCATGAGTTGTTGTGGGGGCAGCAGTGTGAGGCCATGGCACACACAGCTGTATCCAAAACCTGCCCATTGAGTGATACCTGGCACACCCAGTCCACTTTCACCATCAAAACACCAAAGCCTGGCCTGGAACAACCAAAGCTGTGACCAAGACCACATCCACCACTTCCTTCAACCCACTGGGACATCTGCAGAAGAGCAGAGTCATGACAAAGTGACAAACTGTTCATTATCACTCATTTGTGATGCCCTGCCTCAAATCCCCACCAGCATGAGCCTTATCCACCCCATGCCACTTGGGTAATGACCATGACAAACCCCACAGGGTGGGCAGCTGGAGCTGGGCTGTGTCACCAACAGCCCCAAGCCCCTTCCTTCCCCAACCCCTTCCTTCATTCCAAGATGCAGCCCCATCTCAGGAGCAGAGAGCATTTTAACACCTCCATTTCACATCTAAACCCACCACAGCAAAACACCTGATCACATCCCATGCAACCAAGGGGCTAAAAAAGTTCAGGTGCTGCAAAATTTATCATGCCCTGGCATTCCTGTCTGATCTCCGTGCTTTTCCACAAGCAATAAAGAAGCAGCACAGATTTTCTTTTTCCTTTTGAAGATGTGCTCCTGCAGCCCTGGCTACACACACTGGCCATTTTGCCCTCACCCTGGCTGGGCTTGGCACCATTTCCCTGGTTTGAAAACCCCCCTTGTCCTTGCCAGCAGGTCTAACCCACAGCCAGGCACACAGCTCACAGGGACACACCAGCAGTGGCTCAGCATTCCAATAATCTCTTGATTCCCTGGACTCCAGAGGCCAATTTGCTCCCACCAGTGGCAAAACTCAACCCCCAGGAACAGCATGTTCAGCGTTTCTGATCATCTCAGACCATATCTTCAAGGTGGGGGATAAGATATGCAGAGCAAAACTCTTCCAAAGCAGGAATTCTGCCTTCTGCAAATATTAGCGATGCAGGCGTCGTCTCGGGGATTATCCACCGTCATGGCATGTAGAGGGAAGATGGATTTCAAGATGATAATAGGAATGACACACGTTGCTTTTTCCCCTTTCTGCTGACACACAATTTAGCAGTCACTGCAGAATTTTGTTCCCATTTAAAATTTCCGTTTAATAGCCCAGGAGCTCATGTTAATTCAGATGATCTTTCCCGCAGCACGACGAGGAAGGGTGCCTCTTCTGGAAGCTTTTTTTTTCAGTCTCAGTGACTGTGCTAATAAAAAAAATATCTCTTGTGGCCTCACAAAGGCCATGAAGAGCGTGTCCTTTACCACGCTATCAAACACCACTTGACCCAAGGTTGGGCAGAGTCAACAGGGTTTAAAAATTAGACTCTCCTAATAACATCTCCTCCTAGGAGGGGTCCAGGGAGGTTTCTCAATGGATTTTCAGGACTGAAGGGGATGCAGTGAGTGTCCCATCTCATCCCCAGGGCAGGATCCCCATGGCAGCCAGGCCAGGCACTGGTGGGGACCCTGTGGCAGCATGATGGGGTACAGGGACATGGGGTAGCAGGGCTGGAACACCCACAGGCATCCCCAGCTCAGGGGGTTGTGCTCCCCTGTCCTCCCCTGCAAACCTCACCTTCAGAGGGTTGGGCAAGACAGGGGATATTTTACGTGTCCTTCTTGGTGTTACTCCAGTTTTCCCATTTTCCCTTTCCCAACCCAAAGCCACACTGACAGGGTGTGGGCTGACCCTGACCCTGCCAGCAGGAGTTGGGAGCAGGGCTGTGGCCTCCCTGATCTCCAGCTCTCCCCACGTGCCACTGAAGTTTTCATCTTGGCAGCTCACCCCAGATGGGAAACTGCATCCTGCTTTTATTTATATGTTTTTCCAACCAAGTGTAGCTGGCGGTCATTTGAACCCACAGAGCAAACTTCCTCCTCACTTAAACAAACAGCAAAATCACTATAAAATTCTCTCCTGTGCATTGCAGTTGCATATATTCCCTTATCCTATAGAGCAGAAATGTGGGGCATTGCTTAATTAAGGATGTGGGTGTAGAGGCTCCAGGAGCAGAGATTTTGCATGCAAATCTCCCAGCTATGAGCACAGTCAGGCTTCATAGGGAGCATATTAATGCTTTGTGCAGTGAGCCCCCTGCTTAAATCAGTGGCTAAACCCAGTCTGAGGGAAGGAACTCCTGTGCTGAGCAATCCTGGGTGCTCTGCTCTTGTTGAACTTTATTTATTTGCCAAAAAGCATCCCGTGGATGGAGCTGGAGAAGTGAGGGCACAGACCTGGGTGAATGCCAGCCTAGCAGAAGTCCCTCTCTCATTTCTCTCCCTGCCCTGAAATAATGATATAAACCCAGCATTTCCAACTTCTTCTTCCTTTTTTTTTTTTTTTCATGGTAGGACATAATTCAAGTTATTGCCAAGAACTGCAAATTGTTTACCAGCCTTGTGCAAACAAAGACTCTGATCAGCCACAGAAGCACAGCCCTGAGGCTTTCCAACAACCTGGAATTCTTTAATTACTTAACAAAAGCTCAGCCTTACTTTTCTTCTTGTATTTTTTTTTAATTTTTCTTTTTTCATTTTTTTTTTCTTTCCTTCAGCTGTTACCTTGGAAAACCACAATCCTGGATGCTTTCCATACCCCAAGCTGCTAAAAACCTCATTTAGAGATGATTTTGCCAAAGCAGTTCCCCAGCTGAGGTTGCAGCAGGGCTGAAGCCTTGCTCTGTCAGGGAGAGATGCCTGGAACCAGCAAAATGACTTCAGCAGGAACTTTCCTGGTGCTCAAAGTTTCTCCTGAACACACACGTGTGGACACATGGAATGAGCATCTCCCACAGAGCCTGGCAGCTTGCAGTGAGCACCCCCTAATCTCTCTCTGATTTTATACCTTGATCTTTGCTCAGATCTGGCTTTGGCCACCCCAAGAAGTGTTTTGGAGGCAAAGCAGATAAATGAGTTTTCACAAAGCTAATGGGGAAGGAGAAACCCAAATCCTGTGAGAATGTGTCCTGGCACTGGGAATGCACATGGCAGCTCTCACAGACAAAACCCCATTGCTCCTCCAGCAGCAAGAGGGGGGAGAAAGGAATCCCCATCCTTGAACTCTCACCTAACACAGACACCACCCCACCATAGTCAGGGAACAGCAAGGCAGGTGCAAGGTAGAGTTCACTGATGTTTTGTAAGATGCCTTATTTTTACCATCTCAAAAAAGCCTCCAGCCCCTTTTCATTGAAAAAAAAAATAATCTGACCCTTTGGGAAAAAAAACCAAAACAATTTTTTAATAAAGGAGCCAGATTTGCATGGCAGTAACTGAGGTGCAGTTTGAGGTGCAGAATAATTCACTGTCAGTGTCGGGGAGGGTCTGTGGAGGGTAAATAGGGCTCATGCACAGCCTGCTCAGCGTAAGCTGTCATTGCAGCCAAGGCATCAGTCAGGAGAGAAACAGAATGTTGGCGGATCTCAGAATACATAAATAAAACATGCTTACCACTTGCCATCAGCAAAAAAGGTCTAAAAAAAATTAAAAAGCTGCTTTTCGAGCTCCCCCCCTCACACACACACACCCCTCCTTATCTCTACTGCTTCTCCTTGGAGTGTAAATTCCCTTTTCAACATCTCTGTTTCCAGACATCCAAACGGACTCTGAGGAAAAGGGGGAGGCATGGGAAACAAACCCAAAAGTTTGGCGAAGCTGTGAAAATACCAGCTCAGCACACAGAGACACGGCATCAGCCTCATCATAGCCCCCCGGTGGTGATTCCCAGTTTGGGAAGAGCAGGAAAGGCGTGGCAGGGTGGGTCGGGATGGGCTGAGCTCTCAGGATGCTGCAAGAACCAGGAATCTCCAGCCTGGACCCTGGACAGGTGATAACCCTGTCCCCAATCAAATAACCCCAGCCTGCCCACTGCCAACCCCTGGCAGTGCCCATGTTGCAGTCAAATGCAGTGAATTGATTTGCCATAAGTCATATTTACTGTCTCAGCCACAAATGTGTCAAACCCAATCTTTTTAACTGTAAATAATGCCAGAAATTCTTCTTTTTTTAGAAGCCTCCACTACGGAGCCTCCAACAGAGAGCAGGAAGTGCTGTATTGAAGTGTGGGGGTGTCAGGGCTGTGTTTACACAAAGATCTGATCCTGAGAAGTTTTGCTTCATCCCCTGGGATCCAGCAGGGACGTGGAGGCCAAGGGGGATGGTGGCAGCTGCAGGATAACCCTGGGCTTTGTGCTGGAGGAAGGTGCAGGTGAGACCTCACAGACAGCTGAAATAGGCAGGTCAGGAGGGAGGGCTGGTATTGCCTTGCTCTGGGTTTGTTTGTCCTTCAGTCCCCAGGGGAATTGCACACCTAGAGCTGCTTGACACTGCATTTTGGGGTGATTTGATAAAAGCAAAAGGTAAGTGGCTCTGAGATGCAGCCTGCCCACTGCCAGCCTCTGCCTGTTCTGTCCCCACATCCAGAGTGCTGCCAGACTTCCAGAGCTCCCTGGGGCTGTGTGGATCTCTGCCTCACACACAGGGATTTGGGCAGGGCATCACTCACTGAGAACATTCCATCCAGCTTGTTCAGGGTCCTGGTTCCCACTGAAACAGCCAGAGCAGCACCAAACTCAGTGCACTGCCTGATACTCTGCTCTGCTTCACGTCTGAGTCAAACCCATCTGTCTCCAAAGTGCACTCCCCGGGCTGCTGCCAGAGCAGGGAGAGGCAGGACTGCAATAATTGGTGTCAAACTGCCCTTCCTGCCAAGGTTTCGGGGCTGATCTGACAGTACCAGTGGAAATCACAGCTCAGGTCTAAGAGAAAGCTCTCCCTGAGAAGGATCCTGAGCTCCTGTCCTCCCCCTGCCTGTCTGAGCAGCGTTGGGAAACATCTCCTGCCACGTCCCTCACCTCCTCCCCGTCTGTCAGGAGCATCTTGATGGTGTTTCCCTCCTCCCCTCTGCTTTCCTTGCGCTCATTTCTCTTTCCATCATTCTGCTGTCTCTGCTGACAGGATCAAAGCTCTCCCCACAAACCCTTCTAATCACAGGCAATCATTCCCATTTCCTTGGAGTTACACAGGAAAATCAGGGTGTGAGGATGCAGGAGTGACCCTTTGGCTCATGGATAAGAGCACCAGTCCCTTCCCCCAGCCCTCCCCAGTGTCTCACTGTCCCACCATCACCCATCAAAGCTCCGTGTCCAAATCCACCCCACCAAATGAGACCCACAGCTGGAGGAAGCAGTGGGCCATAAAGGTGAGTTCTCCTCCAGCTCAGCCCTGAGCTGAGCCCTGTGCCTCCATCACAGTCACCTTGCTCCCACCTGGCTCAAAATGAACTTTTCTGGGCACAGGACACATTCTCAGAGGATTTGGGTTTCTCCTGCTGTTACATAAATGCTGAAGCAAAGCCAAGTCTCCTCAGCAAGTGGAGGAGCTGCTGCTGCCTTGTGCTTGTGGTGGAGTGAAGGGCTCAGAGAGTCACAGAATATCCTGAGCTGGAAGGGACCCACAGGAATCGAGCCCAGCTCCTGTCCAGTCCTTGCTGTAGACACCAACACTCACTGCATGATATGGGTGAGTGGGCATGGTGCTGTCCATTCAAAGGCTGGGCTTGGGGGTCTTTTCCAGCCAAAATAAATCTCTGAGTCCATGATTTCTGTGTCTGCCTGACTCTCCCACCTGCCCTGGTACAACATCACCACTCTCCACCCTGAAATCTCTCTGCCCAGCTCTGGGTTATCCTCAATATTAAACTGCAGCAGCTGCAGATGGGAGAAGTTCACACTGGAAATCAGAAATGAGGGCACAGCTTTGTGAACTTCCAGCTCACTGATGCTCTCCCTGGTCATTTAAGCCAGCATCCTCTCAAGATGAGCACAAATCTCCCATTAAACATGCTCCAAACCAGAAGGCACACAATGGAGGCAGCAATTAGGAGCAATTGCTGCATAGACAGAAAAATAATTGATCAGTATTTCTTTGGAAAAGCAACTGGGAAAGCAACTGAGCTGGAGTGGAACATGCTCCCTGACCATCCCTGTGATCTGGACATTTTTCACAGTTTTATATGGTAAATATACTTATACTTTATATAAGTAAACAAAAAAGGATTTATGTTCAATTTTGTTTTTCTAAATGTTAAAAGGTGGAAGAATCAGAAAACCTTGGGGAAGGACATTCCAGGTGGGAACAACAGGATGACTCTGCATTGAGTGAGGACAATTTTGGTGTCTACCTCTGTGGATGCCACCTCCAAGCACCCAAAACACTGCTCCAGTGGGGCAAGCCATGGCCTGATGCATCATTTCCATATTTTTGTAACAGGTTTTCCAGTTTGTGTCATGCCCAGCACGTCCTGGGCTTTGTCTGGGAGCTGCTGGTGACACAGGAGCCCTGGGATCTGTCCCTCCTGGTGGCACCTGACAGTGGAGGATGCCCCTCACTGGCTGGACACACAAATTCACTGTTGCACATTCAACAGCACCAGTTTGTCTCCTGAACTCTGATTTACTCAAGGTCTCTGTGGGATCCTAAATGGACTTTGAGATATTTAATAAATGGACCATTAGTATTCCCTTGGTTTCCCATGTTCAGCAGTGTCAACAAGTTTCTAATGTAAACCCCATGGCAGAGCCTCCCAAACGAGCCAGGTTCCCTCCCTGCATCTCAAACTAAGCTTCCTGCTTTCCTCTGCTGCATCAGAGCAAAGCCAATCTGACACAGCCATGGGAGTGGATATGAAACCCCCAGAAAGCTTATGCATTAGATCCTCACAGCAGCAAAGCCTTTCTTTAAATCAAATAAAGAAGACAGCCCCTTCCTTCCATCCCCTAGCAAAGTTTAAACTCCAAGGATAAAGTCTGCCACCAATTAAAAAGAAGAATGTGCTGTGCTAAAGGAGGCAGAGGGGAGGAGATGGTGGTGGTGGTGGGTGAAGCACAGCAGTGAGGGACGAGCGTGCTTGAATGCTTGATTTAATTTTTGGCTGAGAATTACACGCTTATCTACATTTTTTTTCCAGGCTAATTGGAAATTTCACAGCTTTTCACGAGTGGCCCATGGATGATTACCAAGGTACCTGGTTCTGCTGACCCCTACAGAGCTGTGAGATTGTGGGATTGCTCCATTCCAGCTCAGTGGGGACAGGGATGGGGGATGGTTCAGTGTCCCCCTGCTTTTTGCAGGGTTCCATGATTGTAACTTTGTAGCAGTAGTTTCCCATGCTTTTTCTGTAAACATGGTTCTTGTTTTTCTTAACTGGCCGGGATTGTTTTGCACTTGTGGAATTGTTTTTCAGTCCTTTCCCCTGGGGTGGAGAAAGATGATTGACCATGGCTTTGTCCTGTAAACTTTCAGAGGGGTTAACCCCTCTCACCAATCCTTGATTGTCTTTGGTAACATATAAAAATAAGAGAATAAAGAAGGGCGGGCCTTTTGGTCAGTCCTGCCTAGAAATTGAACTGCTACTCTAGAACTTGCGTGTTTCTTCTGTTGCCAGCTGTGCAACAGCTCAGAGCCACTGTGGAGATGGAGAGCAAGGACAAGGTCAGGGGGTCACCCTGCCTTGGTGTCACCTCCTGGGAGGAGGAGGAGGAGGAGGAGGAGGAGAGCAGCCCTTCCTGCCTCCCTGCCATGGAACTGGTTGTGAGGCTGAGGAACAGCCTAATGCAAACACTAATTACCCTGATTCTGATACAGTCTAAACTTCCCACGCTGGGCTTTGTAGCGGTGGTGTTTCTCTCCCATCGTCCAGTTGGGTGTGATTGTATTTAGGAGAGAGGGAGCACCAGAAAGCAGAGCTGAGCTGAGCTCCAGCCACGGCACGTGTGAAGGAGTCAATGCTTTGGAGGCTGCTTTCCTATTATCTCACCGTATCATCAGACATGAATCCAATATGCAAAGGAGACACTGCATTAAAAAAAAAAAAAGCACTTGAAAGTTGCTTATGGTTTTGTGCCATGCAGACAGCATTGATCTCCCAAAACATTGGCATTTCAAGGTGCAAATGAGCCTTTCCTGCCTCTTGCAGGCTTTTCTAACGCTTTGACTCCTTGTAAGTGAGGTTAAAGGAGGTGTGAGAGGCACTTAATTACAAACACACAGAACTCCTTTGACAAGTCCAAATGAGAGTTTGCCTAAGCAAGAATCATTTCAGTCCCAGCACAGAGCCACCACAGGCTCCGAACCGTGCACGGGGAGGTGAAGGCAGAATAATTTAAATAAAAGTCAGGGAAAACAAATCCTTTGACTGCTAAGTTCATCAAGGAGAGTTGCTGTTTTTGTACAAAGCTACTGATCTCGAGGGAGGGAAGAGTCTGCAGATCCAGTGAGGGAAAAACACAGAATATTTGCTCAGAAGTCCGAAACACAGACTGAAATTAATAGTATGGGAGCTAACGCTTGGGTGAGTGCTGCAAGAAATAGCCACTGCATTTGGAAGCTGAATTTTTAAACGTCCTTACCTCATTTAGGCTGTTCCTCTCCTCACTTTCTCTTCCCATGAATATTCAAGCAGAGCAGAGAATTGGCTGGCAGGAATATTAGCAAGAGCAGTGCCAATATCAGAGCATATATTAGCTGGCCCTGGAAGGGATTCACAGGGAAGAGCATTCCAGAGCTGTAATTGCACTCGTTCAGCAGGGCCTGGCAGTGCCCTGCCAGCGCTGGAACCAGGGCTGAGCACGGGGCTGAGCACGGAGCTGAGCACAGAGCCAGGCAGCTCCTGGGGCCACTCTGGGCTCTGGCACCTCCTCAGACCCTCAGCATCCCCAAATGGACCAGCAGCCCCAGCCAAAGGTGCAAAACCCAAGGTGGGATAAAGGAGGCTGTGAAATAGAACCCGGGAGAGCCTCACCTCTAGAACTCCTTCCAACCCAAGCTGTTCCATGCCCATCCCAGGATGGGGACACCAGGAGAAGAGCAGGACACACCTTGGGGACAGGGAGTTGATGGTCCCACTGAGTCTGTTCACATTGATGAAGATGAAACCTGCCAGTGCTTTAGCAGATCCCATTCTCTTCAGGTGTGAATGGAGCACATTTGTCCCCACACGGCAGCAAAAATTTATCGATGGTCTTGATGCCTTTTGCTCAACACACTCCAATTTCTTTATTCAGCAGAGTGTTACATGGAAATGCAGATTAAAGGCCATGAAAAATCCTGAGTGGGGCAGGGCTGAAGGGTTTTTCTCACAGCACTCACAGAAAAACAAAATTTAAGGGATTTTCCCATATGTAGTCACACCTCAAGCCCAGTCCCACCCATCCTTTCCCCCAGCCCGCTGAAAGCACATTTTTGCTGAAGAGGAAGGAGGGCTGGTCCAGCATTCCCTATTTTTGGCAATGTCCATATATCTTGGGGAGCCTATAGCCAATGAATTACACGACACACTGAGGGAAGTGGCACTGAACATATGGCTCTGCAGTGTAATATATTCAGAGAAGTTTGATTTAAAGGTAGCAGGGAGGTAGGTGCAGGTCCCACAATCTGTTTAGGGGAAGCCGTGCCTTTCAAAGAATTTTGAGGCCATTTGCAGTGAAATCAGAGGTGACACTGAGCCAAGCTCAGTGATACCAGTGCTGAGAGCATGGGGACAATGTCAAAGAGAGCTGCAGGAGATGCACCTTAGCTCAGGTGTGCCTGCACTGGGCTCAGGTGGGGCTTCCCCACTGCTCAGAGGCCACACCACAGCAAGAGGCCCTGGTGCTGCTCATGCTGGAAGTCTGGGTCAGTGTCAAGCAGTTTTCAGGGCTTTTTTTGAGCTCTCCAATCTCAAAACAGACAAACAAAAATTCTTTAAGCAAACAAAAAAATAAGCATCAGAGACCATGTGCAGTGTCCCCACATGTGCTGACTCCTGCCCAGGAGCAGGAGGGAGCCAATGCTGAGCCTCCAGCCTGCAGCAGGGAGCTGCTGGTCAGGCACAGGCTACTCCATGGAGGGTTTAAAAGAAATAATTAGGTACAGGAGTTTAAAACACACACAGCAGAGTTCTGCTGGTCGGATGACCTTAATTAGACTGTAAAGTGTGGAAAACATTAATAGGAAACAGTGCCTGCCTGGAGATGATAAATAAAATGCATTGATCTCTAAGTACCGAGTTGGCAATTCTTTGTTTGGAGGAAAACATATGATTAAAAGCAATCCAGCAGTAAATATAGCCCAGCTCCCCTGTCACCTGCTGTGGGACAGGTTAGTCAGGCACATCTCTGCCTCCAGGGCAGGACCAGGTCAGTTCTATACAGGAGCTTGTGATTGTCCTTCCCAGCCTCCAAGCTGGGGTCTCATCAGTCACTGACGTGCTGCTAGTGAGGCAGAGGCAGATTTCCTTGGAAAATTCCTCTTGAACTCACAGATGCCAAAGAGGGGAGGTCCTCACTCAGCCTGTATCACCTCCATCTCTCACCTTGTGTCACCAGCAGCCCCTGGAAGCCTCACAGGGTTCCTCCACAGCCCCTGTGTCCTCAGTGCTCCCATCCCAGCAGCCTCAAAGCCTGCAGGGTCAGTGCATGGTGCCAACACAGCCCCAGGGCACCTGGGGCCAGCTGGAGCCAGGTTTTTAACACCTGCTCTTGGCCAGCCAGGCTATAAACTGATCCTCTGCAGACCAGGAGTTCATTACTGGAGTTGTTCAATGCAATTACATTTTCTAGGGCTCATCTGGGAGAGCGAAGGTGAATCTCTGCAAGAGCAGGAGGAAGGAGGATTTCAGCACTGGTGCATCCCAGGGGTTTGCAGGTGGTTCCCCCAGCAAGGGATGCTGGCAGCATTTGCATCATCTCCTTCACATCACACAGCTGGGGAATGCATTTTTCTCCTCCTCCCTCTTAAAATGTGTCCCTTGGTGTTATTCCATGTGCAGTTAACAGGGCCTCAGTGGCACATCCACTCACCACTGCCCCTTGCCTGGGGAGCAGAGGGAAAAGCAAGCAGGGAATTTATTTTGATGGTTTTGCCATTAAGAGATTTCCACAGAGCTGAGGAAGTTAGAATGTCCTGGTGAAGGAGCCCCCAGTAAGCAGAGCTCAGTATTTCTCATTCCCACCATTCCCACATCCACAGGGTGCTCTGTTGGCCCCTTCCCCTCTCGTCTCTCAGTCTCCAGTTCTCCTGTGCCTGTCCTTTTCACCCCTGGATCTCTCTCAAAGCTAAAGAAAAACTGGAATCATCCCACATCCTCTGTTCCCAGGAGTGCACACTAAATGCTGGGAGATGGGCAAACACAGCATTGACGTGGGGTTTGCAGGCTCCAGGCAAGAAACCTGGGGCAGAGTGTCTGCCTGGGTGTGCTTTTAATTGCTCACATCCCTCCTTTCCTCCCAGAAGTGCTTTCTCTGGCCAAACTGCAGTGTTGGTTTTGCATGACACGTGCTTGGTTTCAGATGTGTTTAAGGGACTTCTCTGCAGAGCTATGTATTAAATTCCTTTCCAATTCATGCTTGTTTTGGTACCAGAAGTGTGTTATCATACACCAGATGGAGCTAAATAAAAATACCACGAGTGCTGCAGTATATTGATGTGATAGATATATAATAATTAGATGTGCTGTAGAGCTATTAAGGCTGCAGATCTGAAGTATCTATTATATTTTCTCCATTTCTATTTCCACAACATCCCTCATAGCATGGTGACAACTGGCAATGTTAACATCCACATACATCTTTTTTCAGGCACACACAGGCTGTAATATCTGCAGGATTTATCTGAGTGTGACTCAGTCTATCTGATAATAACAGAATGAAAGCAAAGCCCTCTCCCTGCACAGGAGAACTCACTGGGCTCGGGGGAATTCCTCCCAAGTGGGTGTGGGAGCAGCAGAGCATCCGTGCTGTGAGGATGGGCAGGGACAGAGGGACAGAGGGACAGAGGGACAGAGGGACAGTGGTCAGAGCATCCAGGGACAGCGTTTCTGATGGGGAAGTGTCGTCAGGCACCAGCCCAAGGTTTGCAGAGGAAGCAGCGTGGGGACACTGCTCCCTGCTTGCCGGCAGCAGCAAGACAAGCTCCGAGCTCTGCCTCTCTGCCTCGCACGGGATTCCAGCGGCTCCTCACGGATTCCTCGGGGTTGTGGGGTCCCCATTCCAGTGGCAGACTCGGTTTGAAGGGAGTGGAGCGTGTCTGAGCCAGCACGGGGGAAGGAGTCACCTGCCTCTGGCAGCTCCACTAGATGAACATCCCTGAAACAGCACATCTCTCCTGCCTTTTCCCCTCCAGGATCCCTTAAATTAAGGGACCAGCACCCCAAGGCTTGCACCCGATGGCTCAGGCAGCAGCAGCAGCCAAATGTGCAGGGGGATGAGCTGCCAAAGCATTTATTATGCTGTTGTGGAGAGATGGCAGCTGGCAGGGGGTGCCCTGGCTGGGGCAACAGCCCTGGAGCATCCCTACAAGGCTTTGGTGGAACCCCACCCGCCCCTCTCGCCCCTCCTCTGCTCCCAGCCCACATCCCACACAGCCAGAGGCACCTGCACTCACCTCTCTGGGCCAGAAACGCCATCCCCCTCCCCTCTGCCCCCATTCCCTGGCAGGGGGAAGCAGCTTCCCAGCCCTGGCTGGTGCCAGGCACAGCCCCAGCACAGCCGCCCACCCTGCATCCATCGGCTTCTCCGAGTGCCTCCGGGCTGTTGTGTTGGCATTTCTCTCCTGAAACGCTGGATTTTGTAACTACCCTGTCATCTGTGATGAGTGGGCTCTATTTTAAATCACTCTTTATGTTATTCAAAAAAAAACACGTGCCACTTCCAAGAAAAACATTACTAAAATCCCACAAAAAAAACCACCTCAGGAGCCCCGTGCCAGCTCCACACAGAGCAGCAGCAGATGCATTCATAGAATCACAGAACCATTAAACTTGGAAAATACCTCCAAGATCATCAAGTCAAGTCAAACAGCACCTTGCCCACTAAACCATGTTGTGAAGTGCCACATTTACTCATTTTCTGAACTTTTCCAGGGTTGGTGACTCCACCATTTCCCTTGGGAGTTCCAAAGTTTAACCAAATTCACCCTGAGCCATACACAGGACACACAGGTGATGCCCAAGGTGTGCATGGCCTCAGGTCCCAGGCACCCACACACAGCCTCCCTCCCACCTTGGAAAATGGCATTTTAAGGATGTTTTGACCAGTTCATCCAGTCTTTCCCCCCTTCCTGGACTGTTTTTCACTGGCTGCATAGGTGGAAAATCCAGAGCCAAGCCCCTGCAGCCACAGCAATGGCAGAGAGCCACTGAGCTGTGCCTGCAAATGCCAGCCCAGCCCATCCACCACAGGAGTTGTTGGAGTTCCACCAAGGCACTGCCAGCTCTGACCCTCCAGCAGGACCTTCCCCAGGGCTGGGTTTGGCCCCATGAGGTGCATACAGGGAGAGACGTGGGGAATTTTTGCCTTTGGTCTAGGCAGGGATGAATCCTTTTCCCTGCATTATCAGTGCCAGGCATGCAGGAGAAACTTCACATGAGCAAGGCTGGCAGTGACCCTTGCACTCCACAGGCTCTTTGAGTCTGCTCTGCACCCCAAACCTCTCCTGGGTTACCCCAGCCCCACTGGAAATCCCGAGGAGCCTTGTCCCACAGGCAGGGATGTGATGCCTGGGAAGGAATGCTGCTGCTGCCTGGTCTGGAAGCAGTGAGTGAAGGGGCTTTTCCTACCTGATTAATTAAACACGTAATCAAACTGCAGTGGGAGTTTATTGGATTTACCACCACCCCCCACCCCCCCCCATTCACTAGACCCTAACACTAGGAATAACCCTAAACTCATCACCATGGGTTTCCAGCTCAGAAAGGTGAAGGAGCAGCAGTGTTGGGGCCCTAGGTTGGCCTTGGCAGGCCTTTTCCAGCCCAGTATTCCTGGAGCTCTGGGCTCTTTGGCTCTCCCAAGCCTAACCCTAAGCCTTACCCTAACCCCAACTCTTTAAAAAACAATGGGGAGGGTGGGTGTTTTCTGCTAACACAGCTTTCAAATAAATCCTAATTTAAGTAATTGAACAGCCAGCATTTATTTTTCCTGTTGTTTTTATTTTCCTACCAACTTCCTTGTCAGTTTAACTCACAGGTAATGTGTTTTTTCATCGACAAGCTGGGGGCATGTCTGTGTGATGCCACGGCCTCTGGACCCCTAAAGATGCTTCAGGATCTTGTACATCTGTCCAAAACCCACAGGAATGATCCCATCCTGCCTGTCTTGGGTGATATTTTGCCCTGGTGTCTCTCCTCACTGTCAGTCTGCAGGGGCTGCCTTCATCTAAGCAGTCCTTCCTTTACCCAGAGCTTCAGCCAAGCCTCCAGAGTTTCTGATTTCAGTTTTTAAAGAGCTTTAGGATACATTAGACAGGATAAAAATTTTATGAGGGAAACATTATATACACTTTTATACTTATAACCCCCATGTTTCAGGGTAAAAGACACCTTCTAACTGCCTGGGGTAAGGGGGAAACTCCTCCACTGGGTGCTTTAGAGCCTAATTGTTTGTTATGGATGTTACGTGGTAAGTTTTTAATAAAAACTCCAAACTTTCCTGCAGGCTAAAAAAGTCTCGTGGGATGGAACATTTGGGCTTGGTACAGGAGAGGATACACCATCAGCCACAGAAGATTGGAGGCAACTGCCTGCCCACAAGGCTGGGGAAGGGCCTGAGTATCCCACAGGGTGGGATGGGAGCAGAGGAGGGGCTGAGGCACAGCCCATCCCTGACCCCCCTATTTACCCTCCACAGACCCTCCCCAACACTGACAGTGAATTATTCTGCACCTCAAACTGCACCTCAGTTCCTGCCGTGCAAATTCAGCTCCTTTATTAAAAAGTTGTTTTGGTTTTTTTCCCCAAATGTGCAGATTATTTTTTTTTCAATGAAAAGGGGCTGGAGGCTTTTTCGAGATGGTAAAAATAAGGCATCTTACAAAATATCAGTGAACTCTACCTTGCACCTGCCTTGCTGTTCCCTGACTATGGTGGGGTGGTGTCTGTGTTAGGTGAGAGTTCAAGGATGGGGATTCCTTTCTCCCCCCTCTTGCTGCTGGAGGAGCAATGGGGTTTTGTCTGTGAGAGCTGCCATGTGCATTCCCAGTGCCAGGACACATTCTCACAGGATTTGGGTTTCTCCTTCCCTATTAGGTTTGTGAAAACCCATTTATCTGCTTTGCCTCCAAAACACTTCTTGGGGTGGCCAAAACCAGATCTGAGCACAGATCAAGGTATAAAATCGCAGAGAAGGGTCCCCCTGCTCCCCGCAGAACCCCCCTGCCAGCCCTGCTAAACACAGACTGCCCTCCCTGGGAGCAAACACAGCCAGCAAACCTGTTTACATCTGAGTTGTGAACAGTGTCACATCCCCTAAGTGTCTTAAAGTAATACTTGATGATATTCTCTCCTTCAGTAAACATATTGATTAGATTACAAATAAGATTACGACTGAACACGGCCCTGCGCGGAGCGCGGGGCTGCGCCGCCGCTTCCTCCTGTCAAGGAGCTTCCAGTTCATTTGTTACACAAGCTCTTGATTATTGTGATTTAATGTGACTCTGCTCTTCCTCCCCGACGGGGACACCAAACAATTAGTGGCTGCATTTTGGGGTGATTATAACGTACCTTGGGGGTGGTCAGGAGGCAAAGAATTAAAGAGCAAAGGACTTAACGACCTAGAAAACAGCGATTCCCTGACACGGCGCTGCCCGTGGGGTGGCTTGACCTGGAATCCACACAGCAGCCAGGGCTGGGACATGACAGCGCTGGCAGCCAGGACCAAGGCAGCCCTTGAGCCACAGGGTGACACAGGAGTGTGGCTTTGGGAGCGTCTTGTAGGTTTACAGTGACTTGGGCACCCAGGGAGATGGGAAAAGGGGCAGGCTCAACCCTCTGATTGCTGCCAGCAGCATGGATGGATGGATGGATGGATGGATAGATGGATGGATGGATGGATGGNCCAAGCCTAACCCTAAGCCTTACCCTAACCCCAACTCTTTAAAAAACAATGGGGAGGGTGGGTGTTTTCTGCTAACACAGCTTTCAAATAAATCCTAATTTAAGTAATTGAACAGCCAGCATTTATTTTTCCTGTTGTTTTTATTTTCCTACCAACTTCCTTGTCAGTTTAACTCACAGGTAATGTGTTTTTTCATCGACAAGCTGGGGGCATGTCTGTGTGATGCCACGGCCTCTGGACCCCTAAAGATGCTTCAGGATCTTGTACATCTGTCCAAAACCCACAGGAATGATCCCATCCTGCCTGTCTTGGGTGATATTTTGCCCTGGTGTCTCTCCTCACTGTCAGTCTGCAGGGGCTGCCTTCATCTAAGCAGTCCTTCCTTTACCCAGAGCTTCAGCCAAGCCTCCAGAGTTTCTGATTTCAGTTTTTAAAGAGCTTTAGGATACATTAGACAGGATAAAAATTTTATGAGGGAAACATTATATACACTTTTATACTTATAACCCCCATGTTTCAGGGTAAAAGACACCTTCTAACTGCCTGGGGTAAGGGGGAAACTCCTCCACTGGGTGCTTTAGAGCCTAATTGTTTGTTATGGATGTTACGTGGTAAGTTTTTAATAAAAACTCCAAACTTTCCTGCAGGCTAAAAAAGTCTCGTGGGATGGAACATTTGGGCTTGGTACAGGAGAGGATACACCATCAGCCACAGAAGATTGGAGGCAACTGCCTGCCCACAAGGCTGGGGAAGGGCCTGAGTATCCCACAGGGTGGGATGGGAGCAGAGGAGGGGCTGAGGCACAGCCCATCCCTGACCCCCCTATTTACCCTCCACAGACCCTCCCCAACACTGACAGTGAATTATTCTGCACCTCAAACTGCACCTCAGTTCCTGCCGTGCAAATTCAGCTCCTTTATTAAAAAGTTGTTTTGGTTTTTTTCCCCAAATGTGCAGATTATTTTTTTTTTCAATGAAAAGGGGCTGGAGGCTTTTTCGAGATGGTAAAAATAAGGCATCTTACAAAATATCAGTGATCTCTACCTTGCACCTGCCTTGCTGTTCCCTGACTATGGTGGGGTGGTGTCTGTGTTAGGTGAGAGTTCAAGGATGGGGATTCCTTTCTCCCCCCTCTTGCTGCTGGAGGAGCAATGGGGTTTTGTCTGTGAGAGCTGCCATGTGCATTCCCAGTGCCAGGACACATTCTCACAGGATTTGGGTTTCTCCTTCCCTATTAGGTTTGTGAAAACCCATTTATCTGCTTTGCCTCCAAAACACTTCTTGGGGTGGCCAAAACCAGATCTGAGCACAGATCAAGGTATAAAATCGCAGAGAAGGGTCCCCCTGCTCCCCGCAGAACCCCCCTGCCAGCCCTGCCAAACACAGCCTGCTCTCCCTGGGAGCAAACACAGCCAGCAAACCTGTTTACATCTGAGTTGTGAACAGTGTCACATCCCCTAAGTGTCTTAAAGTAATACTTGATGATATTCTCTCCTTCAGTAAACATATTGATTAGATTACAAATAAGATTACGACTGAACACGGCCCTGCGCGGAGCGCGGGGCTGCGCCGCCGCTTCCTCCTGTCAAGGAGCTTCCAGTTCATTTGTTACACAAGCTCTTGATTATTGTGATTTAATGTGACTCTGCTCTTCCTCCCCGACGGGGACACCAAACAATTAGTGGCTGCATTTTGGGGTGATTATAACGTACCTTGGGGGTGGTCAGGAGGCAAAGAATTAAAGAGCAAAGGACTTAACGACCTAGAAAACAGCGATTCCCTGACACGGCGCTGCCCGTGGGGTGGCTTGACCTGGAATCCACACAGCAGCCAGGGCTGGGACATGACAGCGCTGGCAGCCAGGACCAAGGCAGCCCTTGAGCCACAGGGTGACACAGGAGTGTGGCTTTGGGAGCGTCTTGTAGGTTTACAGTGACTTGGGCACCCAGGGAGATGGGAAAAGGGGCAGGCTCAACCCTCTGATTGCTGCCAGCAGCATGGATGGATGGATGGATGGATGGATAGATGGATGGATGGATGGATGGATGGATGGGATGCAAGCAGGGTCATCCCATAGCTGTCCCCACAGCCTGGCCCTACAGCTGTCTCTCTCCATCATTGCATCCCTTGCTGATGGATGAGGGGAGGGAAATCCCACTGATGCACAGCTCAGCACAGACTAACTGGGATTTAGGGCCGAGAGCCCCAGGGATCCTGGCTGGATCCAGGCAGCTGAGAAGCCCACACCAGCCTGCTCCTCCACGTGCAGGAGTTAGGGTTTGGGTTAGGGTAAGGGCAGGAAGCAGCAGTGGAGCTGACTGGGAGAAGAGCCCGGACAGACTCTGCTCTGCAGCCCCGCTCCCACAGCCCCACATTCCCACAGCACATTCCTGGGATAGCTGGGATTTTTTACCTCTAGCATCCACAGCTCCTGGCTCAGCTTACCCCCACCCTCTCCAAACACAACTCACACGGACCCTCAGACACTTGCAACTTGCAGGAATTGCAGCACTTGAAAGGGGGAAAATTAAGAGGCAGTGGTTCAAATGTCGATTCTGTGTGTACTGTTCTTCTTGACACTGATTTTCTTACATCTTACCATCACCAGAAGTTCCCTTTGAACAACTCTGTCCTGTTTGTAAATGTTTCTAATCCACAGTTTCATTTTCTTCTGCACTTTTTCCCCTCAGCTTGCACGTGCCTTTGCTCTTGTAGCTCAGACATTTGCTCCACTCAGTGACTGTGCCCTCCAAAAAGATTTAAATACACAAATAGTCTGGGGCAGCCATTCTGATCAAACCCTACTGAAGCACACAGTGCTCTCTCCTCATTCCTTTCCTTTAAATTATTTTTTTTAATTGCAGTTTTGGGGTGTTTTTTTTTTCCTGCTACAACATCCAAGCTTCACCCTCTTTTCTCCCCTTCCCACTTTCTGTTATTTTTATCATTTTATTGTATTCTATCATTACATTCTGTTATTCTATTATATATTTTCTATTATTTAGCAGTCAGCAAATGAATATTTCATNTCTGACAGGTGAAGGCACGGGAAAACAAGGACCAGCTGCCTTCATGATTCTCACCTCTTTGTATTATTTTTGCCAGGGGTCATTATTGCCTTCTCGCTCACCCCCAGGGCAGGGAGAGCCCAGCGCTGACCTCTCTCCTCGCCCCCACCCGGCTCGTCACTGCCCCGGCTCTCTGCCATTAAATTCCTGCTGAGTGTTGAACTACTTTGACAACACTTGGGTTTGTTTTTTTCTCTCACCTTCTCACACTTCCTCACCCCACTCCCTTTCCAAATCCAGCCACAAAATAGTCTACAACCAGAGTGTTTACTGGACATAAGGGGAAAAAGACCTAGGAGTTTTCCTTGGAAACTTTCCTTAGCATCCCCATCCTCAGAGGGAGCATCCCCCTGCAGTTCCCATGTGCAGGATGAAACATCCAAGAGGCTCCTTGCTGGACAATTATAAAATTATTCCTTTTTACACCTCTAAGCACTTTTGAGTGACACTTACACTCCCCAATTCTGCAAAACCAGTTTTTGTCAGGATCAGGGATACAGGAGAGCTGGTGGGTCACAGAGTAGACCTCACTGTGTGTATCAAAAATGTGCATCTTTCATACAAACAAAGCAGACTTTTATAAATATCTCTCAGTGTATGCATGTATTTATACACAAATATAAAAATTATATATATACAGATACCCATATTACAAGTATATATGTATCTATCCAAAATTAGGTGGCCTGGGAGCAGGAGCAGCCCACAGCAGGAGGAGCCTGGGGGATCCCACACCTCCTGACCTTCCTCCATGCTCTCACAGCAACTTCATAAACTCACAGAAAGATCCATCCAAGCCTACAAACCCTCCACGACAGCAGTTCCCATCTCAGGAATGTGATGTTGGCACTGGTGGGTTGAGCCCTCGCCTCCTCCACAGCCACTGCTGACCACACTCACCCTTCCCTGCTCCCTGCCTGCTTCTGTTGCCAAGGAGATGGGGAAGCTCACACAGACCTGCTTTGTGTTGTGTAGGTACAAGGTTTAGCTATTCTTAGGGTATTTATTTATTTTTTACATTTATGGGCAGCCCCAGGCACATTCCCAGAGGATGAATGTGCTCAGAGCTTCCAGCTCACCCAGCCAGCACTGCCTCACACCTCAGCTCTCCAGGGCTCTCATTTCCTCCTTCCCAGCCCTCAGCTCCTGCCCTCACCCTGCCCACAGGAGCTCCTGGGCATTTTTCCATCAGGGAACTGAGTTTTGGGGAGTTTTTCTGGGATCAACTGCAGGGACAGGAGGGAGAGGCCTCCCCTGGGTTTGGGGAGGACAGGGCTGGGTGGGAATGGTGCCCATCTCCACTGGCACACTCAGCTCCAACAGCTCAGCTGCTTTAGGGCTGTGCTCTAAATGGAGACCTAGAAATATCTGTACCAAGGAAAAGCAAATACACACAAAATATATTCCCACCACTCGAGTAGGAATAAGTAGGAAAAGTAGGAATTTGCACCACACAAGTGGAATTAAAAGGACAAACAAAAGCTACTACAGGAAGGAAGCCTCCCCCCAGCTTCAAATCACATACCACTGCTGTGCATTAGTGTGGGAAGTGAGAATATTATTTTTTTTAAAAGAACTTAACTCTTATTTCTCAAACATAAATTATCAATCCCACCAATTCCACCTCAAGGTGAAGGGCCTTACCTGTACCTTAGCCAGATTTTACTCCTGTCCCTCTCAAAGTGGAGCAAAGGAGCTAAACAGTGACACACTCAGCACCACATGAGGATTATCATTTTTACTGAGAGAGGCTCTGCCTAAACATCAGCACGTTGCTCTCCTGGGAAATTAGATATATTGTTCTTCATATTCCAATCTGCCATAATTGGGCAACACTCCAACGTGTTTGCTCGAAATCAGAGCACCAAATGCATCACAGCAAACTAGAAAGCACTCGTAACTTTTTTTTTTTGNTCCCCTTCCCACTTTCTGTTATTTTTATCATTTTATTGTATTCTATCATTACATTCTGTTATTCTATTATATATTTTCTATTATTTAGCAGTCAGCAAATGAATATTTCATAGTTCACATTAAGCAGGAAAGCATTGCCCGCACCGCGGGCCGTGGTTTGGGCAGGGCTGTGTTTCCCTGCGGGGCCGGAGCGGGGATGGAGCGGGGCCGGAGTGGGGATGNAGCATCCCCATCCTCAGAGGGAGCATCCCCCTGCAGTTCCCATGTGCAGGATGAAACATCCAAGAGGCTCCTTGCTGGACAATTATAAAATTATTCCTTTTTACACCTCTAAGCACTTTTGAGTGACACTTACACTCCCCAATTCTGCAAAACCAGTTTTTGTCAGGATCAGGGATACAGGAGAGCTGGTGGGTCACAGAGTAGACCTCACTGTGTGTATCAAAAATGTGCATCTTTCATACAAACAAAGCAGACTTTTATAAATATCTCTCAGTGTATGCATGTATTTATACACAAATATAAAAATTATATATATACAGATACCCATATTACAAGTATATATGTATCTATCCAAAATTAGGTGGCCTGGGAGCAGGAGCAGCCCACAGCAGGAGGAGCCTGGGGGATCCCACACCTCCTGACCTTCCTCCATGCTCTCACAGCAACTTCATAAACTCACAGAAAGATCCATCCAAGCCTACAAACCCTCCACGACAGCAGTTCCCATCTCAGGAATGTGATGTTGGCACTGGTGGGTTGAGCCCTCGCCTCCTCCACAGCCACTGCTGACCACACTCACCCTTCCCTGCTCCCTGCCTGCTTCTGTTGCCAAGGAGATGGGGAAGCTCACACAGACCTGCTTTGTGTTGTGTAGGTACAAGGTTTAGCTATTCTTAGGGTATTTATTTATTTTTTACATTTATGGGCAGCCCCAGGCACATTCCCAGAGGATGAATGTGCTCAGAGCTTCCAGCTCACCCAGCCAGCACTGCCTCACACCTCAGCTCTCCAGGGCTCTCATTTCCTCCTTCCCAGCCCTCAGCTCCTGCCCTCACCCTGCCCACAGGAGCTCCTGGGCATTTTTCCATCAGGGAACTGAGTTTTGGGGAGTTTTTCTGGGATCAACTGCAGGGACAGGAGGGAGAGGCCTCCCCTGGGTTTGGGGAGGACAGGGCTGGGTGGGAATGGTGCCCATCTCCACTGGCACACTCAGCTCCAACAGCTCAGCTGCTTTAGGGCTGTGCTCTAAATGGAGACCTAGAAATATCTGTACCAAGGAAAAGCAAATACACACAAAATATATTCCCACCACTCGAGTAGGAATAAGTAGGAAAAGTAGGAATTTGCACCACACAAGTGGAATTAAAAGGACAAACAAAAGCTACTACAGGAAGGAAGCCTCCCCCCAGCTTCAAATCACATACCACTGCTGTGCATTAGTGTGGGAAGTGAGAATATTATTTTTTTAAAAGAACTTAACTCTTATTTCTCAAACATAAATTATCAATCCCACCAATTCCACCTCAAGGTGAAGGGCCTTACCTGTACCTTAGCCAGATTTTACTCCTGTCCCTCTCAAAGTGGAGCAAAGGAGCTAAACAGTGACACACTCAGCACCACATGAGGATTATCATTTTCACTGAGAGAGGCTCTGCCTAAACATCAGCACGTTGCTCTCCTGGGAAATTAGATATATTGTTCTTCATATTCCAATCTGCCATAATTGGGCAACACTCCAACGTGTTTGCTCGAAATCAGAGCACCAAATGCATCACAGCAAACTAGAAAGCACTCGTAACTTTTTTTTTTTTGGGCAATTTGATTTTGTTATTGGATTGAAAAAGTACGTAAGTACTCAAGTTAAACCATGCAGTACTTTGACAGAGCAGTAAAAGCCAGATTTGTTATGCATTTATTCAGCACTTTCCCAGCAGTGTGGTACCACATCACAGCCCCAACGCTGCTCCTGTTGTTTGTACAAGTCCTCTGTTGACTTCGGAACAGGGAAACTCCCAGGAGGAAACCAAACAGGGTGCAACCCAGCTGCTTCCAGAGAATAACAGTAAAAAAACTGAGCAGGGAAACAAAGGGAAAATAAACTGTTTCACAGGAAAGTTATTTCTGAAGGGGCAGAACAAAGTAAGATCATGCAGTGGCTACGAGGCCTCCCTGCAATGTGCCCAGAGCTCCCCTCACCCTCCCACATCTGCAGCAGCACTGGGCAAATTCCTCTCAGCTAACACAGGAAAACATGACTGAATTCCTAAAAGCAAGCTTTAAGAACTGCATTCCCTTTCTCTCATAGCTCTATGGCATCTCATAACAACACAGAAAAGGAAGGAGCTCTGGCTTGTCCCTGCTGATCTGTGGCACAACCATTCCCAGGACTCCAGTGGGAGAGGGGAAGGTGCAGCGTTTGGCCACAGCAGATTTGCAGGGTGAGGAGAGATTGGGGTCATTAAAATGAAGTTTTAATCCCCCCAGTTGTGATCCTATGGGATATCCTAACTGGAGGAGTTTTAGTGTTGGGCAAATAAAAGGCAAGGTCAGCATGGCAGAGCAGCCTTTAAGGTGCTGCCCTCCCTATTCATCCCTCCAGCATCTCCCAGATTCATCATCCTAGCAACTTCCAGAGACAAAGAAAAGTCACTTGCTAAAAACCTCCCAAAATAACTGAGGAGCAATCCTTGCCATGGGACTGCTCATATGGCATTCCCAAAAATCTAAAGATTGGCCTCAACCCTTACTACCTAAACCTTTTCCTCCTGGCACTTTACACACTTTAACACCTCAGGTTGGCCTGTCCTTGCCTAAAGCCCTGACTGTGCAAAAATCCTGGCACAAGCACTGGAAGTGTTTGAAGAAGGGACCCTCCCACCTTGCACAGCCAAGCACAGGGCTCTGCACTCACCTGGGCAGGTGGATCCACACTCCCACACTGCAGGGAAATGTCACTGCTGAAAGTGTCACCACCCCAGCTCCAGCTGCCACCCTCCCTCACTTACCCCAAAGGTCAAGGCTCTTCTCTGCAGATGGACAAACAGCTGTAAAACTAAGAAAGTGGTTAAAATTGTCCTTGGAGTTCATATATCATCATTTGTAATTTAGACAATCTCAAATGTGGGGAAACTTCTTGGATCACAGGGAAACCTCTAGTAAAATCTTAATTATTGTGAAATTGGTGGTATTTATCATGTATGCATCTCTCACTGTATATTAAAAGGTTTCCTGAAAATATATCTATTTAATTATAAACCTGTGAAATAAGAAAAAACAAGCTGAATTCAGAATTCCTTATTCTATCCTACTTGTTCTGTTCCATTTTTCTGTTGGAAATAGAATTATATCAACAGTTTAGGAACATTACAGCTATGCACTACCCAATAATCAGAGGTTAAAAAAAAAATAGAGAGACATCAAGACTTCTTTAAAACAGGGCAGAGAGCCCACAAGTCACAGACTTACAGGCAAGAGAGAAGGAACCTGTCCCTGACATGGAGCTGAAGAAGTGTGATAAAATAAAGGTGCAATAAAGCCTCACTGACTCACATATGGAACATCCCAGCTGGGACAAATTTCAATTTTGGGGCTGATACAACAAAGGTGCATCAGTCTTGGTACAAAGAGACCCAAGGAAAGGGGCAGTGAATTCTCCTCCATGTTCACCCTCCCTCCCTGGTGGAGCTGCACAAGCTTTGGGGCCAGGAAAGAATCACAATTTCTCTCTCTACAGGTCACTAACACACAAGAGGAGTGCTGTTGTACACAGGTACTGCCCTGTAAATACCATCCCTCCTCAGCTGTGACTTTGAAATGCCAAATTTTGAGCAGCTTCAAAACTAGTTACTGATTTTATCATAAAAAAACCCAAACCAACAACAAATGAACAAAAGTCTGCAAGTGCTGTGCTGTGAGAACTCCTCACAGGTGCCAGTGACAATAATGTGCCAATTGCCCAGTCCAAAACTCCAGGAACTACTGGAGGGGGATGGATGCTCCCAGCTTTTCTGACTAACAACAGGAAAATTCACCTTTTAGCTGAGAAAAACAGTATGGAGTGAAGGGCTGCCTGTGCACTTAAAACCAATGTTATTTAAAAAACTCCAAAAGGTGTGGTTTCACAGATCTCTCCCTCCTCCCTTGGCCTCTCTAGAATATTTCTAAGCTACTGCTGAGCAGGGAGAGCAAAGTACAGCACATCATGTAATAACTTTAACTTTTCACAGTTTCTTCCCCACTTACCTGCCACAGCTTTGCAGACACTGCCCAGTCACTGCCTGGCCAGTGGTGATTAACAATTACAACCAGCTCCTGCTGCAATTAAAGGGGTGCTCTGACAGTGCTTTGGCCAAAAGTCAAAGGTGTTTCTCTCCACTTAATAAAATTTAATGACTGTTTGGAGTTTGTAAACAATGAGAGTCTCGGTCAGTGTCCCACAGGGTGTCAGGTGAGCACATCCCTTTAGGAGCTGATCCTCTTTTCCAGACACTGATCTCCCCTGGGCCTGCTGCCAGTGCCTGTTCCACAGCAGGGCCTGGGGCAGCAGCCTGTGGACAGATTTGTCTGTATGCAAGGAATAATCATCAAATTAATGGATTAGCAGGATTAGGCCCACAAAATTATTAGGTTAAGTGGCTCGTGAGAGGGGAAATTAAAAAAAAATACAACCCAAAAGCTAAATATTCAGTACAGAACATCAAAAATGCTTCTCAGATTTTCACATTGATAATTCAGAAGTGTCCATGATTATTTTCTTTTATGACTGTGCTCCAAATTGTGTTTCATGTCCTTCCTTCTTCTGCAAACCACTGTAGTTGTGTTTGAGGGAGCAGGCTGCCCTCAAGGGGAGGGTGTTTTATTAAAGCTTCACTAGATAAACACAAAATATTTCAGATGTTTCAGACACCTTTCCCTGCTTAAAAACCAACCAAAGCAAACCCACTGTCCACTGATGCCACTCCAACACTCCAAGACCCCTAAGACAACAGTCAAATGTCAAGATTCATGAAGTCACATACTCCAAAATACTGACAAAACAAAACAATATAAAAACCATATCATCCCAAAGTGCATCTTTAGCAAACAGCATCCCCCCAGGCAGATCTTTACTGTACCAAGAAAAATAAATCCAAGTGGAGAAAAGATTTAGAGAGAAAAATACATTAGCAAATACAGATAAATTTGTTTTTAATAAAGGAGTTAATTTTCTTTCAATCCTATATAAAACAATAGCAATTAAAAACTTCATTTTTGAAAGTAAAATATTTACATATGAACAAGTAACTGTGCAAAATTTACATGAAAAAAAAAATGGAAAGACAGGATTTCCTAAAAGACAAAATAAAAGGGGTGTAACAGTTGTCAGGTGTTGATAAAAATACTGATCAGCATTCAGTTTACACGCAAGAGAGTTAAATTCTACCATGAGAGTTCACACAAAGAAAGCCAAAGTATTTACAGTCATAAAAGTACTATCAATAGACAATTTAATACAATAACCTCTGAAAATATAAAGAACCAATTAGTATATTTGTAATAAAAAAATAGGTACAAAGAAGGGACTTTGCTCTGGACATCTTTAAAGTAGGCCCACAGCTTGCATACAGTCTTTTAGCAAAATAATTATAGTTTACATAGCCATTTTTATGTTATGTGCCAAAAATTATGTACAATTACTGACAAAATACACCAACCATTTTTCAACACTTGATTCACACTGAGAAACAGTCTTTTGATGATTCCTCTCAACTTTTGATTTTATTTAATCTAAGCTTTCACTTTAGCTAAAAAACACAGTGCAAGTAAAATATATTTATGCTGAAAAGGTTTCTCTTTTTTTCCTTTTTTTCCTTTTTTAACTTTACAGCTTTACAAACTATAGCAAATAAAATGCATTTTTACAGATGCTGCTAAAACATTCAGAAGTAACCCTCTTTTACGGGATTTCAGGGCCTCTAATAAGCAATAATGTGATTAAAATTGAGGTTATGTTTAAAATTAACTGTATATCCCTCTAGATTTTGAGCATTTGGGGGAAAGATAAATATTCTTAAAAAAATCAGTTTGCTTTGCTAACTGACTGTTTAAAAAAAAAAAAAGCTAAATGAAATGAGGTCATCTGCTGTAGACATATGCCTATATAATGGATTTAGTTGAATAAAACTGAACTAAAATGAACAATTAATGTTGAAACTGCTACAGGGCTGACAAAGGGTAGCTAGTTATTTGCTAAACGATTCCATCAGTCTTTATATATGGCTTGTTTGGCAAGAAGGCCACTCAATCAAGAGATGAGTTAAAATTTAATTGTCCTTTTATAGTATCCACAGGCCTTGTAAGTATCCTCACTGTTACAGAAATGTATTTCTCTTATACTGAAGAGTTTATTTATAAACAGGAATATAAAACTGTTCCGTGTAAAGAGAGGTGGTTGTTTTTTAAACAATATCCCATTCGCTTGTTACAAAAAGGCGTCATTTGCAAATATATTAAAAAATGTCCTCAGGCGTCTCTCCGTCAAAAATACCTTGATCTTTTCCATTTTACTTAAGGAATGCTTTGTATAGCAATAGTGAATGGCTTGTCTCTCGCTCATTTTCTAAACAAAATATGAGGTCCCTGAGGTTCACCCGCGTTATCCTTTGTCGCGTAAACTGTCTGGTTGTTCCAACTCCAGAGCTGCCTGGGACTGCTGCACTCGAACCAGATCCCTGCAAAGCACAACAACAGGTCAGTCAGTCTGTGCCCAAAAGCATTCCAAAACTTTTCAGAGAAAAAGTGTGACCTAAAAACTGTACATAGTCTGGAAGCTGCATGCTACCAGATTAGAGATTTCCTTTTTAATTCTTATTTATTAACAACAGTTGAACAATCAGAAGTTTTCAGTGGCATTCAATACAGACAAGAAAAGCCCCAAAGCACTGCCTGTATTTTCAGGAAGGCATTAAGGACAGGCAATTGCAACAAGCAAACCAAACAGAAGGTACAGGATTCTTCACAATGCCAGCACACAGATGCCAAGGGCAGCCCTGGAACTCTGGGTGACCAGGGGAGCAGTCCTGTTCCCAGGACTGTGAGGCCTTGAATCATGTCCTAGGTCCCCCTGATCACCATGGTGGGGTCCTCTCCTTTTGGTGACAACAGCTGTAACCAAGCTCGGGACTATATTTAGGAGCAGCTTTCCTAGGCACAGTCACACATTCTCTAAAGACCTCTGAATGCTTCTCCATCTCTCAGCATCACTCATCCCTCTGGTACACACTGCGAGGCTCCTAAAGTTGTTTATCGTGCTGACACGACAAACAAGCAGCATGTTATTATGTTTGTTACTCAAAAAAAAGAAAAAGAAGAAAAAAGCAAAAAGCAGAAGGGAACAAACAAGCGGCACCAAGGGCGGGGAAGGAGCGGGAGGAGCGCAGGGAGCGGCTGCAGCTCCGCCAGCCCCCGGCAGATGGCGCGCGCGGAGCGGGATCCCGCCTGCTCCCTCAACTTTCACTCCTCCGCTGCTGACGGGTGATTTTCCCAAATAATGAATTCTCCTGGCAACCGGAATATGTATTTATGTATTTCTGCGGCTCAGCTACGCATTCATTTTTCCCTCCACTTCAATTTACTATAATAATGTTCTTTTTTCTTTTTTTAATGAAACTTTGATACTTCACGACACCAAACACACTCCAGTGGTGAATGAAGACTTAACTGCCTGTGAGTTTGGAGGTTTTTCAAAAATGTTTCTTAATAAGAACACCCCAGACTTGAAAAAACGCCAAATTTAGAGTGATGAATGAGCCAGGTGAATAAGCCGCTGAGGCTCCCACTAGCACATGTGAAAATCATGTATTTAATCAGTAAACATTACTGATGATCAAACCAGTCTAAAATTACACTGGCAATAATCACTCTGGGTTAGCAGAACTCTGTTCAGAGCAGGTAAACTTGCTTCACCACAGTTCTAACAGTGAAGTCAGATTTTTGATTCTCAAGCATTCTGTTACCCAGCAAACACCAAATCACTAAAACCCTGTAGTTAGGGGCTGCTTAAAGGCTGGATTTGCAAAGGGATATTTTAAGGCACTTGCACAATTTGGCCATCTAATTTTCACCAACTTCAGTGGAAATCAGAAGATGCAGGAGAGTGTTGGATGCTAACTCAATTTTCTTACATACATATGATTGCTTGACCACAGAAAGAATGGCTGGAAGGGGTTTTATTCTCAGTTTTTAAATATTCTTTAGTGAAAGCTCAAGCCTGAGCTTTATTATGTAGACCATAATACTTGAAATGCAAAGGCAAAATTTCAGGAGTCTTTTAAAGACACAGAATTATGTATGAAGTTAAGAAGCTTTTTGGTAACTTTCAGTAAAATCACATGGAGATAAAACTCTCAAACTGACAGCAACCTGTTTTGATGAATTTGGAAACAAAACAGTACAATTACTACTTAGAAGTGATTTTTACATGTAATTAAGAGTAAGCATTTGTAGACATCAAAAGCTTCCATTTACAAATCTGTGTCTAAGTAATGACAAACCTTATTTTCCACACTTCTTGTAATATGCCTTAACCACAAAGTGCATACAAATGGTGACAAGTGGAGCCCAATTTAAAAATGTCAAGTGACACAGCAGCAAAAGCACAGCTGTGAGTATCAGATCAAAGGCAGCTGCTTCTTAATTAAACAGACAAAAAGATGAGATTTCCAGGGAACCTGTAGTTAATTGGTTAACCAGTGATTAATCCAGGATAACTAAATTAGTCAGATTTAGATGAAATACAAACAACTGTTCACAGGAGATGCAAAATACATCCCATAACCTAAGTGACATTAACAGGCCATTAAGGTGGCACAGCTGAGCATGCAGGAGTAAGCAATGCCAACATTAACTCTGCATGAAGTACTTCAGCATATTCCTCTGAGACAACTTCATTTGTGTACACATCTATCTTTGCAAAGTGCCCCATTCTGCAATTTTCATAATTTTAAACCACATCTATAAACCTTTAATAGTGTAATTTGTCAGCTTATATGAAAACAAGTCTTATTCTCAGTAGCAGACATTTTAGTAAATTTCAGAACTTAAAATTACTTTAAAAGATGCTCAGGAGGCTTGATTTTTTATAAACAAAAATAACATTTAGTAGTATTCGGATTTTTCTCTACCATTTTATAACAAGCACATGTAAATTATTGCTTCCAGCAATTCAGTATAAACCAAGGTGAACTCTTTTGAGGCTTTTCTACAGTATAAATGCTTTAGCAATGAAAATTCGGAATGCTCAAGGAGTAATAAACAGAATTATTAAACTATTACTATTCTGTCATTTGCTATCAGACAAAAAACCCCATGGGGAAAAATCCTCAAATTATGAAGACAGCTTTTGGTCCAATAAATGGCAATTTTCAAGAATATTTTGTTCTTTTTAAACATTAGAGAAATCCCACATTGAATGTCTCATGCAGAAAGCAATTTTATACCATTTCTTGTTTATTAACTTGTTTAGAAATATAGCAGATAATCATCTACCAGAATGTAAATTAAATTAATCAGACACTGATCATTCTGACACTTAGTCTGCAGAGAAATTTTTAAAAGGCAGATTCAACAGTAGAATATACAGAGGGTGTGCAAGAACATCCTGATCAGATGGAACTGGTCAAACTGATCTGCTGTGGAGACACTGAAACTAAGGCAAATCAACTGCTGAAGACAGAAATTAGGCAAGTTCCTGTAACTTGAGGCTCCTGCTGTCAAATTTAGCCATGATTCAATTCTATCACCCCACCTACCTCAGCCTTACTCTGCACTCCATATTATATTGGTTGCAACCACCAAAATCTCCTTCCAAAACTATGGAGGTCCAAGAAGCTGAGACTTGTGAGATCAGAGAAGGTTTTTCTAACATTCCTCCAGTTCCATGAGTCAGGGAATGACAAGTCAGATTCTATTCCCACTGCCACTACAGGTGCTAAAAATTGATCCTGGCCTTGGAGTGAACAAATCTGAACACAAAACACTGCTGCTGCTCGGGGAGCTTCCACAAACTGGGGAAAAAAGCCCTGGACAGAAAGGCTTGCACAGAGGCTGAGGCAGCAAAAGCAAAGGTGACAATGATACTGTACCTCTGTCCCTGATCCAGATCCTGGTGAGTCTACTTTCCTTTTCTTCCTGGGACCAATGGCAGCTAACGCAGTCAGGTTGGCGTCCCTCTGTCTCATCTGTGCAAGCTCTTGCTGCTGCATCTGTGTGTGCCAGAACAAGGATGGTTCATCACTTCTCTTTCAATTTCCAAAAGAAAAGCTCATGTTAAGGTCAACACTCACCTCCTTGGCCTTCTGTTTTAACCTAAGCTGTTCTGGATCTTCTTGTCGAGATCGAGACTGTGTTGATGAAGGACAATTAGGAGGTGGTTGATGGAAAAGAAAGAAAAATGAATTCAGTTACAAAAGAGTTAAATATTACATATAAAAGCCTTTCTTAAACTTCAGCAGAAGTGAGGAATACCTGTCACTCCCAGAGAGGGCTACAGTGGTAGACAACTTTTAGAAATTAGAAGTTTTCCTTTTCTTAATGTATCTATTTTTGAAAAAGGCATCCATTTTCTGCTTTGTTAAAGATAACAAAGGAGTAGCCAGGCAATTATGCCTTAATGAAACCATTACAAGACACAAATTACACAGATCTGTGAACTGAATTACACACTTTGCATATGAACAAAGGAATCAGACCTGCACCTTTTGGAACAATTCCTCCCCTTGCTGGGTAACCAGGCACTTACTCAGAGCAGATCTTTCTGCTACACCTACACACACAGGTCAGGCTGCAGCCTGAACAAAGTGCACCCGAGTGACCCAAGCCCATTTACATCAGCAACTGCCCATTTCACTGGGCACCTGCAATTCCATGTGTGTGTCATGCTTTCAGAATCACAAAATCATTTAGATTAGAAAAGACCTTTAAGAACACCAAGTCCAGCTGCTTTCCCAGCACTGTTGAGCCCACCACTAAACCGTGCCCCCAAGTGCCACATCTACACAATACTTCAAGGATGGTGACTCAATCACTGCCCTGGGCAACCTGTTCCAGGGCTTGACAACCCTTTCAGTGATGAAATTGTTCTCAATATTCAACCTAAACCTCCCTTGACACAACCTGAGGCCACTTCCTCTTGTCCTATCAAATCCTGAGTGTTGTTTAATCCCTTACATTCTTTAGGCCAACAACAAAATAAATCCGGATTTTGACATTGTCAGCTCATGCTGGGTCACAAAACTAACAGAAAACATAGCTTGTTTTGTGAATTATTTCTAGGGTGCTCTTATCTACTCATATTAATTCTATATTCACTGAATAAAACCAGTCTAATATTCACGCTCATGTTTATATAAACTGCTGTAAATTGTATTTCTCCAATTTGTAAAAATCTTTCTGAATCCTATTCTATTCTACTTCTCCAAAGTACCTGCAACCTCTCTATTACATTTAGAAGTACCACCAAGCTATAAAATTCATCTTTTTTGGCCAACGCAAAATGCAAAAACTAAATTTCAGGACTCCCTTTAATTTGGGAACACGCAATGAGAGTGGCAGAGAAGCTGTTTCCCATGCTTTACAATGAAAAGCAAAACTGAGCTCTAGTTAAGAACACATTCATCAAGTTCCATCTCGGAAGACTGGCCTTCCCCTTCATTGCAAGTGTTTTAGAATGAAAAGAAACTCTGCAGTGTTGATGTCAAAAATGACACTTTGCAAACACATATGAAAGCCAAGCACTTGCCTTTGCTGCGCGCATTAAAATTTCCCTTTCTTGTTCATCTTTACGCTGCTTTTCTATTTGATCAAGTTGTTCAAAGAACTTGAGCTGTGCCCGAACGTCACTTGCTTGTTCATATCTTTCATCATCCTGAAAATACAGCAAATATGTTTCTCATTACTCCCTTAAAAACAAAGCTGTTAACTTGTACTGTACTGGGGAAGAACATACACATTCAAAGCTCCAATGTTCACTTTGTCCTTTTCAGACAAATAGCAGGAGTATATTTACACCACTCAAACTAGCTAGAACTCTTAAAAGCATTTTGTTCTATTCCATGAATCATCAGATTTTGACTTCTCAACTAATATCATCACAGCTTTAACCTCTCAAATGTATTTCACAGAGCTGCGTGGTTTTTTTTAAACACTGCTCAGGCATTTGCATCTATTAGGAACACACATCTGTCAGAGAGAAGCCTCCTGGGAATTCAAAGCACTGCTTTTATCTGTCTGACTCTACAATCACTCACACACTAAACATTTGACATAATAAATAAATGGGAGGGCACAGCTTCTCTGCATTTGTTTTAAAACCATTTTGTATATGCAAGCTGCAAAGTTCTATTCACCCATGTGTATTAATATCTTAATGGAAGGTGAATCAGTCAAAGAGAATAAACAACCTGATTTCACAGAACAAAGAACACCTGAACTCCTGCATTACAGTCAACACCACAGCCTGCTGAATTTGTGCAATTCTGCCATTTGATTTGAGCAATTAAATACAGTTACCTTGTAGGAGATATTTCTTTGTTGAGCAGTCTCTGATAGTTTTTCCACGAGGTTTTGTAGTCTTTGTTGTGTAGCATGTGATACGTAGCTAACTACATCAGGATGGATTTCTGTTATTCCATGTTTTTTACCTACAATCAGAACACAAGTGGGTTGTAAAAAAATCATTTTACAATACAACAAAATATGAGTATAATCTCAGTCATAGAAATTTAAATCCCTTTTGCTAAAATACGATTTTCAGGTTTTTCTCAGACAAGGATTAAACAGGAAATTACATGCATATTAAAATTCATATTAGTTTAACAAAATTGACAATCTATTAATAAATGCTGTGTACTACAGTGTAACAAAGAGTTCAAGATTGCTTTTTGTTCCACCATCAATTCTAAATTACTAAGTAAAGCTGATAAAAATGCTTCTGGACTTCTTTCATTGTTTGTCTCATGCTTGTTACACCTTATCAGTTTATACAGTGAAAATTTCAGCTAGGTTGAGTAGTTTTGATGTTGAATTGCCATCATTTTAGAAGGCAAATCTATGTTTGCTATTCCTTGACACTATTCTAGTTTCATAAAACAAATTATTTCCCACAAGCATCTGAATATACCAGAAAATTCCAGAAGGTAATGACTCCAGCAACTTTTAATTATTCAAACCAATTTCTATGGAAAATGCCTTCAATTAAACCTAAGAGAAGTGAAATTTGTTTTTATTAATGTTCAAGATAAAAGAACATACCTATTTCTAATATCCTTCTTTGTAAAGGTGCTGGGAAAAGGAAGGTTTCATCTTTACAGGACCTTGTTAATGTGCCCACGAGCTCAGAGTTTGTTGCCAATATCCGAGCACTTTCTTCTGACAGGTTGACTCCAGCCATTGATGCAACATCATTAATGTCATCATCATCCCTTAAAGGAAGGAAAATTTATTATAATCATAACATTTAGTGCTTATCTGCATACACTGCTATGATACCACAGCTGCATATAATGAATTCCACCATAAACCTGAATACTTAATTTTACATTTTATTTGCTTTTGTGATATAATAAAATACAACTCATTTGTTTGTAAATGAGAAATTACTGCTTTGACTTCAAAGAGCACTAATTTTGTACTTCCTGTTTTTTCAAGATCCTTTCTTATGTAATGTTTCAACACCTTGAGAAACAAGAGACCAGACAAATCACTACCACAAAACAATAATAACCTGCCCTCACCACTAAGACAGGTTGTACATCTGAGTAACTCAAGCACAGCTGGGAGAAGTGCAGGAATGAATTCCACTTGCTTGTCTGGGCAGGAATTGTTTATGAGGTTTAGTGCCAGCTAAATGCTAAAACCAGTCTGGCACAAGTATGTCCAGTGCTGTTTGTTGAAGTCTTTAATGAAGAAGCAAACCTGCCCCCAGAAAATCCACCTCTAGGTTATTATGAGTTTCCCCAGACAGATACAGCACCAGGAAGGTCTGAGTTCAGCTGCCCAAGCACAAACACAAACACACAGTTCCTCACCTAAAAGAGCCTCCCCCAGGTTCTTTCAGTTTATTCTTCTGAGCAGCAGCTATTTGTGTCGAAACAGTGGCAATAGCTTTGTTTCCAGGTAATACTGCTGGTTTTACCACAGGTACTGCAAGACGACAGACAGGATTTGTAGTCCATCAATAAGAGTTCACAACTGCAGGCCAGTCACAGGTAGTTATGGCAATAGGTCTGGTACAAAGTTGACCTCAATAGCTTCTGTCAGCATTTCACCCAGCTAAAAACAGGACCCTCCCACACAATTCCAGCAGTCAAACCATTTCTCTGTCAATGCTGCCCTGACAGATCTGTACCCCCAACCGCTATGGCACTACACACAGCAAGATTTTAGCAGTAGTAGGCACTTATGAACAGGGCTCTTAGGAATTGACATTCACAGAACCACAGAATGGTTTGGGTTGGAAAGGACCTTAAAGATCATCTCGTTCCAACCTCTCTGACACCTTCCACTAGACCAGGTTGCTTCAAGCCCCATCCAGCCTGGCCTTGAACACTTCCAGGAATGGAGTATCAGCAACTTCTCTGGGCAAGCAATCCCTGAACCTTCAATTAGTCATATCAAATATGGCTAATCACTAAGATAACTAAGAATAACTTGATCTCTTACCAGTCTGAAGTTGATTCAGTTGGATTTGAGGAGTAGTGAGCATAATACGACTGTGAGGTTGCCGCAATGCCACCATGGGTGTCTGTGTCAACGTGACTTGTGGAGGCCTTATCAATGCCCCTGCTTTTTGAGACTGTTGGATAACCTGCAAATAATAAGGGAAAAAAAGAACTGTAAATAATCTGAGAATCACATGGGAAGAACAAACCCTAAGAGCACTTTAATCAAGATGCAATTTAAGTTACACTTTTTTTCCTCAGATCTTTGATTGAGCTAAACCACCGATTTAAGTACTATCAAAAAACCCCTGTACACTAACAAACACTGCACATCAGCTCACATACCAGTGGTGTGGACTGCCCTTGTTTACTGACACCAACTTGTGTGGGCTGAGTGAGGCTGATGACGGGTTGCTGGAGGGTACTGGTGACAGTGGCAGTGGCCTTGCCCGCCGTGCGCTGCACCGAGGAGCTCAGCAGCACGGCCGCCGCCGACGGGATCGTGGCTATCGTCGCCTGCGTCGTTGGCTGCTGCTGCTGGCTCTGCTGAATGAAAGCTGCAGAGTCTGGTGTTAACTGTCTCAAGGCAGGTAAACTCCTCTGAAAAGGGGAAAAGAAAGAGTTTTGTTGAGTTGTTTAATCCTGGCTCACAAAATATTATTTGTAGAAAAGCAACGTGTTTTGTTTCAGTACACTGGATTGGTCTGTGTGCACCTGAGGGAAGGTGACAGGTGAGCACCCAGAAATATCAACTGCTCCTATTTAATAAGCAGGACAAAGGGACAATGCATTTTGGATATCATGGACATCTCAGCTATGCAGCCTACCTGAAACCCCTGGTATATATTTAACAACCCAAGCCCATGCTGCCTTCCCTGACTGTCATCCTGTGGCCTAAAAGTCACACTGGAACACCAGGGAAAATTTCAGAAGAGCTCAACAAAGACCGCAGTGTTTTAGTGGCTTCTTGAACTAGTTGTTTTCTTACAGCAACAATTTTTGTCCTCAGGAACAGCTCAAGGTTGAATAAGTATTTAAGAACCCAGAAATGTCAACACACACCTACAAGTATATCCCTTAATAATACATTAGTCAAGCAGTTATATTCTTACAATTCAATGCTGATTTCACTGATGGTAAATGTTTTGCAATAAATACTATTTTGAGATTTGTTTAACTACTATAAAATTTATGACAAATGTGATTTATTATTGGGAGGTGACAAATTTCCTGCTTATCCAAACCAGTTTACAGCACAGGCAAAACTTGCCCAGAAGGTACAGTTTTCTGTATCACTGAATCCCTTGTTTCCTTTCTACAACTAAAAAGAGAGCAATAAATCAACTCGTAGGTTTGTGGTTTAAGTCATAGAAAGAAAACTTTTCAGATTTCTCAAAAGAGCTACGATGTGTCACCATGGTAGAAGTTACATTACTGACTGAGCCAACGAATCACAATAATAAACTCTAGGAACTAAGACACAAAAAGTACTTTTTAAGGGAGCAAAAGCCTAACCAGGCACCATTTAAACCTGCCTTTAACATAATTTTGGAATTCCACCTCTAATGGCAAAGGATGTGCTTATATTCATTGCTGCTGATATATAAGCAGACATAAAGAGAGAGTAGTGAAGATGAGTTACCTTCAGGAAAGGCACAAGGTAAGGTTGAGGTGAAGAATTAAGTTCTCTGTACAGCCTACTGGTAAAGTCTTCTGGTTCAATTTTTCCATCCTTCAAAACATAAAATCCAAATGAACAAACTCGTAGAAATTAACTTTTACAGATATCCAACACCAAAAAAGAATTTAAGACTTGGGAACATATTGAAAATATGCAGTTTTATAATCCCTCACTATTTTTACTTATTAATAGTTTTATGAATAGTAACTAACTTTACTACAAATTTCAAGCAATGAGACCTAAAGACCTCTGGTTACTGCATGATGGAATACACAGCTTCACCATAACTTAAAGGTTGCTAACAAGTAGGCTAAGCAATACTAGTACTTATTCTATAAAAATTAAATATGTAAAGTTTTTATATTAGTATCAGGCGACATTAATTATCTTTTTTTTTGTAAAAACTTGTGATTTCCTAGTGAGCTATTGCACCAGCTGTAGTGTTTTTCCTCAAGTTCATCTTTTTCTTCATTGTTTTATCAAAATGTAGAATTTAAAGAGCTCACACTCCAACTGAACTCATATCCTCATGCATGAATATAAGCAGTAATGTCTCAGTTATAAACTTAACTGAAAATGCGTGCATCTGTTTTAATTCAGAAGAGGCAAAGTTAATTTGATTTAGCTCACATTTTATAAACTCCATCCTCTGAAGAAAAAAAAAAAAAATCCAGTTTTGAGTCTGAATTTGCCCAGAAGCTGTATTTTATAACTTTTGATGAACTTTTCTTACCAGCAGGTTCTGTACTAATTCTTTCACGTTAGCTGCAGTCTCTGAGGACTGTTTTCCAGATGATGCCAGTTTTATTAATGTGGACAGAAAGTTTTTGCATTTCTTCACATTTTCCATAGTTTCCTTAGAAGGAAGGAAGGGTAAGAGGAAAACAGTCAGAGAAAGGAAGACAAACTCTTATAATACATGATCTGATCATATACTCCGTAAAATAAAGTCTTTTAGTTCATCACTGCAGAGTAATATTTATATATATATATGTCCCTCAGCATTTAAAATTTAAACAGAATGAAATTATTTTGTTTCACATATCTATATGTATTGTAAGAAATTATGATTCTTCATGAAATCATGAAACACCAAGTATTTTAAGAATGGCACATTGCATATGGGAAAATACGTGTTTTAGCAGGAGAAAAAATAGTCAAGCTCTTGTTTCACAGTGCCCAGTACATGGATTCTCCCTGTTTTGCAGTCCTGGAAACATGCAGCTTCAATCAATCACTGCCAACTGCTTATCCCTTCATACACTGAATCTCCTCTACAATGCTGAACAATTCACTGTTCTATAAAATACATCTAATATATTTTTTAAAATGAATACTTTAATACTATTACAGAAACAAAACCACTTTGACACCTAGCAAAATTCAAGTGACCTATACCCACACGTTGTAAATTATACGGTTCTATTAAAGTTTACCTTTTCAAGGTCAACAGCTCACAGAATTCCTTCATCTTTACTAATTTCCACTCCCACCTGTGTTTACATGTATGTGTACATATGCACATCATGTACATGTGCAGATGTGAGTGGACAGACAGAGATGTCACATTTCTCAGTATCTTACTGTGGCAGCAGTGGAGGTGGCCGTTGTCCCTTGCACTGTTCTCTGAGGAGTTCCAGTTTGTACAGCTGTTGCTGTCCCCAAGGTGGTTGTTTGTGCAGTACCACCCAGAACAATCTGAGGCTGCAGAAAATACAAACACAAGATTATTTTCCTTGGAATGCACTACCAGCCTGTTTTCCTGAGCCATCAATCAGAAAAGGAGCCACAGGGCAGCAGAACACCTTTCACAGCTGCTATAAACAAGTTGCTCATGTGCGGTCTGGTGCAGTGGAAGGAGACGGCCACCAGATGGCACTAAAAACATTCGAAACGGGAATCCCAAAAGTTGGTTAAAAATTGCGCGATTTTTGGTCACTGAATAAAATACCATGAACATAACCTCAGCCACTGGGGTTTCAAAACACAACCAAAACAAGTGCTGAATTCCTGTGAACTTCATTTATCTTTTTGCCATTCTCATTAAATGCCACTTCCAAAGCGAGGAATTTCTAAAAAGGCACAACTGACACAAAAGCCTGGGTCTTATCAAGGTCTTTGCGATGAACAATGGGATAAAACATTTCTCTACTTTTGAAGACAAATTGGTAATTTGAAGTAGGAATATCAACTCCAAGGAATTACCATTGCAAGTAATATCTTCTTACGTACACAGCTCATTCATGGGCTTCCAACAGTCTAATTATTAACAACAACCCAGTCTGACAGACAAATTCCTACCAAGCTACAACTGACACTCAGAATGTTCACAAATCATTTGTAAACTTGCTCTTTATATAAACATGCATAAGAAAAGCAGCTCCCCTGCTGCCAAAGCTAACTTTATTGGTATTTTGCGAGAAACTAAGAGAGACAAGGATTTCATTTGTCTCATTTTTTTGAAATCAGGATAAATGAAGTCCATGGTGTGCTCATTACCGCACAAAATATGCAGATGGAATGATTTTTTTTTTGTCCTGTATAACAGCAGTGCAAATTAAGGAGACTCAGTTAGGTAAATTAACTCTTAGATCTAGAAAGATCACTGGCATAGGGAAAGGCTCTTTAAGGGGAAAAAGGTTAACTGGATGCATAGCAAAACCTGCATGTTTTAAATTAAAACTCTCTAATCCTGTCTACTCAAAGGATGAAGAAAGCACAATGAGACAGATAAGGCGACAGCAATCATATTGTATCACTGCTGCCTGGAAGCCATGTGGAGAATTTCATACTCTTGCACTGTTTTTTGAACTCTCAATATCTCAAAAAAAATTTCCATGCAAGCCCAAAATGAACAGAGGCCAGCCCAGACTGACATCAGTCTATCCTTCAGTTATCAGTCTCCAGAAGGACACAGACCAAGGCAGAGACTCATGTGAAGGGGCAAAGGCTTGAGGAAGAGAAGGCTGCCAGTGCAGTCATCTTTGCAATTGTAAATTTTGCTGCAGAATTCAGAGGACTGCAGATCCATCACAGGAACAACACCACAGCCCCAAATCTGAAGGGAATTCTTGTCACTTTCTTTAAGCAGAAAGCATAAAGATATTTTATTTTAGTCAGCTCTGTGATTATACAAACTACTAACAGGCTACCTTTAAATAGAATATGTATAGGTATAACATGCAATAATAGCAATATACATATAAAAAATAATACCTGTACATCCAAAACATACACTAAGACCTGCAGATGATTAGAGAGGCTAATCCAGAAGGCATTTCTCCCCTGCACTGAGCAACTGCCTTTCCTGTGAGCCTGGCAGACTCATGCACACATCAGCTCCCTACACACTCACTTGCACAACCGGGGGACGCTGTAGCGTTGTCGTGGGCTGCACTGTTGTTTGAGCCTGAGACACTTGCTTGATGATAGTAGTTGGTGTCACCTGTCGTGCAATAATGGGTGTTCCTGGAGCCTGGGGAAGAGGGGAAAAAAAAATCCACAAATACATCAGTGCCTATAGTTAAATACCATCTGCTTTATCTAGTGCTCTGATTCTGCATTATTACAAATATCAAAGAATGCATCTGAGCCACTAGAAAACTCTGAGAAGGATTTTCAGTCTTGAACTTAATGCAACTGTCAAAATTTCAGTGTACATATATCCATTTTTTTCTTTTAGTCTTATATTTATTCTGGGGAGAAGAGTTGTACACATTAACCATATATGGTTTTCTTTATATCGAAGTTTCAAATTTAATGAGATTCAGATATGCAAAAATATTTTTCATGAGTAACAGCCAAGCTGTAACAGAATTAGGAACAAAATGCAATGCCTATGCCATGTGGAAAGTAGATTTAGATTAGATACTTGGAAGAAATTCTTGACTCTGAGGGTGATGAGGACCCAGCACAGGCTGCCCAGAGAGGTGTGGATTCCTCATTTCCTGGAACTATTCCAGGCCAGGTTGGATGGAGTTTGGAGCAACCTGGTCTAATGGAAAGTGTCCCTGCCCACAGCAGGAATTGGATGAGCTTTAAGGTCCCTTCCAACACAAACAATTCAGCGATTCTATGAAACTATAAAAAGTCTGTATATCCCAGTTAGATCTACGGTTTCCTCAAATCACCAATATCACACCTTAGTTTCTCGTGTATTCTTCACAGGGCACAAGACAGATTTCAGCAGCACAACCTGCTGGACTGACCTGCACTGTGGATATCTGCACAGGGGGTGCACTGGTGGGTGTAGCAGGACGAGGAGTCAGAGTGTTCTGAGGCTGAGACTGGGCGTGTGCCTGCGCCTGCATCTGCGCCAAGGCTTGCTGGGGGATCATCAGCAGCTGCCCGTTCTCACTGCGCACCAGGACCATGCCTGCAAAACACACAGTGCTCAACAAACACACATCCTTTGCAAATATCAAAGAAGATATTTTTCTGTTTTGTTTTTTTTTAATCCAAGTTGGGTACATACGGAATTAATGTACTGCTGAAGGACTAGGCAGCTAAGAAAAAAGGTTTAGAATAAAAGCGAAATACCCAGCTGCATTATGGCATTTTTACTAGAATAGCTTAATTTCAGAAATATTCTATCTAAGTGCTTGGTGTGGTGTGCATCAGAACATCGTGAGTTGTATCTGCCCCAACCACAAATACTCCATGTGACTGGAAGTTAAAATGAGTAATCCCGTAAAAATCCTACCTGCTCTTTACTAAGAAATTTGTTTCTCAGTAAATAGAAAGAAGAAAATCCTACAAAAAGAAGAAAATCCTGCCATTAGGCAAGATTCCTTTTAGTTTGTCTTTAAGAAGGGAGGAAAATAATCAAACCTAGACTTCACCATCAACAGCAACACAATTGTCTAAGTCCTAAATTAATTTCCCATAACCAATTTAGTAATGAAAGTGGCTATAAAATCATAATCTCTCTCATGTGCATCAGCAACAGACTGCACTGTGCCATGTTACACCCCAAATGAAAAATAAAACAGGGAGGGAAATGAGGAAGTCATTCCCTGCTCAGTCACTCAGATCAATACACTTAACCCCACTGGGTAGCTGTAGGGAACCAGATTTTAACACGCAGACTTTCAGATGAGACTCTCTCTTCCTTGAAGGCACAAACAGGATCTGGACAACATGAACTGTTTGCCAAGAGCTTCATTCAGCACGCCTCACTCAGTTCCTGAGAGCCTCAGGACCTCATCAGTTCTGAAAAAGCCACCTAAAGAAACAAACTGGGCACTAAAAAGTAGTTGGCTTTTCTGAGCAACTTACAGGAAGAACCTTCGCCATGAAAATCAAGAGGCACTAGTGAAATCAGAAAGTTTTTCTTAAGTGCTGTTCAGTGAATCAAAAGCCCATACACACTCCCCAACAGTATCTGGAGATGTGGTCTATTGCATCTCAGAGCATGACTACTTCAAAAGAATCAAGCTTTTATTTGCTTTTTCTATGCTGGTGAAGTGCTGAAATGTTTACAGACAACGCCTTAGACAGTTTTCTTGGACAGTTTTACAAGTGAACTGCAAAAATTCATATACTGATTTCTATAAAAATGAGTTCAAAAGAAAAGCCTTAGTTGATTTGCTCCTAATTTTTTCCTTACATTCTCTACATTAACTCTTTCTTAATGAAGCAGAGGCCCACAGAGATGTTAAACTTGTTTACATCCAAAACCTGACTTTCCATCACAACTTGTTTAAAAGTGCTAAGGTGGGACCCACAAAGTGCTATAGACCAGTGTCATATCTAGAAACAAATACCCTCAAAGCACTTTTCTGTAGGAAAGGAGGAGGGGATGAAACCTATTTATTCTCTTGCAGACTGTAGAAATAAATATTCTTTGTTTAGCTGTCAGGTCCAAAACAGTATTTTCCAAGCCATTCCAAAAAGTAAGGCCTCTTCTCCTGTAACTTATGTCGGGAGAAGTATTTCCTTTAGAACAGCAATGGGACACTCCACCACCTCCACCACATCTGAGGAGAACTTTAAAGACCTTAACAGTGAACACAGAGCTTGATCCTGGGGGCTGCTCATTAGAACCATCAACCTCACACTATGGGGAGGGGGCCACTGACAAAAGACAGAAAAATTGAACATTTTAAAGACTAGAGAATGACCTGCTACTACAGCAACCCCATTGCTGCACAAATAGAACCTGGCATCCTCTGCAACCTGCAAACATAAAATCTTGGGGAATGAACTCTCATTGCTCATTTTTCTCATCCCTCAGAATGATCAGCTGAAGCAGCTAAATGCTAAATCAGTGGAAATCTTCAATATTATTACAACTGAAATCCTCAGTACAGTGGAAATCTGATTAGAGGAGCCTTTTTCAAGACAACATCAAATATTAAGGCTTGTTGAGTACTATTTAGTTTCTAGCAACTGAAAATGCCCCATGCCCAAATTTCCAGAAGCCCTTAACCACCACAGAATTATACTGACAAGACATAAAAAACCCCTTTCCCTAAAATTCACCAGCTCAGGGTTCCCTAGGATATCCTAAAGTTAACATGCCATCCAAATTCTTTAAAGGGTTGTATTTTTTTCCTTACAGAAGCAACATTAGAAATACGCAGCCTAGTTTTGGATGGAGGTGTGTGTTTGAACTTCTTACTCAGTGCAAAAGTGACTAAAGTTATTTGAAAGCACCAAGCCAAAGCAGTTCCCTTGCAGGTGAGACTTTTATGGCATCAGGCAGTGGCCCAGAGCTCTTTGATACCTGTTCCTGTCTCCAGCTCAACACGCCCATTGGGCTCAGCAATGTCTGCAACACACACCAATACTGTCAACTTACTGCTTTGCTCCCCAAAATATGAACGAGGAGTGAAAAAAGAGGGGAAATAACCACCAAGTGAAGGTTCAATACCCTTGAAGTGCAAGCACAACATCTGAACAATGGAATATTCTCCCTGAGCTACATGCAAAATTAGAACATGCCTACACATTAACATAGCACAACTGCTCAAAGAGACAGTTGAAAAGCATATTAATGTGAGCTTTAGAAAACATATCAAGAAAGTTCAATTTTTGGCAGCAGACAGACAAAACAATCATTTGTAATTCAATCCCTGACTCTAAGAACCACCCTGTTAGATTTCTAACACCGGGAAGTCTGAAGTACTTCTTTCAAGTATTGAAGTCATAATAAAAAAGTAACTCATACAAAGCCACATTTATATCTGTCCCTATTTAAATAGTTCTTTCATTCCCACTCAAATTTGATACAAAGTTATTTTCAATTTATATAGTTGCTAACATGTCATTAAGTCAGGCTCTACCACTGATAAATTCCTGTGCACACCAGCTACATACAAACACAAAGACAATTACAACCATCTGAGTAGTCTTGCTACTTTACTAAACTTTAATCGCAGTATGATGATATGCAACATTTTAGCTGCTTGGAATGTTAGCTTGTTGGTGTCTGGGTGATTTTGGAAAGGTGTAAAAATTCAGAATGTGATGAACTTGAAGTTTCTGTGCAGAAATTCTCCAGTACTACAGTGTGCAGGCAAGGAAGCTTTGACTGTACACAAACAGCTCTGCAGCCCTGATGGGAATTCTTTAAAAAGGGAGATGGAGCTGCCCTCTGAGTTTCTCTCCCCCCAGCCCAACTACAGACTCTATTCCAACCCAGTTAGCTAAAAAAGGATCTCAGTAACCCAAAACTATACCCAAGCTGGCATTAAGTGGATTTTCAGTGAAGTTCAGAGGGGTCATTGGAGATAACTCGATTAAGAATTAAAAACCAAGTCCCATTTATCTCCTACTTCTAAACAAAATCACTGTGAGACTGTAACACCCTCTCTCTCCATCTATCCATGAATCTCAGTCAACAATTCGTGACAATGGAGAAGAAGAAGGGCTGACAGCCACATGTGTAGAAAAAGAAATTTCCTTCCAAAACTTACATTTTAAATATTGAAATACAGGTATGTATCTTAATCTCAAACTCCAATGCATAAGGCTGCAAATGTTGAATAAATCAGGTCAGAACTGACTACCAGGTACTAGAAGACAGCTAGAATTGTATAACTTATCCCACTGTTTCAATTAAATCAGCAACATATTTAAAGATGGAAAACATCTTTCTGTTTTATCAACCAAGTTTTTGTTCCTGGATTAATGGATTAATTACTATTTGAGATCAAACAGCTAATAAACATCACTGGAAATGTTGAATTAGAATAAGGTGACAATAAAACTTGACCATTTTAAATATGTCTCTGCCTTCTTTTTCCTAGAAAGTCTGATCACATGTACTCTAAAATCATATTCACTATTAAAAATGCAAACATTCAAGCATTCTTTCCAAGTCTCTCATTAAAAAACTAATTAAAATTAAAATTAATTACCATTTTTGTTAGAAGTTAGATGCTTAAGAGAACCCTGAAAGAGGTTTGTATTTTAGTTTGAATTAAACAATTCATCATGGCTCCAAATGAAGGATTAACAAAACTTAGTTGGCTGTTCCTGATTCCAAAAAGACTCGTGGTCCTGAGCAGTACAATGGTTACCTCACATGTTCTTGCTGTGAAGACCTTCCCAGATCAATCCTGCTTACAAGACTATTTGAGATGGAAAATGCCATCATTATGTGATGTAGCTGCTTGATTCTACAGGGTCGTCTTTGCCTCTTGCTTATTTGTAATTCCATTTGCTAATGACATTTCCATTTGTAAGTGTTGTGCTTCAGGGTTTTTTCTTTGTTGGTGTTTTTTCAGTTAATAAAATGTGTAAAATCATGCACTGGAATAAAAAGTGAAGAGCTCTGGCCATAGGACATATCAGAAAAACACAAACCAGACTTTTTTTCTAATGCTTCCCTCTTCCTTCTTTCTTTGAAACATAGCTTGGCAAAACAAAGACTAAAGAAATAAATTAACGGAACGATAAGGAAGACTAATAAAATATTTTGTAGCCTTTGCATACCACTCTGGTTATCTGTGTAATTCCAAGGACATACAACTTGCTTGCTAGAGAACTCCCACATCCAAAAAATAAACCAAACCAAAACCATTTCCTGTTTTCTTACCAGTTTTTACTGGTAAATCTTGATTAATAGTATGTATAGGAGCTGGACTTCCCAATGAGAGAGAGAAAACCATCTGCAGACACAGCAGGCACCTTCAGATCAGTGTTCTGAGGAAGTGCACAGTCCAGCAGTGTCCCCTCTGACAGCCACACCCAGCAGGAAGCCACTCCACCAGCAGCATATCCCAGTGTCACCTCTCAGGACAATGCTCTATGGCTCAGGGACTCCATCCTCACCACGGGGACACACTGAAGGGACACTCAGGGACTCCATCCTCACCACGGGCCCACACTGAAGGGACACTCAGGGACTCCATCCTCACCATGGGGGACACACTGAAGGGACACTCAGGGACTCCATCTGCAGTCATCAAGCACCTAACAAGAGGACACAGCAAGGTGTGCCTGTGCTTCTCACTGGGCTCACCAGTGTGCAAGGATGAAACTCTCACCTGTGAATACAAACCCTACACAGGACCCTACCTGATCCCAAGTGACATCATCTCTCTCTGATGCAGACACTGAACGGAAGAATAGAGGGCTCAAGCTTACAGATTTTGCTTGTCACCCACAATGTAGTTCATGGTTAATCCAGATCAACTCAGAACTATTACTAAGAATCTAAACTTTTAATAAGTTGTTTTTTTTCTGAGACATGACAGAAGAATTAATAGATGTATGATCTTCAAGTGCATGAACAAGATGCTTTTCTAGTCTCCTGAGGAAATTCTCTTCTTAAAGTAAAAAAAATAACTGAAAAACTTCCCAAGAAAAAACAATTGGGGTCAGGGAGAACTGTTGGGCCACAAAGAATCAACAGACACACATGCTCATGTTCAGAAAAAATGTCCAAGCCTGAAAGAATAACCAGAGGACTGATGCTTCTGGTGTAGAAAACCGAAGTCCCTACAAACATCTCTTGAAAAGAAGGCTATTGATCATACAGTCCACTGACATCTGACAAATCTTCAAATCCTGACTAGATTTGCCAGGGAAGTTCACTAAGAGGTTATCTTCACGTCAAAGCCCTTTGGGCCTTAAGCTCCTGAGCACACACTCATTTGTGGCAAGATGCTGCAAGCATTTGACATGGCAGAAAAATCTGACAGTAATCCTAAGTGGGCTGTGCCATATTAGCAGGAGGAAGGTTTATGAGAGAATCCTTTTGGTATTGTCAGAAGAGATTCTGTTGCAACAAAACAGAAAGTGAATGTGCGTGTGAGGTTATGCAAGTTATCACACACACCACAAAAACCATCTAAAGCAAAGGGGCTGAGTCCATGCTCTGTAGGTGACTGGATCAGGTTACACAGGGACTCCAGAATGACAAAACCCTTATAAAACAACAATTTTCTAAGATTTTTACAATACAAAAATACTGGAATACCAGAGAGAGAGATGGAGAAAAAGACAGCTGCCAATACAAGCTACAGGAAGAGCTTTCAGAATAAGTGGTACATGTGACAGGTCCCTTTACTGCAGAAAAGGAAAAGATAACCTGGTACCAACATCAACACTGTCCAACAAACCACTGCCTCTTCCAGTAACTGATCCACCTGGAAAAACTCCTACTCTACAGGAATGAAAGCCCAAGAAAAGCAGAAAGAACCTATTGAAGTCTACTAGACCACTGCAGCTCCATGAAAATCTGGGTCATTAAGGAGTTCTTCCCTAACACTAGACAATTTCTAGCAGATTTAGAATTATCTACACACATTAAAGAGCAGCATCTGTAACAAATCAGATGAGTAGCAGCTCATGAAGGACCATCTATACACCAACTCATGAGAAACAGGGATTACAAACCAAGACAAGTAGCACAGAACTGTAAATGGTAACAGAGATGTGGATTAGATGTTATTGAAGACACACTACTTTGTACCTGAGGAGAAACGTGAACCACTGCATTAGATATACTTAAGTTTAGGTGCTTAGAACCTCAGGAGACCTGTGCTGCACAAGTCCAGAAAAAATTCTACTTGAACTTTCTTGCCAAAGCCTTTGACCTCAGGAGCAATCTGAGCTTTCGAGTTTTACCAACAAACATGGTTGTTTTGTGCTTTCTATAAAGACACCTTAGCTCCACAAGGATAAGCACAGTGCCTAAGAAGTCTCCTAAGTGCAGGAATCAGGACGTATCACCAAACCAAACAGCTCAAAATGATCCCATGACCATGTGAGACTTCAGCTGCTCCAGAACTGGCTGCCCTGCACTGGCACGATGAGGTCATGCTGTACAAACACAAGGTAGTAGTACATCTGTTCCCTGCTGAGCTGCAGGTCTGCAGGCTCCTTAAACAGCCAGGCAGTGACAGAGCTGTCCAGCACACTGGAGGAACCCCAGAGTCTGCACCAATGCCCTCATGCCTTGCTCCAGAGTCATGGGCACCCCAAAGCCACGAGGCTGAGGTTCTGCACACACAGGACACACTGTTCCTAGTGAAAGGGGCTGTTAAATATTCAGCACCTGCTGAGGTGAGCTACAACTTCCCATGAAAAAACATGGCATGACTGTCAGGATGCTTCAGAGCATCTCTAATACCAAACACATGGAGACTCTCCCAACAGGCACTGATTATTATATTAATTATTACATACTGAAAACTGCCATGGCACAGAGTTTTAGAGAAGAACTACTAAAGTAAATTCCATTTCCTTTTCAACTCATGTCATGCTGGAATAAAGCAGAATTCTTCCCAGACACAGAGCCTAAAAGTTTTGGTTCAGCATTAGTTTACTGCAGCACTCCACTGTTGGCTACCACTATTCTCCCCAAACTTCATACACAGATTCCAACCAAATATTATGGTCTCAGAAATATTAATTCTTCAACAGCTGATTGATGATTGTTGCCAACACAGGTGAAAGATATGTTTGCAAATATCCTCAAGAATTCTGTGCAGTGCACAGAAAGTGCATTTTGCACAGACCAAGTACAAAAGTTCACATTATGAAAAACTGCTTGTTTTTTCTTACAAAAGAGTCAAAAGACAAAAAACCCAATTTCATTTTAAAAGCTTTTGCTTACTCTTACTATGCAAGAGTTCAGTTTCAAACAACACACCTCAAATGTACTGTCTGAAAGGTGAAGATGTGAATAATTTGTAAGGTATTGATTCACAAACCCCTTTTAAGACTATAGTTAAGGAATAATGTCATGTTGGAATGCCAAAAAGCCACTGCATTTAACACTGATCCCATATGGAAAAAATCTTACCTGCTCATTTGAAAAGGTGTGTAAGAATTGCTCTGGCAAATGCATTATTTTATCTAGCAACAATTGACAAATGCTTCAACAACAATGTGATTTGAAACTATCTCGACTTCTGTGGAAAGCCATATTCCTTGAAAGTGTGTTAACATTCCTTTCTAGTCAAGCATACAAAGCCAAAACACCAGAGTGCTCTGTCAAATTGCAACCCAATCATCACACAAATCTGTCTGATGTCGAAACAGCTAAGAAAAACACTATCAAGGGCTAAACCAATTGCTTTAATTATTGATCTCCAAGCAATTCAGATTCAGCTCTGCCATTAATTTCAATATACTTAGATCAAACAACAAAGCAGTTATAGCAAAATCAGATTTGGGTTTGAGAAAGGAAGACACAAAACAAAGTGTCACTAATTCTTTATGTCTGTTATTTTAAATAGGAAGATTTAAAACTCAACCTGTCTTTATTTGTTACAATTTGTCTATACCAAGGTGTGTCAACATCAGTGTGCTGTTCAAGCACCTGAAGAAACGGGAATGGCCGAGTTACTTTTTTGCATTTATTACCACAGTCTGTACAGAAATACTTAATGAGGAGTAATGCTTTAAATCAATGTTTTCTTCCTTCAGAATGCAACAGCCTAAAACAACTAAGCACATGAGAAGCCATAAAGAACATATTTCTTTAATTTGCCCCACTATGAATGGGTATACTCAAGGTATATACTCTTTGTAATTTTAGCCACCTTTTTATCTGGAGCCCTGGAGACCCAAAGCTGGACAATTCCACCGACTGACAGCTCCCCAGGGCAGCCTCAGCACAAACATCCCCTCCACATCCTCCTCTGTAAGTTCATGCCTCTCTCACTGCCCATACAGAATTATTCTGCTTTGAGAATATGCCAAACACTGCGCCTGCAAGTTCAATACAAACCGTCAGCGGGGACATGATATTACATGCCATTTGGCTGATAGCACATTTATTAAGTAGCTCTGCTTTTGCAGTTAGTCTGAACACAGAAACAGAATTATTTTCACACCTGTAAGCTTGAATTCAGAAAGCTTTTCAACAAAATCAGGTTTCGTTTTGATTTTTACTAACCATGAAATGCACAGTCCTGAGTAATGACTAAGCTTAATGACTGGGTATGACTAACACTTATAAATAATTAGTGACTTTTCTCCCCCTCCCCCATAGAGGACAGGGAAGGAAAGAAAATCAAATTATACACTGGTAGAAAAGGAAGAAAGAAAGGAACTAAGAGGTTGAAGCTCAGTGCATGAACACTTGTATCTTCTTCCAATCCACCCTTAATACTACTGCAAACATGACTGCTCTTCTGTCTGTTAAAAACTAATAACTCCTCATGCTTGTCTTTTAACTTCCACACGGTTTAGTCACTGTCAGCCTTCCTACTCCAGGTCTCTTCTCCCACACTGATCCCTCCACAAACACTCTCCTGGTGCCCTCCATCGACTCTTTTGCCACAGGTGCTGCAATTCCTCAGCGCTTCTCCTTGGAGCTGGCACTTCTGACTCACGTGAACACAACTGGTCCCACTCGCCACACCACCACTCAGGCTGAAAGCACCTGACGTTATTACATTCGGAGAGAGGTTCTAAATGGAACCCTCCCTTACAGAAATATTTGATTAATAAACTGAAGGAAGGTGCGCAGACAGCTTAGTATAGCCTTGCTGCCCCCCAAACCATCTCAGAAAGACTCGAGCATGGCACCACACCTCATTGCCTGGGTTTTGTTTATACTCTGATATCTAGAGCACACATTTTTCAACTGCACTGGTTGTCAGCACAGCCTATCCAGCACGTGCTTTATTCTGCACAAAAGCACTGTGATAGCTTTTAACAGTTCAGCTACTCTCAGAAGCATATATTAATCAAGTTATAATCATAAGTTAGACCATTTTTACAAGAGAGGCTTACTCAATTCAATACAAATCTTAGGACAGTCATGTCAGTCATGCAAAATAATATTACACACTGCTGTGAGTTTTATGTTATTCGTTGAATTGATACTGGTTATGTGTTACTGAAAAATACATTTTAGTAAGGCATTGTAAGGGAAAAAGCATCAAAATTAAGATACACAGCATTCATAAGCTACAATTCAAATTTATAAACAGAGACCTACCACAGCAAAAAGTCACTTAATTTGCATCAATATACTTTTCTAAATCCCACAAAAAGTACTTGGTATCCAAGTTGGACCTTGCACTAAATTCTGTTCAAATACACAATAAAAGCACCATCCCTATTTAACCTGTTTTATAACACATTCACACATTTTGCTGAGCATCAACTTTTCACGTTCAAAGTGTAACCTTCTCATTACTGGTAATCTAAGTACAGAAACTCATCTTCTTAAAATGTTATTTTGAGTCTAACAACAGTTACAGACCCAAAGATCAGCTACATTTATACAATGTCTTAAGACAGCTCTGCTGAGGTGCTGAACAGATCTCACTACAGGTGTAACAATTCCTTATAATTATCACCCCTTTCTTGATTACTGATAATCTATACCATTATACAGTGAAAATAATCAACATTTTGTTCTCACAAAAAATATTCTGTATTTTAAAAAAATCCTTAAAGGCATAAATAAGACCTCAAGGACAATTATTATATTTTACATTGAATATTATGCTAAAGACACCTGAAGAGAATTACTCCAAGAGAGAAGTGGTAAAAAACTGGCTCTCAGCTCTCCTCACCCACACCTCCAGAAGACAACCAGCATTTCTGGGAGGAAATTCCCACAGATTAGAACTGGCAAGGAAATTTCCAGAGTAAGCTGAGGTAAAACTATCCTAGAAGGGTTAAAACAACCAAAAAGCTCTATTGATGTGTCCATGGCGAAAAAAAAAAAAAAAAAAAGCAGCCTCATCTAATCTGAAATATGGATGATCACATAATCCCTACACCTGTTTAATTACAGGCTGGTCTGTGTACAGGTTGTATCAGCAGTTTTGCTTCTCTTACAAGGAAGCAGATGCAGGAGGGCTGATACAATTATTTGCACACAGGAACAGACCTGTGGCTGTGCAAAGAAAAAGCCCTTTGTCACCTGTGAGCAACACACTCTTCCCTAGAGGAGTTTGGCCTTCCTTCACACAGAGCTTTAGGGTTCATAATACACCTGAAATAACTGTCTATTAACCAGGACTAAAATCTCCTCTCTATCATTGTGACAGATAGGTGTGTTTCTCTTCAGTTGTGAGAAACTGTATTTTCAAAATTCTTATCTTCATGCCACTACCTCACCAAATCTTTCACAAGAGATAATGTGCCTAACATAAAACTACACTTGCTACTCTTCCAACTAGCAAAAGTCTTTTTTTCTTACATGAAGCAATGGCAACAAATTCAAGGAGAAGATTCAGACAGATAAATGGATTAATAAACATTCATAAAGTTTTAACACAAACAGTAATCTTGACAAGAGTAGCTATTTTCAGGTAAAAATGCTGATTTTGAATATTTCTGACCAAAAAATACATATAGTAACAAAAAACGTTTAATGTGTTAAGTGACTTCTAGGTCCAGTTCCTTCTGAGCAGACTCTGTATTTGATCACACAGTTTTTACATAAAGTAACCTTTCTACACACCAATACTTTATCTTTCATTGAACCCAGATAATTTAAACATCAGTATTTTCAGCTGTGCTCTAAAACTACTTCAGAAATTTTTTTAGAATTATATTTACATATCATTTCCCAAAACAGGGAAGACAAACAACAGTAAGAGTTCTCATACACCAAAATACTTCATTTGAAGAGTTTGTGATATAATTTGTATCTTATCACTGCACAAAACTGATGCATTTTCTCCTCAGTTTGCTAAGTTGGCTGCAGCATCCTCTGTTAGTAAGGGACTCAAGTTCTGGGCAACATTCAGGTCTGTGGTCCTCAAACCAAGAAAATTTGACAAGCAACCTGCTAAGATTTCCAGGGATGGAAAACACGTAACTTCTTGCAGAGTGCAAAACACCTCAAAAGAAATAAATCACTTCTGGTTATTGACCAACAATCTCTATCACAAGCTTAGTGATACCCAAAAACCCCACATGATCACAATTTGAAGATCATACAGACATATCCATACATGCACTTCCAAAGGCTGTTGGGAACAGTATTTTTCATAACAGAACTGACCAATGTGAAATCCGAGTTAATAGCTTTCACAGCTTAACAGAATCACAATTATATTCCCATTAGATCCCATCACTTAACGACACAGTCTTATCAGATGTGCACAATATCAAGATACCCTTTTTAACAGAACCAAAAAACCCTATTGCACAGCTCTCTGAGGCTCAGGTTCTTTGGGGTACAAAGCCAAGCATGCAGGAGTCCTCAGTTATGGAAGTTGCAATGCGAACAAACACAACTTTCAGTCTGGTGACATATGGCAGATCTGATGTAGCAGATTCCAAATAAAGCAGAATGTTCCTTTTGCTGATGCATGATTTGAACATAAAATTCACCCCTCACCCAGAAGCACTCTGCAGAAGAGATCCACAGTGATCTTCCAGAAAGACAGGTACCGCTTCACACGCCAAGTACAGATCTCCCAAGCTCTAATACTGGCAAAATATCGATTCCTGCATGGCCTTGGGCAAGTCAGAACTTCTCTAACTTGCTCTTTCCCCCAGCTCTAACATAGAGCTCATACTACCTTATTTACCAATCACACAGGCAGGTTGCAAGGATTACGTTTTGTAAAATGCTTTGAAAGTAAAACATACTGTAAGTACTCTGAGAAGCCCCCATTGTCACAGTGCATTGCAGACATTATTTTTAACAAAATCGAGCCATGCCAACACAGTTAACAGGCATAATATTGGCAGCACATGCAACATACAGGGAAACTATAATGAGGATATGTTTGAACTCGCTTACTAGTCAGTGAGAAATAGAAACAACCACATTCCACTACTTCATAGTATTTCTTCTGTTCCTTTCTGTATTGCTCGTATTATGGAACTCTGATGATTTCCTCATCTATCTACATCCAAATTCCTTTGGGCACTGCTGGGGTACATGTTCCAAGTATAAAGCAACACAAAGAATGAGGCATTCAGTATGAAAAAGTGACACAAACTGTTTGATTTGTCTGATTCTTCTCAGTTGCCATCCTTCTTTTTTATACACTCTCCTTTGCCCAACCACCTACTACCCCAACTCCCAGCTGAAGGAAACAATTACTCCTGCAGAAGTTATTTTTCAGTTACTCCAGCTCCCAAAAGTACAACTGCTCAAAAGGATCCAAACTCATGCTTTACATTATGCATTCAGATAGTTTTCCCATCCTAAAGCCACCATAACCATGGCCTAAGTCAGAATCCTTCTTGGACAGTTAACACAAGCTAAAAACCAATCGCTTTCTACAAAAGAAGCTCCAATTCAACACCAAATGAAGTTTGGGCCTCTAAGGTCATGAAGAAAACCTTGAGCATGCATACTCATCTTCCAGGATGTGCAGATACACAGCACGGATGCTCTTTCAGGTATCCTTTGCTCCTGAAAAGCATCAATGATAAGTTTCAACCACTGCTAGAATTCAGAACTCTGGAACATTGCACTGTTAAAGGTGCCCCAGCAGTTTCTCAGTCTGTAAAAGGCCCATCCTGTCCTCACCACAGAAAAGGCACATGAGATGCCCTCCAGAAAGAAAGCAACCAAGAAATTTATAGTCTTGTCGTCCATCATCAGCAACTGGCAGATCCAACTGAGTTTTGGGAAAGTAATAAAGAAGCTTTATTTTTAGATACAAGGCAAAACAATTCTGTTCTACAACAGCTGCAGAACTGCACTACTGCTAGTGGGAAAACTGGTCATGACTGTAGAAGTAAAAAAAAAAAAAAACCAAAAACATAAAGACAACCCATACTATCTGCTATCTTCAAACAGGACTACAGGTCACCAAATCATATTTAATCAGAAAAATACCAGTCTTTATGATCAAGCCACCAAATTTTCCTGAGTATTAACAGTCACTCAGAAGGTAAAAGAAAAGAGAGGGACAGAGGGAAGTGAAAGTTTCTAGATTTCAATTTCCCCTAAGCTAGTAGAGAAAACTGTCCAGACCTATCTCCCCTGTACTATTCTTACTGCATACCTTCAGCACTCACCCATCCGCTCCCTTCTCTAAGCAGGCACCTTAAAAACTCATGAGATGTTATATATAAAGCAGAAGAGAGCAACAACACAAATTTGCAAGAAGAGAAACCAAATCTTTGAACCCCAAGCTGACAGTACTGCTAAGTAAGCATAAACTCCCAGATGCTGGGTTTGTACTACAGCACTGCTGGACAAGATGAGATTTTCAAAAATTATTTTAAAATACCCAAGTTTTGCCAATTTACAGTATGATTCTACCCTGTGTCAGCAACGACCTCTAAACACTTTACACACTCTTACAATGCAAAAGATGAATTTCAGCACACAATCCCAGTTATACTTTTCTGCAGACTTTTCTGAGCACCTCTAACAGTGGAACACTGACTCACTGCTTTCACAAACTCACTGGTTTTCTACCTCTTACCATGTTATTGTACATAACACATTTCTCATGACTGAAGTACTCAGAAACAACAAGTTTCATTCCATTTATTTCCAGTCAGTTTCAGCAGTGTTGCATCCTTAAAGCAGTATTGTATAAACTTGTGTTCCCACCCCCTTACAAAATCATCTCACAATATTTCCATGTCTTTTCTAAGAGGGTATAAATAAGGTTATTTTGAGACCTTCATTACCCAGATCTGTCCAACTGGATCCCAAAGTTCCAAACACAGGCTCCTGAAGAAAAGACTAAGCACAACAGTCTTCTTCCTCAAAGATGTCAGAAGTGGAAAACCATCATTAATACACAGATACTCTCAATAGCCCACTTCCTTGGAGAATACACCAAAGTCCAGTAAGGTCACAGTAATTATGGCCCACTGGCTCTTCAAACATCTCCAATTTGGTCAGGCAAGGCTTGCTGCACAATTGCCTTGATGTGATGCAAAGCATTATTCTAAAAGAAATATATTTTAAAGATCATTGATGGGAGTTTATTTTCCACATGTTCTTTTGAAGAAAACATTTGAAACCTTGAAAGGTTCCTAATTTTCAAGTCCCAGCTTAATAACTCCTGCTGACATTTTATATTCTGCTTTCCATAAATGTGACACTGTAACTATATTCTGGAGAGCTAGAAACAGTAATTCTGGATAAGAAAATAACTGTGAAACATGTGCTATTGTGGTCAAACCTTCCATCAAAATTTTCTAAGTGTTTATAATTCTTGGTGTAAAAACTTATGTGTGCAGTGTATGATTTCAAACTATTTCAAGCACTGTCTTAGAAGCTCTTACTAGCACACACTATTAACTTTTAAAAACAAACTTGTGAATGCAAATTCAATGCGTGCAGTAAGTGCACAGCACACAGGCACTGCAGCTGCAGATTCACACTACCAAACTGCCTCCAAAAATCTGGCCTATGATGCTATTATGAACCATACAATTTCAAAAGCACAGCCACCTATTCTCCTTTCACTATGAATGTACCTGCACACTGCTGAAGATCACAGCAGCTGCATGTGGCCAGACTTGCAGAGGTGCTTGGCCCTTGTGCCTGAGAGATGTTTGTAAGAACCCAGCATCCACCAGTTCTTAAGTGTTTTGAAAGAAATGGTTTATGCAAAGCATTTTCAAAGCTGGCTACTTTTGCAAAGTGTAAAAAACAAACTAAAGCAACGTATAAGAAAAATAATCAGTTCCACTAAACAAAATCCTTTTCAATACTAAGTCTGTCTTATCATGCAAGAACTCAGTTTCCAATTTCTATGTATCCAGACACATATACTTGCTTATTTTAAGTCATGCTTATTCTTTTGAAGTTATAAATATTTCTTTAAGTGTAGGACAGACAAAAAATGTACTTCATAAAAATCCAAGAGCCTAGAATCTATATTGTTTTACTTTGATCTATTCAGAACTCCAAAGGAACAATTTATGGTCCAATTTTGCTTAAGGACTGGCAATGTTGCTTCTAAGAGTAACACATTTCAGTATGCTGTGGCAGTCTGAAAACATCAGCTACCTGAAAAAAGGTCCCACTGGACTCCACAGTACTGCTTTCCCCCATAATCAGGTTTATAATGCAGTATTAACAAAAAAATCGGTATAAAAGGCAACAGACTAAACTGGACCCATCCTTTGATACACTATGGCAATAAATAAAATAAGGCCTTTCCAACCTATCAATTTACAGACTTCAAATCAAGCACCACAATTTCAAGATCTGAGTTTTACTATTTTTAAAATTAGCAACGTCATTCAAATTACTCATATATGGAAGAGACTTTTACAGAAAAAAAAAAAAGAAAGAGGAATATTTATACCAGTTAGTACTTGGATACACAGAATGTTTGACAGACTTCATCAAACTACATGGCATCACATACCACAGATAGCATATTACACAAAAACACAGTGTTTAGTTACACAGTAAATATTTTCTGATCTACTTTATGTGACAGGTGCATTGCTCTGAGGTTGGTCAGGAGTTCCAAGAGATGTATTTTCACTAAGACCACTTGTATTTTACTAAGACCACCTACTAAAATCACCACCAATTTCATTCAGTGTTAGCTGCAAAATTTAATTAGCTGCTCTTTGCATACTGCCCTGAAAACAGTGAGCAGTAAGAATACAGCTATTGTATGTATTATTAGGAGGACAGGAAGCAATCTGTAGGTTCACACGAGTACTTGCAGTAAAAAAATCAAAGTGGATACAAGCAACAGCCTGACTCAAAATAATAGCAAGTATCTAACATTACATCTCCAAATCGAGAATATTTAAGGAGGGACAGAACAATTCTGAGCAAATAAATGCTTCTCATCCTGCTTTTCACTCACCCTCTGAGTTCAGGACTAGATTCCTTGTCCAGAGATGCTCAGCACCATGCATGAGACTAGCTACTACAAAAGCTGCAGCCCTAGACACAACAGGGTGAGGTAAGGACATAGGAAGTCTGCCTTTTGTATCAGAATGCCAGTGACTAAAAAGATGATCATAAGCTTCAAATCTATGAGTTTTTAAGTCAGACTTTGAAGGTTTTTAAAGCAAAAGTAGGTAGTTTTCCTGCATTATATCTGCTGCTTCTGTGTTCATGAGAGCTCTGTGTTACTGGGGGCATGCAGGGACAGGAGGGAACCAAGCTGCACACAAAGGTTACAAACTACAGACAAAACCGCCTGAAAAGTCAAAATGTCTTTTGTGCTAATGAAATAACAATATTTCATTGGATAATATTCCATTGTCACACTTTGGCAGTTTGCAGCATCATCTACACTCACACTGGAACAAAGATACCAGGCAGAATTATTTTCAATTACTGCTGAAAAGACCTTCTGGTCACCCAAAATCAGACACTAAGTAGTGGAATGCTACTACGCTACTACTACTCAACACTAGACCAATCTCATTGATACATGTGATGCCTTTTCCACAATTCACAATTAAATGGCTCAGAATCTTACTTGGATTCCTTCCTCCCTGCAACAAATACACTTCCAAAACAAAACCCCTCAATCCTCTGACTTACCTGGTGGTAACTGAAAATTCTGAATGTTAGTCGGATTCTGAGGTGGCTGAGGCAAACGAGGTGCTAAAACTGTAGGAGTCAAAGTTGCTCTGATTCCACTCGTAGTTGGTGTTGGAGTCCTTGGCAGACTTTGTGCCACTGTATTGGCAGTGCCTTTAGCCATTCCTGTGGGGGTGCCAGGAGCTGCAGGAGGTATCCCACCAGGATTGGGAGCAACATTGGAGAGCCCAGCTTGCATAGTTTGCCCAATAATCATGTTACCCCCTGTAGTACTGGGCTGGCCACCAGTAGCCAGCGTCTGCTGTTGGGATACTGCCTGTACTATAGTTTTAGGAGACTCAGATTTGATGACCTGTGTGGCAGGAGCTGCTGGCGCAGTGGAACCAGACTGGCTGTTCACAAGTGATGTCTGGAGGGAAACTCCAGATCCCACAGTGGCTGTGGCAACAGCAGGAAAACTCCCCACACTGATGGTTGAATTGATCACAGTATTGCTCCCGTTCTGAGTGGCTGCACCAGCTGCAGCCACCGTGGGTCCAGCTGTGTGGATTGGGGGCCTCACGAGAGTCACCGTGGGCGCCCCGGTGCCAACGCTCGGCGGTGGCTGCGAGGAGATCACCGTGGGCGAGGGGGACGATGCAGAGGACACAGCAGTATTAAGGAAAGAAGTCTGGATGACAGTGTTAGAAGCTGAGGGCAAAACAGCATTAACAGCATTTCCTTTCCCCACGGATCCAGGTCCATTGTTAACGAGAGGGGCGACAGCAGGTGCAGGAGCGGGGTTGGCAGTCACAAGAGTCCCAGAGAAAGCAGCACTTCCTGTGTGGTGAGAGTTCATCACCACGTTACTCCCATTCAAAGTCTGCACTGTCGTGGTCCCAATCTTGCCATTCCTGGTGGACAAGGCAGTTGCCATGGTGCTGATAACCACCGATTTGCCCTGACTGAGGGTCCCTGGAGCAGCAGTGACATCAGATCCTCCTGCTGCTGCAGTGGTGGTGCTGGTGCTCGTTGTGGTGGCTCCATCCAGAGCTGAAGTCTGGGACCTGGTGTTATGATTAATAACACCCCCCTGCACTCCTCCTGCCCCTGCAAAACAACAACGAGGTTAAACAGAGCGAATGAGCAAGAAGAGAAGTCCAGCCAAGACAGAATGTTCTCCCTCATCACCAGGTCTTCTCCATCTCCCAAGCTGCCTGCCTGGAGCCAGGAAAACAGGACAGAGTACAAACTGAACATGGCTTTGAAGATGTTATCTTAAAGCCTCCAATTTCCCACCAAGGACTTTGAGATTCAGTATTAATTGTAACATCCCTGCTTTTGACACTACAGTAACACAAAACAGGGAAGACAGATTTAATATGGACCAAGGGAAGGGAGTAAGAAAATCATCGAAGACCTCTTCCCCATACTAGAGCCTGACATCCCATTTAGAAACAGGAGTGCAACTGCAAGGGGGGGCAGGAAATGCCATGGAAGACACATTACTAAGACCTATTCCCCATACCCAGCACACATTACTCTCTAACCCTATCATCTCCTACACAGTAAGTCAAGTTAGATCAGGAGGCTCAACAACAGCAAAATATGAAAAGTGAAAGGAAAGAAAAACATTGGCCTGGCAAGATAAGAAGTACTGCAAGGCCTGGAGTAGGTATCTAGAAGACCCCTCTTCTTTATTACAGAATTTGTTCTGATGGATCTGAAGTTCCCACAGAGATAGTTAAAAATAAATAAATAAAAAGCAAAGCTGGTTTTCAGAAGGGACAAGATGATGTAGCTTCTTGTCCTGAATAATCCTCATGCCCCTTGATAAGGCCTGGTGTTAGCACAAGTACAATCACACACAGTCCAGGTCCTGGCCCTAAGGAGACAGAAATGGGAAAAGAATAGTGACAGGCAGACACTGAGATGCACATTATAAGGGTCAAGGAGATTCTCCTAGAAGAGCTTAATCAATCATAACAGAGGGTCTGCAGTATCTTCTTACACTTCAGCAAGACGAAATCAAAAATAAAAACGGGGGGGNAGGTGGGGTGTTGTGGCCTGAATTCCCCCCCTTCCCGGGACCCGGCGTTGTGACAACCCCCCCTTGAGGGCACAAGAGGAATGGGAGGTGCTGGATGCCCCCTCCAAGCCCCTGGAACAACGGAGGGGGTGCGGGGGGAATATCAAGACAGGCAGATATGGGGGGGAAGCATTTTGAGGGACTTCCTCCCCTTGAAATCCCCCCTCGCTTCCTCCTCTACAGGAAATAGGTGTCATGATTAATAACACCCCCTTCCACTTCAGCAACAGCGAAGGGGGAGGGGAAGGAGCATTTACACAGACAGCTAAGGCGGCATTATCAAGAGGGAATCCCCCCCATAACCTCCACCCCTGGAAAGGGAAGGGGAGCAGTCACAGGCGGCATGGGAGGCACAGCCATGACCACGGGGGTGGGCTCTGCCTCCTTCAGTCCCCGAGATTAACAGAGCCCTTTTACACTCCAGCAACAAGGGCAGGAAAAGCAGAGGGGACCGGCAGAGTCACGGACGGGCACTGCCGGCTTCTTCTGCGGGGCGGCTGCCCCCACACATGATCCAACACCCTCGAGTAAGCACAGGCGAGGAGGGAAAATAAAGGGGAGGGAGCAGAGGCGCGGATACACACCGAGGGGGCATGATGAGGGGAGGCTCTCCCCCGTATGATCGATACCACCCTTTGCACTCCCGCTCCTGCCACAACGAGAAGGAGGAGAGAGGGAAAAGGGGGGAAAGCAGTGAGGGAAGAAGGCAGCGGGAGCTGGGGAGTGGGGGGAGGGGAGGGCCCCTCTCCCTCAGAGCCCCCCACCCCTGCCCACGTTACCTGCTTTTGTGATCTCTGGGGCACTCAGTCCCATCTTGCTGCCGCTGCTGCTCTCTGTTTGGGCATTAGCATTGCCTCCTACTACTACTCCTCCAGGGCTGGGGCTAGGGCTGCTGCTGCTACTGCTGCTGCTCACAACATGGTTCCCCAGCAGCCCCCCAGCGGCCCTCAGGGGCTCCTGCGCCTTGTGGTGCTGGTGGTGGTGGCCGGAGGCCGCCAGCTGGGACTCCAGGGAGCCCACCAGGTCGCTCACCACCTTCTCATCCACCTCCGTGTTCAGGAAAACCTCATCCAGCAGATCCGAGCCCGCCGCCATCTTTTTTTCGGAGGGTTCCTGT